>CAMTDV010000016.1:79468395-79931316 GCA_947069175.1 Scalesia atractyloides
AGATTTGTGACAAGAAGTTCACGGTGCATTTCAACGACAAAGAATGTATTATCTTGAAGCCGGGATTCAAAATACCAGATGAGTGGATACTTATGCGAGCACCACGTTAGAATGATCTATATGTTCTTGATATGGGCGTCGCTACCACTTCATCAAATCACGCAATGTTTTGTGACAAAGGCTACTGAAAAGGATTCTATTCTTTGGCATCGTAAGATGGGGCATATTCATTTGCGAAAATGAGTTTCTTGGTTCATAATGATCTTGTAGAAGGTATAAATCTTTAGAGCTTTCATATGTCTGATCACTGCTTAGAATATAAAAAGGGAAAGCAGATCAAGAAATCTCATCCGAAGAAAATTCTAAACTCAATCAAGTTGCCATTAGAACGTCTCCACATGGACTTATTTGGTCCTGTAAATGTTCAAAGCATCTCAAGAGACTTATATTGCTTGGTTGTGACAGATGACTATTCGAGATATTCATGGGTATTCTTTCAAGAATCAAAAGATGAAACGTTCGAGAATTTGGTGACTCTGTTTAAGAAACTAGAGAATCTCTACAATCTGCCAGTCAGACGCATTAGAAGTGACAACGGAACAGAGTTTAAGAATAACAAAATGAAGGAATTCTGCAACGCTAAAGGGATTCTGCACGAGTTTAGTGCTCCCTATACTCCACTGCAAAATGGAGTAGCTGAACAGAAAAACAGAACTTTGATTGAAACTGCGAGAACCATGCTTGCAGATTCTAAACTTCCAGTCAGCTTCTGGAGTGAAGCGGTTGATGCGGTGTAGGAATGTCCACGAACAGCTCGGGAACCTAAGTTATCTATTGTCCGATTAGGCGGAAACTAATGACAAGTTAATCAAATAACAAGAATTACTCATTTAAAGGTTGTTTTCATTGATCTAAAGTTCAGTACATTCGAGAACCGGATCTGACAGAGCTTTGCCGTCTCTGTGCTAAAATCTCTGAAGTTACAAATGAAACATCAAAGCTCCTATTATACTAACACAAGTTCGCTGGTGGGAGTGCAAGTTCGGGCGAACTTGCTTAGTCAAGTTTGGCCGAACTTGACTACAACACTACCATTTCAAGCGAACTTATCCCTAAATATACATAAACTTCGACATTTCGCTCCTAGATACTGACTCGATATTATACGATGACGTAGGCAACAGACATATGCATCAATGGGCTCCGCCTTGGATGTTGCCGTAGTCATCATTCTTCAATTAAGTTCATGAGTCTTTAATGTTCTCTTGATCTTTATATCTTGAATAACTTTAACATCCATGCTCCCCCTTTCTTTGAGCTTTCTGGTATCTTTAATCAACGTGTTTATCTAGCTCCCCCTCAAATGATGCTTCGAATCTCTAAGATTAGACGATTAAGAACAATCACACGTATCCACACAAAAACAATTTCTTAAAAGTCTCGTTGGTCCGGCTCACATTCAACATTATCAAGTTACCATGGAAGATTTTGAAAGAAAATCTCTTTGGATTTTTAATATTGAATGCAGAAATGTAAACAAACTAAAATGTAATATTTACAGTTTATATTTTTGTCAGAAAACGTGCTAGAGGATCATATCAGTTTTTAAGACATAACACCAGTACCGTTGACCTTTTAATGACTTTAAGTTTTAAACTTGTTTACCTAGATTGTCGATATGTTTATCCACCTAAACTTTAACACATTTCTCAATTGTTCCAAGATATGTTAGGTGAATTATGAAACTTGACTTATTTGTGGTTCCCACTTCTTGAATATACTCCCGTATCAAAATTCCCTAGATATCATCTTACAGGTTAATATAGCGTCATTGATATCTGTATCAGGATAATGCAATGCCTTGAGAGCTCAGGTTAGTACTACCGTACGGACAAAGAGATGAAGGCTCAACTTTAAAGTGTGTTCCATTTAAGGAATCTTTTCAGCACTACAAATTATTAGATCTTTTGATACTTTTCAAGATTGCATGCAGTTTCGGTGTTTATTGCAAAAAGCATTATAGAAGTTCTAGGCTATTGCTTCCGCAAAATCAGAAGAACTTGTATAATACCCCAGATATCAATCATCTATAAAGACCTCGTATCTCAGAATCAGGCAACCCTTCAATCGAAATTTCGGAGTACTAAGTCCATATATCCAAGATGTGTTAATCCACAAGATTAAGCAGTTGTAAAATTTAGTTTATATCTTAAAAACAGTTTATTGAACGTGTTAAGCCTATCGACACATCCACAGTAAGACTCGTTTATCACTTTTAAAACTTTACATTTCTTTAGCATACTGTGATAGTCCACTGATGTACTATCATTTCCTTTTAACGCACAAGTAATCTCATTTTTCATTTTTTAATGTTTTTTTATATTTTAAGATTTTCTATTGTTTTTGGTTTTTTCAATCATTTTATCTATCTAAAATGATTTCGAAACGATGTTTTCAATTCTACAACAATTTTTAAAATTTTTCTCCCCCCTAAAATTGAAAACATCTTATTAAAATTGAAAATAAGAATCTTCCATTTTAACCATTTAACGACTTTTTACGAATGTGAACGCGAGACTACCATTTTGTTTGTGTGACTCTTGTCTCTTGTCTCTCTGCATGAACAACCACTGCTTCTCAAATGACGTTTGGCTTGAAGCTTGGTTATCCTGTACATTCAAACAAACTTCAATCAGTTTTGAATAGGAACCCAATCCATTCTGGATTTAGGTTTACCAAAATCATTAACATCTGAAGTAAACAAACATTCACACTCTTTTTGATTTTCAAACAGTTTGATAGAAACTTTATTTGAAAATTTTACTTTCTTTGATTTTTAATTGTTTGAATTATCAAAATTTTCTCCACTGCTTTCTCTTTTGTCCTCAGATTTGTATCTGATGAATTCGTTTTACTTGACTGTGAGTAAAATGATTCATTAGAACTTTTATCTGATTTTTAGACGTATCCGAGGACAAAATCTTTTCCAAATACTCTCTAACTTTTTTCTCTTTTTTCTCAATCTGTCTTTTTGCCCTTGTGATAACTTGACTTTTTGTTCTTTGAGCTTCTCTACAGTTTTCTTATTTTTCTTCTCTGTTTTCTTCTCCTCTGGTCTTTTCTGCCCCTGAGATTTAACTGATCTTCTTTTTAGATTAGTCGGACAATCCCTGGAAATATGACCTTTGATTTGACATTTATAGCGTCTTCTCGTATCAAATCTCTTTTTCAGGCAGTTAATAGCAATGTGTCCACCAAATCCACAGTTGCAACACACTCTGTTATCGTACCAATATCTCCATTCAGACCAAACACCCAAATCAGCACATTGATTTGACATGTAGTAGTCATCTTTCATGCTTCTTCTATAAAATTGATTTGACTTTGAAGCACTGTGATCCGACATGCACCACTTATTCTCAATTTTTGTGAATTTTATAATGATTTGATGACCGTACCGATGAGCTTTTATTTTTGCTTTGAAAATTTTTAGAATTTTGTTTTTCATGTTGTTTTTGTTCTCCATTCTGCTTAGAAGGTTTTTGCGTTGAGCATTCACCTTTTTCAACAGATTGTAGAACAGTTTCTTGAAATTCTTTTAGTTTCAAAAATATTTCCTTTTTATCATTTTTATCATCGGTATTATCATCACAATCCTTAATTATGACATTGTCATAATTTGTGACATTGTCACTTATTGGAATTTCCTTTTTAGTCTTATTGAACGGTTTAGGACAATCCGATCTAACATTACAGATGAAGTCACAAAACCTTTCAATTGTTTTTCTAAATCATCAATTTTATTTTTTGCAATCTCAACATCTTGTTCAAGTTTTCTAATTTTTTCAAGATGCGAGTTTATTATATTTATTTTTCAATAACATTTTATTCAAAACAGATTTATCATTTTCTAAAATTTTATATTATTTTGAAAGTATTTCACATTTTGTAATTTTTTATTTTCTAAAATTTTTAGTTGATTTTCAAAATTCTTTTCATTTTCTTTTAACTTTTTAGTTTCTAATTGACAAACATTTCAAATCTTTCAAAAGTTTGACGTTAATAGATTTGAATTTTTGACAATTTAAGCACACAGATTTAGTACACTTTGGGCAAGGTTTTTCGACCTCCACAATTTGTACCTTTACCACTTCTTTATCAACAACCTTTACCTCCTTGCTTTTAATCATCTCAGCATGCTCCAGATATTTAGCACGTAGAGCATTCCATAGCTTTTGTGCCGTATCACATTCTGGTAGCAGATTCAAAATATTTTCTTTCACCGACTGCTGTATCAGATTAATCATTTTCGTTTCAGCAAAATAATCATCTTTTTGTTGAGTAGAATATTTGCACTTCTCCAGAATTTGCTGATTTTCATCTCTAGGAATGACATAACCTGTCTCAATCACGGCCCAACTACGGAAATGCGTAGCTTTGACCCTGCTCTCAAATTTTCCTTTCCAAACATCTATTCATCTATATTCATCAACATAGGAGGCTTCATGGACTCCATTTCGTTTTCCAAACTAATATGTCATTCAAAACACTTGAAAAATGATTAGCAAACAGACAATTTTTAGAAAAATTTGACTTTTTAACCGACAATATCAATGTATTGGTTTGCTAAAAACGTTTAAAAATTTTCAGAAAACTTTTTTACCAGATTAGAGCTTTAAACTCGTCTCGTCAATACGAATCTAACGATATATAATGTCCGAGACATTTTCGGGATTTACATGCCTGTGACAAGTTCAGTCGAACTTGTCACAGCGTGTGAAACTCAGCTATTTAACAAGTTCGGGCGAACTTGTATAAGTTTCAAGTTGAAGAAACAAGCAAGTTCGGGCGAACTTGTACTAGATTTTCAACAAATTTTAATCAAGTTTGGGCGAACTTGATAAAACTTGATTGAAAAGTAAGCAAGTTCGAGCGAACTTAACCTAAAACCTTGAAAAATCAATCAAGTTCGGGCGAACTTGATGAAAAATTTGAATTTTTCAGTCAGGTTCGAGCGAACTTGATGTTAAGTTCGAGCGAACATGTGTTTTCAAACATGGTTTTTTCAATTTTTCGGCATGAATTTGTTTGTTTTAAGCTCTTATCTTTTCAAGGGTTTATCTATTATGGATTTTACGTATTATACTTGAAAATCAGTCCATTTTATCTGTGAATCGTCCATGAAAAGTTAAAAATAAAAGAAATGAGTAGAAGATGAGATGATTTCACTCCAATATCTTCAAATTAGGCCAATCCTGCTCTGATACCACTTGTAGGTCCGTTGTACGGATCGAGCGAACTTGTCCCTAAATATACATAAACTTCGACATTTCGCTCCTAAATACTGACTCGATATTATATGATGACGTAGGCAACAGACATATGCATCAACATGAGGCTTGCTACACGCTAAACAGAGTTCTCACTGTCAAACCAACAAAGGAAACATGTTTTGAGATGATAAACTGACGGAAGCAAAATTTGAAGTTCTTAGAACCATTTGTTGCGCCATGTACTGTTATCGATCAAGATGGAAAATTCGGAGCTAAATCTCTTGAAGGTTTCTTTGTCGGATATGCGAGTCCGCTGAGAAGAGTATATGTTCCTTCGTTGAGAAAGGTTATTGAAGCACAACACGTGGATTGTTTCAACTATACGGATCCTATTCAAAGGAGAGGTGACGCGTGGCTGTTTAACTACCAAGATCTTTGGAAGTCATTTGACTTGCCGGAAGAACCGTCTGAAGAAGAAATTGCAGCATTATACTATCTTCAACAGTCGGCGAATCAAGAACAAATCATTAGACCAATTGTGGTTAATCAACCCATGTTGGATTCTTCATCTTCCGAGCAGGTCAAGCAATAACAGGGTGTTCAAGTTGAAAACACTTCTGAACAGAAGTAACACTGCTACCTTCCAGTGAATGCTTCTAATGAACCAGAAAACATAACATGCCAGTACGCTCAGAATTCTGATTAGATTAAGCACGACATTTGATGTGAATGATGAAACTTCATCGGACAAGAAGTTGAGCAATATCTAGCATGTTGAATCAATCTGCTAGTCCGAGAAATCAGAACGAAGCCAAAGAGAGTGACGCGTGGAGAGCTATCTTTCAAATCAAATTGAATAATAAATTTGAGTGACCGAGCTCTGCTACCAATTGTTAGGATTTGAGTTTGATTTACTTGTAGTTTTTGTTTCAATAATGAAAATATGATTGAAATTGAAAGTAAATCGCATCGATATGAATGGAAAACTTTACTACAATAAAGTCTTTGTTTCATCATATCATGCTTTCAAGTATATAAACTTCGCATGTGATTCATAAACTCCCTCAGCCTATTGCAAAATTTGATAGTATAGGAAATGAAAGAAGATGATTGGTGTCAAGATCTTTTTAAGAAGCAAGTTTACTGTTACATCGACTCTACTATTTATACTAACTATCTAACCTTTGAGTCTATTTTGATGACGTCAGGGTTGATATGACATCTAGCAATAATATAACTAACTCTAAGCACTGACCTCTAACAACTGATAGTGCTAAAGCACTGTTACATTGAAATAAAACTAATAAAACTAAACTCTATGACTAAACTCTGCTCCTTTCTTCTGTCGGACCTTATATAATTGTTGTAGGAGATGATGCATAAGTATCAGAGTTTAGGAAACAAAGTTTAGAGATCAAGGATCTAAACTCTGATAGTTGGACCAAACGCGGATAGATAATTTGGCTTATATCATCTGTTCCTTTGTAAGGGTTCAATCCCAACATCCATCTCATTCAAGGTTAGTTGTTCTTAGTGATTATTTCGGTGTGAAACTCTTGTATACACGGCTGTGTTGTTGTATGCTTGATGATCATGATTTGGTGATAGTTGAAGGTACACGAGAAAAACGACACAACTCATGACTTAGAGTTAGAGTCGTGATGTTTGCTTTAAAAATCTGGAGGCACTATCTTTATACCAAGTGTACCATTTACACGACCACAAGGCCTTGAACACATTTTTTATCAAAAAGAATTAAACATACGGCAACGTCGTTGGCTCGAACTCTTGAATGACTATGAATGTGCCATCCAGTACCATCCATGAAGGCTAATGTGGTAGCCAATGCTTCGGTAGAAAGGAACATAAGAACCCGATGAGTTCGATCCTTGCAACTCACGATACACTCTAACCTACCCGAACAAATTCGCAACGCTTAGTTGGAGCAGTCAAACCCGAAATATGAAAGCTGAGAAATTACCAAGATGGAGCATGATTGGCAAACCAAACCAGACGGACTTGTTACTTTCTAGCCGGATGTGGGTACCCCTACGGAACTTGAGGGACATCATAATGCACGAAGCTCACAAATCAAGGTACTCTGTTTATCCAGGATTGGATAAGATGTACCATATCTCAACGACTTACTGGTGGCCGAACATGAAGGTTGAAATAGCCACCTACGTAAGCAAATGCCTAACCTGTGCCAAGGTCAAGGTAGAATACTAGAAACCCTCAAGGCTATTGCAACAGCGTAGATCCTATTTGTAATGGAACAAATCGCTCTAGACTTTATCACATGCCTACCCAGGACACCTAGCGGAAAGGATACTATATGGGTGGATCATTGACCTGCTAACCAAATCGACTACTTCTAGCTATCAAGGAAACTGATAAGTTTGATACGCTTGCAGCACGATACATGAAGGAAATAGTAGCCAGGCATGGAGTGCCAATATCCATCATATCCGACCGTGATCCACATTTTACTTCTCATATGTGGCTGTTAGTGCAGAAATCCTTGGGATCATGCGTCGATTTGAGCACGTGTTCAGACTGATGGTCAGAGTGAATGCACCATTCAGACCCTCAAGACAAGCTTAGAGCGTGGGTAATCGAATTTGGCAAAGTTGGGAGAAGCATCTACCCCTGGTAGAGTTTTCTTATAACAACATCTATCACATGAGTATCCAAGCGGCACCATTCGAGGCATTGTATGGACGGAAATGTCGATCGCCCGTTTGTTGGGCGGAAGTTGGTAACAGTCAAATCACAGGGCCAGAGTTGGTTCTAGAAGCAACTGAAAAGATCGTGAAAATCCGAAATCGTATGGCAGGAGCTCGGGATCGCCAAAAGAGCTAAGTCGATCAACGACGCAAACCGTTAGCCTTTCAAGTAGGAGATCAGGTCCTACTGAAAGTATCGCCTTGGAAGGGCGTGATTCTTTTTGGCAAGAAAGGTAAACTAAATCCGGATACATTGGGCCCATTTGAAATTACGAAGAAAATCGATTTTGTGGCTTATGAGTTGAACCTTCCTGATGAAGTCAGTGGAGTTCACAACGTTTTCATGTCTCAAATATGAAGAAGTATCTATTAGATGAAACACTAGTCGTTCCATTGGACGAGATCCATGTGGACGAACAACTACGGTTCATTGAAGAACCAATCAAAATCATGGACCGAGAGGTCAAATCACGTAGACATAGCAAAATACCGATTGTCAAGGTTCGTTGGAACTCTAAGCGTGGACCGGAGTACACCTTGGGAAAGAGAGGATCAGATGAGAGACAAGCATCCTCACCTCTTTGCAACTAAATCACAAGATCCAAGCAACGCGAACTGAATTTCGGGGAAAATTCCTTTAGACTAAGGGAGAATGTGACAACTCAAAAATCTTTCTTACTCCAAAAACTTTCAAACTCTTGCTCACTCAATTTTCGGGACGAAAATTCCTTCAAGTTGGGGATAATGTGACAACCCACACCTTCGAGGTTAGCGCCCTTGCTTTGACATTTAAATTACGTAATTACGCCTTATATCTATACGTTACATGCCGCATTATCTTTATGCATTGTTAACTCAAATCTCATATATATGTGTATGTAACATAACTTCGTATAAGTGACCAATTAAAAATCCGTACATCAAAAACCCAACCCGCCACCCACTCCCCTCTTACGGCCCAAGGCAACCCAACCCACCACCCATTCCTTGCGGCCCAAGCCAACCAAAACCGCCCCACCCTCCTTGTTTTTATAAAATAGTATGTATGTGTGGGTGTGAGATGCATGAAAAGAGAATCAAAACCCTAATCCCCTTTGTCTGCGTACAGCAGTAGGAGCCCCCCTCTCTCTCGATCGCTACTCTCTCTCTCTCTCTCTAGTCATCTCATCCCTCTCATTCAAGGTTAGTTGTTCTTAGTGATTATTTCGGTGTGAAACTCTTGTATACACGACTGTGTTGTTGTGTGTTTGATGATCATGATTTGGTGATAGTGTTAACCTGTAGACTAGGAGGCATGGAAAAATTTTGTGTGTGATCGCGTGATGTTGATGATATAAGTTCTCGTTGATATTGCGTGTTATATATATATTATATGCTGCATACATGTATGTTTCGGCTGAAGTCATATGTGGTATGCTTGAAATTAATAACGAGGATGGGTATAACATGCATGGTAATGAATATGGACTGGTTATACATGAAATAAGAATTAAGAGTCATGATTTATAAAAATAGGGTTTGTGTGATGATAAGATTTTTGAGCAAATCTGATATATATGGAATATGGGCTGAATGGAATATGTCTCTAAGTTGTATGATCATTAGATTCGCTAAAAAGAATGGTTAGAATGCGCATCTTAACGATTAGAGCTGAAACAGAATCTGCCCGGGATTCTGCAGCCAACTTCCATTAGCTGTAGCCGGATCATAACGTATCGAAAACTGGATTTTGTTGAGTCTTAAATGTGGAGCTCAGAAAAAACGCTTCTAATGGCGCTAGAATCAGAATTTTTTGACGTCATTGACTATTTTAAAAGAATTATTTCGTTCAGCAGCCAGAGCTGCGTTTTTTCTGCAGAATTTGTATGTTATTTTTAAATCATATCTCAGTAAATACGTGGATTTAAGTCATGAAATTAATAAAGTAGATGACCATAGGTGTCTGTGGAAATTTCCTACTAGAATTACATCAATGGATGAACGAGTATTTTTAAATAAATTTTCCCACGAGCTGCAGTCAGAAAGCGACAAATCTGACTGCAGATTAGTAAATGATTTTTATTAAATTATTGGTAGAGAGTTAGGCCTTGAAATTTTTACACAAGACCAACCCCTCGAGGGTGTGTCACATAAAAATATCGTAATTATTTCAACCCTGTAGATAGGTTGAACGAGTCTCCCAAAACAGTCTATGTTCAGTGATTTTTGCTATACATGAAGCATGAACATATACGAACCGAACTTGCTACTTTTAGTATATATGCTTGCTTGATAAGTGTATAAATAGCATATGTAATATCATAGGAAGGTTGTGAACATGATTATGAAACCATATGACAGAAGTGCCACGTGATTACTTGTTCGTGTGCTCGTTGCTAGACACGTGCAGGACTTTCGTGCTATACATAAACAAACTCTAATAAACCGTGGTAACTATTATAGTGTGTGGTTGATCACTTTAGATTTCATACACTTAACCGAGTTTTACCGAGCAATACAAAGGTGAGTTCACGGCCCCATTTTTATACGGTTTTAAATACACAGGGGGAGAAAACATGTATTGTTAGGTAATGTAACGTTTTACGTTTACGTAATAACGAACTATATTGAGAGGGGTTATGTTATAAGGTTATGGTCACAAGGGAGCATTATATCACATGTCAGTCCACTTAAAACTTACAATGCCGTTTGGATTATAGCAAGGGAATTTTTAGTAGTACTACTGGCCCGACAAGCCCCACTTGAGCTGGTCGTGCCAGCTAGACCGAACGTTGAAGGTCACTGGTGTAGAATTTGCCTAAACACTTAGCCATGGTTGGTGATAGACCAGGCACAACAGGGGTAGCAACGTCAGCTTTGGATCGAACAGTTTGTTGACTGTTAGGATCTGAGTTTAATTGATTGTAATTGTTTTATAAGATGGTAAATGAAAGAAGGTAAAATAGAGTGAATTGCAGCGGAAATAGAAAACTTTGTATTGCAATCAATGGAAGATTGTTTTCATCATCATGCTTTCAAATGTATAGTTTTGCATGTGAATCACAAACTCCCCCTCAGCCTTTTATAACTAAGTTTGATAGTACAAAAATGCAGAGAAGATGATTGGTGAATGATCTTTTTAATAGATGATAAAAAGTACAATGAAGGCAAGTATTTATACTACAATGCTAACCTCTAAGCATCTTTGCTGATGTCAGAGGTGAAAGCGACATCTAACAACATAACTAACCCTAACCACTGGTTAACCTATCATCTGCTAAATACAAAAGTACTGTTACATTGATAAACACTTATAGACACTAAAGCACTGATATCCTTAAGCTTGTTGACCTTCATCAGACCTTTGACTTTAGTCTTCATCAGAGCTTTGCATGATCAGGCCTTTGCTTCAACAGTCCTTGTATAGCAGACCTTGGCTTCATCAGAGGCTTGGGTCAGAGTTTAGAAACTCTGTTATAACAAGATCAATCATCTGATGATGTTTTGGCTTTATATCATCTGTTCCTTTGATAGGGTTCAATCCCAACAATCTCCCCCTCGAATAGATGATGCCAAAACCCATTTTGTTGTTGATCTTCATTTCTCAACATGAACTCTCTTATTTACCCTTTGAATTGTAATTCAAAGTTAAGAGATTCAATATCATCCTCATCCTTTTCGAGCTCCAGATTCATATATCTTGGAGGTCTTCTGCACACAGCCCATATGCATCCTCCTTGCTTATCTTGGTAGCATCGCCATTTGATTTGAGCAGAGTCAATTCGTGGGTGTTTTTATCAACCTTCCACTTTAGAATTTTTGGATCAGATGGCTTTCTAGGATGGCTTTTTATTGATGAGAAGGATGGTTGAATTTGATGTGCAATTTTGGATATTGTTTCTCTTAACATGTTACTTGCATCATCAGTGTGGAATTGAGCTTGATATATGATGCCTTCTTTGATCAAGGTATGCTCAAACCTTTTCTTATCTTCTTCAGACATCTCCCTTTGCCTTTTTCTTTGATTCAAGGCAAGGATGGATGGGGTAGATGTTGAAGTTGATTTTTGAATAGGTTAGGCTTGATGAACTGTAACCTCTGATGCTGAGTAATTTGGCTTTTGAGCACTGTTGGATCTTTATTTCTCGGCTATTCCAAACCCTTGAAAGTTTCCACAACCTTAACCTCTGACCACCTTGTGATTTGATTCTTTGTTCCATAATTTGCAGCTATTAACTTTTCATCCTTCTAAGCTTTAGAGCTTTATCAGGCACATTCTTCTTGAATTTTGACCAGTCTGGAGGAGTAGACTTTTTGTTAGGATCTTTCAACATTTCTTGCATCCTTTCAACTTCGTGTTTCAAGTCACTCACAGACCAATCTTGAACTGTGCCCTTGATGTCTTGTATTGCTTGTTTTCCATGATATGGTCAATGTAATCTTTCCTCAAGTATTCATCATCTTTCTCAGACAGTCTCTTGCACAGGTCTTTTGAGAAGTCTGTTAGGACCGTCCTCCTCAGCTCGGGAACCTAAATTTGTATCTAATGTCCATATAAGCAGGAAATTATATGGCATGTTAACCAAATACACAAGAATTACTGTTTAATTGTCTGTTTATTAAGTCCAAAAGTATTACAATTGAGTTTCCAAACAGACAGAGCTTCACCGTCGATGTCGCAAAGTTCTTACAATGTGAGACCAAGACATCCTATATAAAGACAACACAAGTTCGCTCGAATAGTGTCCTTACGAGATTAAATTCGGCCGAACTTGATCAGCCGACAACAACTTCGGCCGAACTTGCATGTTACACATAAATACTTCATGAAATCTAACATATTCAAGCTCTAAACATACAGACTCGATCCAAGACCTAGACAATAGACATTATGCATCAACAGACTCCCCCTTGGATATTGTCACAGTGTCTTGATCAGTCTTCAATCTTTAGCATCTTCCGAAGAAGTTCTTGTATGGCTTTTCCGACGTTCTTGCTTAGGAATCGGCGTTTGGTCAGTAGGAGGTGCCCACTTCATGGATTGATATTCTAATTCTTGCCTCCCTACCCCTTTCGTGTATCTTCTCTAAACACTTTTCTTCCTTTAAGAACTCTTCTCTTTCTAGCTCTCTCCATCTCGATTCCCACATGTGTCCTAAATTAATACCATGTGCATAGGAAACGTTAATCACACCTTGGTATTGCTTTGCTTGGACTTCTTCACGTTTATCAAAACATATTTTGTTGAAGAACAAACACTTTACATATAGGGATAAACAGATTCCACAACTCGAAACCTCTTGATGCTTCAAACTTTATCACCTTCCAGAGCCTTTGTTCATTAAACTTCATTTGCAGACTTATATTCCTTGTTTGTACCAACTCTTCTACATCCCAAAACGCGGCAATGTATTTATGTCTGCAAGATGTCTGAAATACTGAACTCCAAACTCTCATTTAATAGCATGATCACCAAGTTCTCGAATCCATCTCTAGCTCAGAATGTCACCCAGAGAAACATATTTATCACGTGTGAAGAATGCTAGTGGCCTTTTGAACTTTCTTTCCTTTGGCATTTCTTTAAACCACGATTTCTTTGTTTCGGCAATTTACTCTTTAGTATAACGTTTACGAATGTTGCATGTCTTCACAACTTCATCAATCTTCTGTTTCAACAAATCAACATCTATCTGACTCATCAATTCTTCAATTGTAGGAAACTTGTCAGTGTGGAGATTAGAATACTTCTCAGCTTCAGCATCGTCAGAATCTTGAAATATCACTCGATCATAATCATCTGCCTCAGCCACACGCTTATATACATACTCTTTAGGTTCAAATGCCTTGAAATTTACTAACTCTTCTTCGAAATCGAACTCGAACGAATCAGTGTCAACTTCAAACATTCTCGCCAACTCTTCTTTGGTGTAACTTTGAGCAATCTCCCCTTCCTCTAAATTCAGATCTAACGTTATCATCAATGGCTTTTCATGCATAGCAGTAACAGGCATAGCAATAACAGCATCAGAGATATCAACATCTTGTGGCCATGTCTGCTCTGTAGACTCCCCCTTACTTGGAGCATCCTCCATGTTAGCATCATCATTGATTAGGGATTCGAAATTAAACTCTGAATGTACTTTCGCAGAATCAACTTTTAGACCAACGCCCCTTGATCATCATTATCATCACCATCTTGATCTGAATCATTTTTAGTATCGTCACCGGCAAGGTCGTTGTCATTGTCATCTTCTTCCTCTTCGTTATCTTTTTGTTCTGCTTCAGACGCTTTGATTGATTCAACATTCTGTTCAGGAACATCTTTAGTAACAACCTCTGTTTCAGGAGCTTTCTCGGATTCGACAATCTTTTTTATATTAGGCTCCTCTGAAGATTAGGGATATCATCAATCACCCCTTTGCCTTTGCCCTGCTCTGCTAACTCTTTTGCAGCTTTATCTTTAGCTTCCTGAACATCAAGCCTTTCATATTCTGCTATAAAGTCAATGCCAAGGCTATTAGTTAAAACCTTTTGCAGCCTTGCAAACCTTCTGTCATTCATATCACTTTCTGCTCTCAAATCAGCTATCTCTTTCTCTAATTTCGCATTTGCAGCACCCAAGCTTTGACCATAGCTTTCATGTAACCTCTATCATCTTCAAGAAATTTCACTTTTTCTTGCAGAATCTCCTTTTCAACTTCACTCTACTTTAGTTTCTCTTCAAAAGCTGCCTTATCGACTTTGTTCTATTTGGCTTTATCTTCCAAATCTTTGAGCTTTTCTCTCGCTTTCAATTGGAATGTCTTCAAACCAGCCTGTAAGATCATCGGCAGTGACAGGATGTGTAATATTCTCTCGAATATCACCGAAAGCATCTTTGAATTCTTAGCTCTGGCACTTTGAGGAGTTGATTGCTTTAGCTTTGGCGTAGCTTTTGCTGCAGATTTTGGTGTTGATTGAGGTGTAACTTGAACAGGAACTTCAACAGTGACAAAAGGTGGTTCTTCAGTTGCAGTAGTTGGAGGAATAACAGATTCTAAGTCGGAATCTCTTGCAATTCAGAAACAAGAGATTCTGTGTAACTCCTTTCTTTGGCTTTTGACTTAGATATCTGCGGCTTGGAGCTTTTTTCCTTCCACGTGTACTTGGAGAACCCGTAGCTTTCTTAGAGTCTCCAGCTTTGGACTTTGTGCGCTTAGACTTTTTCTTTGGATGTTCTGAATCAAAGCCTCTACAGCAGACGGTTCGTATAAATCTTCGCCAATCTTTTTCAATCTTTCTGCTCTTTTCCTTTTCTGCTTCTTTTTCTCTCACATAAATTGGATCTTCAGCGATTCATCATCTTTATCAGATGTAGCAGAAATAACATCATCATCTGTTTCTTGACTTTCAGCATTAGCCGCAGCGCTAGAACCTTCTACATTCTGAATATTCTCTTCAATCTCAGGTTCATCTATCAACATAGTATCAGCTTTCTTCGACGCCCTTTTGTGCTTTTACTTTTCAACTACAACGACAGGCTTGAAATAACAATTACCTCGTTTCTCTTTGAAGTTTATTAACAAAGCAGCTTCCTCAATCTCGTCACCACTACCATCCTTTCGCCATTTGTTTTCTGGTGGAGCGACATAATGTTCATCAGATATAGCTCCAAAAACTGGTTTTGCAATAGGAGCAGAGTCTTGCTTCTGATATATCTTTAACTTTTTCAGCGTCGTTTCATCCATATGGCTTAGATACAAAATATCGTTTGGATCTTTCACAATATCCTTGAACTTCTCGTTAATAAGCATCTATACAAACCTCGGATACATCACCAACCTTTCTTTTCTCATATTCTTTCGCCATGAAATTAAAGATAACTCTTGAGAAGTTGTATTTCTTGTTAAGAATCAAAGTGGTAACCATTGCAGGCCATGTAGTCTTGAATATCATCGATCCCTGCTTTCCTATGGCTGAACGTGTGAATAACAACATGAATTAGTAGCTTGTAAGGCAAAGGAACACTGCCTTTCTTCATCGTTGGCTCGTTAGCATGACCTTTGTAGCCCATACGAAAGAAACATCCCTTAACCATCCGTTCTTCAAAACTTATTGGATCATTGACGCCGTCGTTGAATTCAAGCACTCTTCGTATATCAGCTTTGTGACTAAGAATTCTTTATCTTCATTCTCGACACACACTGCAGACTTTATAACTTTGTTCGCTTCGTCATATGATGCTGCGTTCCAAAATAAGTAGACATGTGATCTGTATACAACGTGCTTATCCGTGATCGCTTTTTTATCGGAATACGCCCTAAAAATTCCAAGATCTCTGCGAATGCCGTCAGCTAGGATAGATCTTCTCGTCCAATGAAATAATTGTATTATGGAACTTGTTAAATGAAAGCATGATATTCTGCGGACAGAGAAAAACAAACATTTAGCACAAAAATTTACAATTTTCAACAATTAAACATCAAGTTCGGGCGAACTTGGATGTTTTAACACATAATAACACAAACACACCAACAACTTCGGCCGAACATGACACATAAACAAAGTTTTTGACATTTTAGGTAAGTTCGGGCGAACTTGTTTTAGAAACAGATTTTTGCAAAAATAAACAAGTTCGGACGGACTTGTTACTTATTCAAGTTTTATACAAGTTTTGACAACTTCGCCCGAAGTTGATGGAAATCATCAACAACAAGTTCGGGCGAACTTGTTGTCTTCTCCAAAAATTCTGCAACATATCAACATGTTCACATGTCCGATTTTATGATTTATTTAACTTGTTAACATGTATATTAAGCCAATTTATTGTTCAATTTGTCCAATTCAGGCCTAGATCTAACTGATTTTATGGTTTCGTCCAAACTCATTCAAAGTAGTTCAATTCATGGTTGTTTTGAGCGATTATTACCTCGGCCATGATAATAGGGTGCAAGTCACTTAAAATCAGGTGTAAATCGTGCAGCACAACGACTAATTTCTTGCAAATTCACAATTTCGCTCAAAAACTCACTAAGTTCGCTCAAAGTTTTAAATTCAGATAATGTGATGATCTGAGCGAACTTGATCTTATATAGTTGCTCAAGTTCGGGCGAACTTAACAACATTTCTTCAATAACCAACAACTTCGCCCGAAGTCAGGCATATTGAAAACAGTTTTGCCTTTGCAACGTCGCCCGAACTTGGTTAAGACAAATTCAAATTTTTCTAAAATTTTCACTTTTAACCCTGAACTTTCACATGTTTACCAGTTATGAAAATCCACTCAGTTGACCAAGTCCAAGTTAATAATCTCGGTTAACCGATTTGTCTGCCGAGTCCAAGTTAATGACCCCGGTTTGACCCGTTATGAACAAACTGATGTTTTCTTCAATTTTTAAAGTTTCAAATTAATGAACTTTTCATCGTTTTTTGTGCATTTTGATTTTACAGATTAGCTCCCAACCCGTTGTCATCAAGATTCCAACAACTTAGCACCATGCCGAACTCCGAAGATCCGCTTTCCATCATTGGTTGTTGAAAACAATGTAGAAATAAAATTTTTTGTATTTTCGAAAGTTTATGCTAAAACACACTGAAAATCTTTTTGGGTTTAAATCTGAAATCAAATAAGCTATGTACAAACATATTTACAGACATATTTTTGTGAATTCGTGTCTAAGGATCATATTAGTTTTTTGAGACGTATCACCAGTACCGTTGACCTTATGATAACTTTAAGTTCTAAACTCGTTTGCCTAGATTGTCGATATGTTAGTCCACTTAAACTCGACACATTTCTCAATTGTTCCAAGATATCTTAGATAGAATTATGAAAGTTGACTTAAACATGGTTCCCGTCTCAGAATAGACTCCCGTATCAAGATTCCCTAGATTTCATCTTACAGGTGAGTATAGCATAATTGATATCTGCATCTAGGTTATGCGAGGCCTTGAGAGCTCAGGTTAATACCACCGTATCGACAAAGAGATGAAGGCTCGACTTTAGGGTGTGTTCCAATCAAGGAATCTTTTAAGCACTGCAATTGATTAGATCTTTTGATTCTTTCAATTTTGTTGCAGACTTGGGTTTTTTTTAGCAAAAATATTATAGAAGTTCTAAGCTATTGCTTCCGCAAAATCAGAAGAACTTGTATAATACCCCAGATATCAATCATCTATAAAGACCTCGTATCTCAGAATCAGGCAATCTCTCAAACGAAATTTTCGGAGTACTAATTCCATATATCCGAGAGATGTTAATCCACAAGTTTAAACAGTTGTAAAATTTAGTTATATCCCGGAAACAATTTACTGAACGTGTAAAGCCTATCGACACATCCACAGTAAGACTTTTTATACTTTTTTAAACTTTACAAATCCTTAGCATACTGTGATAGTCCACTGATGTACTATCATTTCCTTTATGACACAAAATTCTTTTTGTCTTTTTCATGTTTTTGTACTTTTTGGTTTTCCATATGTTTTTTGAATTTTCTCGTATCAAAAACATATTTTTGTATTTTAGTCTTTAAGAAATTCTAATCCTAAAAAGGTAACAAACCAATGATGATCACGAGAACTCGTCGTCCGATCCATATTCAACCTCTGTATCCGCACCTGTCAACATATTTTTCATACCATTAAGCCTCATTAAGTATTTAAACCGTGAAAGTGTAAATGGTTTGGTATAAAAATCAGCTTTTTGTTCATCGGTGTGGATTTTCTCAATTCGTACCAACTTCTTTTCGTAGCAATCATGAATGAAGTGGTATCGAATCTCGATATGCTTCGTTCAAGAGTGATGAACTGGATTTTTCGTTATGTCGATAGCTGCCTTATTATCAACATACAGCGGCGTGTCAAGAAATTGCAGACCATAGTCTCTCATCTGCTGTTGGATCCACATAATTTGTGAAAACAACTGGAGGCCGAGATATACTCAGCTTCACAAGTAGGAGAGCACCGTAGTTACCAAGTGTGTTCTGAAGAACTAGCAGCCCGCTGTAGTTGATTTTGATATCAACTTATCTACACCAAAATCAGAATCAGCATATCCCGTCAGATCGAAGTTATCGTTCTTCGGGTACCACAAGCCGGTGCTTGGATATCCCTTCAGGTATCTGAAAATTCACTTCACGATCTGCATGTGAGAGATTCTTAGGCTGGACTGATATCTGGTGCAAAGGCAGGTAGGCTACATGATATATGGGTGAGATGCCGTCAGATACATGAGTGATCCTATCATCGACCTGTAAAGAGTATCATCAACTTTGGTTCTTGTTTCATCAATGGAAATTCCGTGATTGAGAGCAAGAGGAGTAGATAACGGCTTCGAGCTTTCCATTTCAAACTTCTTCAAGATGTCATGAACATACTTGGTTTGATGAATGAAAATACCGTCTAGCAATTGATCAACTTACAATCCGAGGAAGACATCTCGAATTTCTTCTTCATGATTTTCTCAAACTCTTTGCAAAGATCATCATTTGTCGAACCAAATATGATGGCATCCACATAGATTTGTACGATAATCGAATGATTTCCAACTTCTCTGGTAAAGAGCGTACTATCCACTGTTCCTCTGATAAAGCGTTGCCGACCAGATGTTGAGATAACATCTCGTACCTGGCTCTCGGGGCCTGATGCAAACCATACAGTGCTTTATCCAGGAGATAAGCTTTCTTCTTGTTCAGCGGATCGACAAAACCCGGTGGTTGGCCGACGTGCACTTGCTCACGTAGCTTACCGTATAGAAAAGCTGATTTCACATCTAACTGGTAAACTTATAAATCATTTCCAAGTAGCGAATGCAAGGAAAATGCAATGGACTCAATCTAGCAATGGTGCATATACCTCTGTATAATCAATTCCTTCCTGTTGATGGAATCCTTTAACAACGAGTCGAGATTTATTGTGCACTATCACTCCACGATCATCGCGCTTACACTTGAAGACCCATTTGGTATCTATCGCCTTTTGATTCTCCGGTAGGTCAACAAGCTTCCATACCCCTAGCTTTTCAAACTCTAGTAGTTCTTCTTGCATCGCTTGCACCCAATTTTCATCTCCTAAAGCTTCAGTAACATTCTTCGGCTCGATCTGGATATGAAGCATGAATAATAGCAATACTCTTGAAGCGGAGCTACTCGAGTATAGAAACAACTCAAAGCTTTGTTGATTTGACTCCTTGTTCGTACACCAACTTGCAATTCACCAATTATAGAATTCGATGGGTGGTATGAATAAGATCTCGGCATCACCTCGCTTGGAACATCAATAGTACTTTATTGATTAGTAATATTCTAATCTACAACCATTTCAACTGTATGAGCACTAGAATGACGTTTCATTTTGAGTACTTGGGCCAGCAGATTGATTCAACATACTTGTTATCTACTCAGATTCTTCGTCAGAAGAAGATTCTCCATCATCATCGAAAGTAGAGCTTCATCAAGTCAGAATTCTGATTCTGAGAAAGAATAGGCTCTGTAGTAGTATTTCCTGGTTTAGTGGAAACATTTGTTGTAGTTGTAGTAGGTGCTACTTCTGATCAGAAACTTGTTCAACTGGAACACCACTACTACTCGGACCTGCACCAGAAGACGATGTTCCATAGTAGGTTGATTAACCACTATTGGTCTTGAATATACTCCTGATTAGCCGACTGTTGTAGATAATAAAGAGCTGCAAGATCTTCTTCAGAAGGCTCTTCTAGCAAGTCGAATGACTTTCCAAAATCTTGATAATTGAACAATCATGCATCGCTTTTCTTTGAATAGGATTTTTGTACCGAAAGCAATCAACGTGTTGTGCTTCGACCACTCTTCTCAAAGTAGGAATGTAAACTCTCCTGAGCGGACAAGCATAGCCGACAAAGAAACCTTCCAGCATTTTGGCACCGAACTTTCCATCCGAATCAATCATTATGCAAGGTGCGCCAAACGGTTCTAGATACTTTAGATTGGTTTCCTTCGGTTAATCATCTCGAAGCAAGTTTTCTTGGTCGGTTTGACTTTCAAGTCTCTGTTCAATGTGTAGCATGCCGCTGCAACCGCCTCGCTCTAGAAGCCAATAGGAAGTTTGGAATCTGCAAGCATGGTTCTTGTTGTTTCAATTAACATTCGATTCTTCCTCTCAGCTACTCCATTCCATTGCGGAGTGTACGATGCACTGAATTCGATGCAGAATTCCTTTAGTGTTGCAAAAATCTTTTATCTGGGTATTTTTGAACTCCGTACCATTATCGCTTCGAATTCGTCTAACAGGGAGATGGTACAGATTTTCAATCTTCTTGAAGAGAATCACAAGATTATCGAACGTTTCGTCTTTGCTCTCCTGGAAGAAAACCCATGAATATCTTGAATAGTCATCTGTGACGACTAGACAATACAGATCTCCGAGATATACTTCGAACATTCATCGGATCGAATCGTTCAAGCGGCAGCTTAATGGAGTTAAGAATCTTCTTAGGATGTTACTTCTTAATCTGCTTTCCTTTCTTGCATTCAAGACAATAACCGTCATGTGAAAGCTTTGAAGATTCACTCCTTCGACTAAGTCGTTGTGAACCAGAAAATTCATTTTCCTGAGGTTTATATGTCCCATCTTTCTGTGCCATAGAATCGAATCCTTCTCTATGGCCTTTGTTATAAAACATTGAGCCGACTGTGACAATGTGGTAGCAACACTCATGTCTAGCACATAAAGATCATTTTCGCTTAGAGCGCGCATCAGAATCTTCACCTCTGAAGCCAGCTTAAGAATAATACACTCCTTGTTTGAAATGAACGGTAAATTGCTTATCGCAATCTGAGAAATACTGAGAAGATTGTTCTCCAGCTTGGCGATATAGTTGACCTTATCAAACGACACCACTTCATTCGAAAGTTTTCCTTCTGCTATGATTCGACCTCCTTGATTACCAGCGACTCCTACATAACCTTCGTTAATCGCTTTAATATCAAAGAGCAGTGCTTTCATCCCAGTGTGTGACGTGAAGCTCCGCTATCCATAATCCACTTCGATAATATGGATCTTTGGAGCCCCTGCACATGTTAACAACTCAGTGAAAAAGTGCAACCCAAGCCTTTTTGGTCTTGGGTGAGGGATAATAATCTTCATAAACATCCTCATAAGCCCTCTGATATTCATAATCAACATCTAAGACTTCATTGACATTTAAGTTTTCAAACTTGACTTTTTTCTTTTCTTTTGAAAGTTTAGGAAAAACTTTTTCAATGTCTAACTTTACCGACTTTCAGTTTTACCCTTTGATTCAGACACTTTGTCATTATCAATCTTGACTGACTCAGATTTTGCAACTTCAGATGATGAGGAGGTTTTCTTTGGAACCCATGCTTGAGATTTAACCCGTGCTTTCTTGATATAAAACTTTGAATCTTTGTTTTCATTTTATTTAGAAGATTCACCTTTTCAAAATTGATTTCTCAATTTTAGATTCACTTTTAGGTTTCACTTAAATGTTAGATTCATTGTTTTGTTTTAAGATCGTGATCGGCTTTACGATCTCTGGTTGCTTAAGTTTCTCATCATCTGAAACTGTCTTTCTTCGGTGATACACAGGCTTTGATTTCGGACACTTGCGAGCAATGGGGCCAACTTCATTGCATTTGAAGCAAGTCCGAGTATCATGAGAATGTCCATTCGTGGGTTTTACTCCACTTGTGGATTTAGCCTTATCACGAAGTTCCTTCTCCTTCTTAAACTCATCATTTGATTGCTTTCCAATCAAATTTTCTTCTTGAACCGTGTTAGTCCCAAACACTTATTTCATGTTTTTATCCTTATATTCGTGAAATTGTGACTTCTGTTTCTTTTTAGGTTCTTCATTTACCTCCAAACCCAAATCCGCTCTCCTGTTCTCAGGAAAGTCTCCACCATTCCTTCGGTAGTTGTTATAAACTTTCTTGGGTTTTGAATAAAACTTTTTCTCATTTCTCTCAAGATCATCTGATGATACTTCCACAAGTTAAAACAATTTTTCGATTTGATCTTCTTTCACGTTTCGAATCGGAAAACTATCGTCGAAATATAGTCTATCAGAGTCCTTAACTTTGTACATCACAACATTAGAATAATCACTTAGGCTATTTTCCGATGATGTATCGTCATTTTCGGATTGTGATTCCGAACTGTTCAGACTTGAGTTGGCGCTTTCAAAGCTGCCATCATCAGATTCACTATCCAAAACATTTTCAATCACTTTGTTTACGACTGCTTCACTATCATCGTTTGTGTAGGTTATGTCAATGTTCTCAGGCAGCTCATTTTTCTTTTTCAGTAAAAATCAATACATTAAGTGCCTTTTCCATCCCTTCAACTTTCTTGCGGCAATAACTTTTGCACAAGGGAGGTGGAACACTGCTATAATCCCCACGTTTCTTACCATTTGATTTCTGAACATTTTCTTCTGACGGGTCATTGGAAGAATATGACGATGACATAAGCATTCGTGGTATAGCTTTTCAAAAGCTATCGAACCCTTTCGGTTTCAATTGCCATATCTTGAGGTTCTTGTTTTGTTTTAGCAATGGTATTAATGTATATATTAATTTCATTTTGTTTTACATTACCGTTGCTTTTAACATTCTTATTGTTTCATGTTGTTCTAAGTTGTTTTTATCAAGCCTGCTGTAATCTCCTTTCATTTTATCATAAGCTTCCTTCATTGTGTGATAATCATATTTAAAATTGTTGTTATGCACATTGAGTTCACTTATGATTTGAGATTTCTCGACGCTTTGCACACATGACCCAGTACATTTCGTACAAAGTTTTTCAACCTCCACGATTTGCACTTTTACAACCTCTTTTTCTCCTACTTTTACCTCCGGACCTACCTTTGTCAAATTTTCCATCGTTGCTTTGTTGCGATCTCCATGTGGTTCTCCTCATTCATCTCATTGGTTATGTCAAAGAATTCCTTAAGCACTAGTTTCGCTTTTTCAGCAACATGCTCAGAAGATGCTGCATCAAAGCAACCTGCAAAACTAAAAGTAATGTTAGGAAAAAGAACACTATCCATCCTCGTATGATGATAGATCTCCTCTTCTTCTGTTTGTGGCATGTACTCTACTAGAATCGCGTTCTCCAGAGCTGCATTCTCAGCAGACATATCTTGCTCTTCCACGATCTCGGCCATTAGAGTGACTCCAGTCTTCTTGGCAATATATGTGTTCCAATCAAAACCATCATCTTCATTAGAAGCAACCATCGCTTTTTCTGCGGTGTTAGATGGTTTCTCTTGGACTTCGACTTGAACTTTCCTCGGAAACGACTTGTATTGCAAGGCTTTCTTGTAGTAGTCATTGCCGCCTCCGAAAGGACTTTGGTTGCCACATGCTTCTGGATTCTTGCACTCTCGTTTGAAATGCCCTTTTTATCGGCATCTGAAGCAAGTAACTTTCATCTTGTCGAATCCAAGCTTGTTGCTCGAGTTTCCGATATCTTTTCCAGTTAGAGCAACAAACCTGGGAAGGATGGAATCCTCAGACTAAATGGATGAATTTGGGTTCCTATTCATGGAGGACTTGGAGATATAATCCTTCAGGAAGCTCATAATTCAAAGTACTCGGTTCACCCTGGGGGTGACAAAATGTATCAGGATTTAAAAGCAAACTATTGGTAGATGGGTTTAAAGAAATCCATAGCCACCAATGTAGCTAAATGTTTGACATGCTCTCAAGTTAGAGCTGAACACCAAAAGCTGTCAAGACTACCACAACAATTAGAACTTCCCACATGGAAATGGGAAATGGTAACCATGGATTTCATCACCAAGTTACCCAAAACAAAACGTGGAAATGATACAATTTGGGTCATAGTTGACAGATTAACTAAGTCAGCTCATTTCTTACCCATCAAAGAGACTCATAGCTCCGACATACTAGCCCAGATATATGTAGATAAAATTGTGTCTCTCCATGTAGTACCAATATCTATAGTATCCGATAGAGATACTAAATATACTTCTCATTTTTGGAAAAGTTTTCAACAATCTCTAGGCACTCGATTAAATTTTAGTACCGGTTACCATCCTCAGACGGATGGGCAGAGCGAGCGTACAATTCAAACCTTAGAAGATATGCTCTGAGGATGTGTCATTGATCTAGGAGGTAGTTGGGATGATCATCTCCCTTTGATTGAGTTCTCCTACAATAGCAGTTACCATACCAGCATTCAGGCTGCGCCTTTTGAAGCTTTATATGGGCGAAGATGCAGAACGCCCGTCTGTTGGGTAGAAGTAGGAGAGGCCCAATTATCAGGACCTGAGATAGTCCTAGAAACGACAGAAAAGATTGTTCAAATTCGTGATCGTTTAAAGGCTGCTAGAGATAGGCAAAAGAGCTACGCATATAAAAGGCGTAAACCTCTAGAATTTCGAAATTGGAAACAAGGTCTTGCTAAAAGTATCACCCTGGAAAGGTGTGATGCGTTTTGGTAAGAAAGGCAAGCTAAGCCCAAGATATATTGGACCATTCGAGATAATCGAATGTGTCGGTAGTGTGGCTTATAAGTTGAACTTACCGCAAAAGCTTAGCGGAATTCATAATGTGTTCCACATATGCAATTTAAAGAAATGTCTAGCTGATGAATCGCTAGCAATGCCATATGAAGACATGCAAATTGATGAAAGCCTGAAGTTTGTCGAGAAACCAGTATCGATTGAGGATCGTCAGGTAAAGAAGCTCCGAAGGAAGCATGTACCAATCGTAAAAGTGAAATGGGACGCCCGTAGAGGCCCTGAATATACGTGGGAAGTTGAGTCAACTATGCGACAAAAATACCCACACTTGTTTCAGTAAATCTCGAGGTCAAGATTTCTTTTAAGGGGGTGAGGATGTAACACCTCGCAAAAATATGTTCAATAAGATGAAGACACGTGTCCTAAACCCTAAGCGTGAAAAGTTATTTTTAAAAGGGTTAAAAGCATCCTCGAGCAAAGCTAGACCCTTCGGGTGGTTTAGCGACGAACTGGGAGATTTAAAATAGTTATTTTATACTCCCGAATATGCCAAATATCATTTATGATGGCATAATAACAAATGCGAGTCCCGAGATACGTATATATAAATTGAAGGGCCAAACGTGTCAAAATTTAAATTTTGGTTCACTGATAGACCGCTTAAGGACCGTAAGGGTCCCATGCTTACGGTTCGTAAGGCCTGCATCTGGGCGAAATTTTGCTTAGCCTCCACACATAAGCTTCCAAACTGCCTTATTCGAAACCATGGGCTGCATGCTTGCTCACTACTCGTCCAAGGACACCAGGAGACATCCTACAACACTTGGTAACACCTGGATTGATCTTGAGAAGGTCCTTGGCACTATAAATAGGTGCTTCATGTTACCTTTCATCCTTGCACCTTTCAAAATCACTTCTTTCTCTCTTGCTTGGCATTCTCTGGGATTCCTGATCAAAAAGGAAGCCCCTCTAAGTCCATTTTCATGCTAGGACCAGTGGTAAGTGTTCCTAGCCACTCTAGTTCGGCTTTTATGCATTTAAAGGCCGAAAGTCAAAGTTGCCGCAAAACGGCTTTGACCTTCGGCTTAGACCTAAATGGTCCAGCCATTGTTCGAGGCGAATGTGGCTACGTGATTGTAATTAGGTGGGTGTTAACCTCTCAAAAGGGCACCTCCCAATTACCACGTTTACTTAGTTATTTGTCGGGTCAAAGAAATTAATAATAAAAGTCAAACTACTCATAATTTAAATAAAATCAAATCTGATAATGTAGAGGTTATAAAACACGTTTTATCACTTTAATAACTTGGTAAATATTATTAGAACAGGTCTAAACATGTTTAACCCGACAATTCTTAGTTTAGACTTGGTTCGCAACCGAAAGTCGCAAAGGCTTGACTTTTGCTTTAACTTTCAGTTCTGACCCACATAAGCTTATTTCCTTGATGCCTTAGGGTTCTTTTGCGACCATATTATGTTATAGAATAACCCTCTGAGGTTATACTACTTGTTCACTTAGTAATCTAAGATCATATGCTTGTTTCCGTTATTATGCTTAAAGTTGACTAGTATGCCCTTTTTATCAAAAATGAGAATTTTTAAGGTGGTTGGACATGCAAACGAATTAGGTACTGATCGGTAAACATATTTAGAGTATTTTGATGCTCCAAACCTGGTCATAAACTGAAGTTATATAGAAAAGCGAAATTCATGCCTTTATACGGACTAGAATGCCCTTTAGCATGAACATCATGTTTAAAACATAATTTTGACACAAAACTCTCTATCTACTGTTATGATATCATATTTAGGAATTATTGGGATGTCGGGTCAGATTTATTTTTGACCTTAGCCTTGAGTTCTTGCATAAAGCTTATAAATGACGATAGTACCCTTTTTGCAAATTAATGAGTTTTACACATAAATGTCATGCAAAACTTTTGGCTACTGATATATTATGATAAATAAATCATTTCGAAGCCTCAAAGCTGGTCATAAACTCAGAATCACTTAAACTTCGGAATTATCGTCATTTACCAACTTTTACGCTAAATAAGCACATAGTTTGACTTTAAACTATATTTAGCAACCAAGACTTGTTACCTACTGAATTTATATATGATTTTAAGTATTTTTACAGTAGGGATAAGACATGAACTCAGAATCCCAAATTAGTCCCTAAAACCATATGTGAAATGACCAAAATGCCCTTACGGGGCATAGTTTGGCCATAAACCATAAATCACATATGTGTATGATATCCTACTGATTTAATATCATAAATTAATTATTTTCACAGAATGTTTATGACCAAAACTTCAGTTTGCATGTAAACCCATTTTATAAACCTTAAAATGACTAAAATACCCTTTTAGGGCCTAATTCGGTTTCAAGACCTTTAGGGGCATACTTGTGGACATCCCACTGATGTTATAACATATCTTGAGCATAATAACTTAGGAAACTTGTATTTGTCTTATCTATTATCTGTACATGCTCATACGCGTTCGGTTCGGCTTATGTGACTAGTTTTCACGAACGAACCGACACGGGTCTAAACTTGGCATCTTTACTTCAAAATCCAGAATGTGTTTAGTTTACCCATATTATACAAGTCTTCATACTTGTTGGGTCTAAATTACATTCCTTCCGGTCACCGCTTATTTTAGCGTTTTTGAACCGTGATTCATCTTATAGGCTAACCGGTCTAAGTCCTCGACTTAAATAAAGACCCGTTAGTATCCTAATAGGTTGATAAAACCTTCTATACAGATTAGGTAGCCTGGTAGAAGATACCTTCATACGGTCTTAAGTATCATACGGCTGAGTAGTGCTTACACATAAACTCAGGTAAATACATTTAACTTATTTTCCCTTATACGGGCTTGGGATACGGTAAATTATTGCCGCTTGGTCGGGATGGGATCATTTACTCGGATTGTGATTAATAAGTCCGCATGACCCGTTTTAATCTGTTTTGTTTGATAACATAAGCTTTGGGGGTTAACGACCATGTCCTGGATATCCTCGGCTCATTTAAGTTATTAATGGCCACGGCCTATACAAGGGGTGTAGGCATACACCTGACAGATGTATTATGCTAAATAAAATACCCACAAGGTTGGGAAATAACTCCTTTGTGGGTTCTTTAAGTGGTGAGTCAGTTAATCAAGACCGGTGTCTGAACCGGCCCCAAAAGTATGACAAACATGTAAAACTGTATACAAGATTATAAATATAATTGTCCCAAGTTATAAAAGATTTTGTGCCTTGTGCACCTGAATAAACATTTTCAAAGGCTTACAAAATGAGTCAGTTATTTGTATTTACCAGTGAAAACTGACGTATTTTCCAAAGAGTAAGTGACAGGTACCTCATGAAATACGTTGGAGCTACTTGGCATAATAAGAGGACTTTGCAAATCCTTAGATGCCTTAAGTCTGTGGAACTCAGTTTTATGTATTCATTTATAAATCCGCATGTGGATCCTTTTTACAACCGTCGGTATATTATTTTATTCGTACTTTGAGCTTTTGGGTTGTAATAGTAATTTTATTCCAAGCCTTCCGCTGTGCTATAACTGTGTATAATTGACTATGATGATATCAACTACGTCACGATACTCTCCACCGGGCCCACCAGGTTATACGTGGAAATCGGGGTGTGACAGGTTGGTATCAGAGCCAACATTGAGTGAATTAAACACTAGCCTTTTGTGTTTAATCTCAATGACACAGTAGCACATTCTTTAGACTTTCGAGTCTAGACAACGACCTAGGATTATTCTTAATCTTTATTTGGTTTATATAGATATTGTTATTTGTATTTTGACAGGCTTCCATATAAGATGCCGCCACGTGTCAGAGGAAGAGGGAAAGGCCCAATGAGGGAGGATCGTCTAGCCATGCGGGGCCTTCTCACCGCCGTACACCTTCAGAATCATTTAGCTCTGATTCCAATGATGACTGGAGACGTTCATTGGAACCTGCAAGGCGATTCGTTTCACTAAGCACTTCGCCATCTTACCACCATTCTTTTGGGGCACAACGACCACAAGAGCCACAACACTCTCACCATTCGCAGCATTCACTGCAACCGCCCCAATCCCATCATTCTTCTCATCATTCGCACTATCTTTCACCCTATTCTCCGAGACAGTTTAACCCTAACGATTATTTTAACTCACCAACGGGTCATAACCTGTTGGGTCCTGAGGATCACTTCCCCGAAGATATGGATATGGATGATGATCAAGATCCATCTGAGCCGCCTTCGGGAACGCCACGCATCCCATTGACATATCCAGTGATTCTTCCTACACAGGATCACCCTATCATGGACTCGATGAATTTGCTGAATGGTGGGGACAATGGAAATTCATGAACACTCCTTCCTCTCACAACACCCCACCACAACCTCCATTGGAGGAACCGCATTTTCAAGCAATGACACCATCACCACCACCACTACCAGAACAGGAGCAACCTCCGCCACCACCCGAACCGCCAAGGAGGAGAAGAAATGCACGCATGTCTTTGCGAGGGGGCACACGTTTTACAACCACTCAAGGTTCTAGTAACTATCATCCTATTCCTGAAGATCCACAAATGGGTGGACCTTCGAATCCTGCGCTGGAAATTGATATCACATCGACCACCTTTGCACCTCAACCACCTCCGATGGGTTATGATAACCCAATTCCTACCTACCCGCCTACTACAGAGTACAATCCATTCGAGCCTCAAGCTCCTGCTGAGTTTAACTACCAACCCCCTGCTATCGATCCATACATCGAAGCAGCCAACCATAATGCTCTCTATCATTCATATTTTCCTCCAGTTACCCAACGGGGTATCCTATCTATACTTATCAACCCCTCTACCGCAGCAACCTCAACCTCCACCTCAACATCAACCACCACAACAATTAGAAATTCTGCAAAGGGTGCAAGAAGTAGAACGTAGAGTGGAAAGAGATGAGAAAAAGAATAATAAGTTTCTTAAGAATCTTGCAAAATTTATTAGAGGAAAAAGGAGTGGCGATTGAAGTTTTTTTTCTTTGCTTTTATCTTGTATTTACTATTTAATTAAGTCCCTGCGTGGACATTTCTTTTAAGTACTAGTCCCTGTGTGGACATTATCCTTATGTTTTAGTCCCTGCGAGGACTTGTTTCTTTTCTTTTCGTCCCTATGTGGACAATCTATGTTATTTAAAGACCCGTTTAGCGCAATTTGTAACCTCTAGTGGTATTAATGAGAAATTTTCTTTTAGAAATTTTATATATATTGCATCATTGTTTAAGCAAGCATCTCAGTTTTATTTGATCTGCCAAGAAATTCCAAAAGATCCTCTTAATGGTATAACCTAGCCTATGTGTCAATACGAACATGGCTATGATGGTAAAACCCCCTTAAGACAATAAATCCTTGTTAGCATCCAGAACATGTTAACATTCCTGGCAGTGTGGCTTGAGAAACCACACCAGCCGTCAAAATATTTGGATTCTTCCAAGCTTTAATATAGCCTAAATGATCTTTATGATTCATGCCTGATATCATCCAATAGAATGTTAATAATAAGACATTCATATGTGATAATTACTCGTTCTTCCTGTGATGCAAACTGCATTGTTTTCATAACTATGACAGTTGTAGTTTATAACTCTCTGTCAAAAGGCAATGAACTATGTTCAAATCCTTAAAACTTACGATCCAATAAGATTGTAAATTATATTATCCAAGTGACAAGGCATGGGTGCCATGAAAAAAGTAACTATGCTGCAATGACAGCTTCGACCCATGTTCTCTGTCAAATTTATATAAAGGGTTATATCTTGTTTAAATGCCCTTGATGGTTCAATTGTAACCTAGGCTAACTATAGTAAATCTTAAAATTCTTATTTCTCATTAATACTATATCTTTTAGCCTATATGGTTTATCTATACCAAGGCTAGTAAAATACCAAACGTGATGATCTGCGATATGACCACTAAATAGGTTATTATTATTTGGTATATAGCATTCAAAACCTCTCCATGGCTGGTTCTGACGAAGCTCATAGTCACCCGGTTGAAGGGAATGATAATACAAGAATAAATATTACTAGAGCTGAACTGCAAGCTCTGGTAGACGCAGCAGTTTCAAAAGCTGTGGATAGAGTACTAAAGGATTCGAGTAGTTCTCGCACCAAAACACACTCTAAAACCCATTCTAAACCACAATCGTCAAAGAAAGATGAATCTGAATATTCATCCAATCGGAAAAGTGAATCACACAAACACTCTATGGATGATCAGACACCACGTTTTGGCAAAGGTTGTACATACAAATACTTCGTCTCTTGCAAACCAAGAGACTTCACTGGAGAAAAAGGGGCCATTGATTGTATGAAATGGCTCGATGAGATGGAAACAATGGTGGATATAAGTGGTTGTGCTAAGGAAGATGTGGTTAAGTTTGTTCACAGTCATTCAAGGGCGATGCCCTGACGTGGTGGAAAGCGTTGATTCAATCCACCGGAAAGATTCCTCTGTATAACCTCTCTTGGGTTAAGTTTGTAGAGTTGGTTAAAGAAACATACTGTCCACAACACGAAGTGGAAAAGGTTGAAGCTGACTTCTTAACCTTAACTATGAAGGACCTGGACTGCAGATCATATGTAACCAATTTCAATGCTATGTCAAGGCTTGTTCCTTACTTGGTCTCTCCTGAACCAAAGCGCATCGCACGCTTCATAGGTGGTCAAGCCCCTGAAATCAAAGGAAACATCAAGGCCTCAAAACCTACCACCTATAGGTCAGCTGTAGACTTATCCGTATCCCTCACACTGGACGTGATCAGGAGTAGGTCTAGAAAGACCTCAGATGAGGAAAGATGAGGAGAGAAGATGATCAGGCTCATCACTCCAACAAGAAGAAAAAGGGAAATTTTGGGTTTAAGAAAAACCCAAATCAGTCAAGTGTCAAGCCCTTGTGCAAGAACTGTAACAGGAGGCACTTTGGGAAGTGCACCTTGGAACCACAGGCCAAGCCTGGTGGGATTTGTAAGAAAAAGGGGCATAATACATTAGAATGTAAGGATTTGAAGGATGCAACCTGTTATGGTTGCAATGAGAAAGGGTATATTAAGACTAACTGCCCAAAGAATGCTAAGAAGCCTGATGAGGCTAGGAAGACAAATGCAAGGGTGTTTCAGATGAATGCCAGGGAGGCAGTAAAGGATGACAAGGTTATAACAGGTACTTTCCTCATAAATGATATCTATGCTAGAGTTTTTTTTTTATTCAGGTGCAGATAAGTATTTTGTAGATCTTAAGTTTAGAGAATTATTAAATCTGCCAGTTAAAACTCTAGACATTAAGTATGAGGTAGAGCTCGCTGATGGTACCTTATAAACTGCCTCGACGCTTCTGGATGGATGTTATATAACCATTAAGAATCATTCTGTTCCGTTATCACTTCTGCCAATGAAATTGGCGGGGTTTGATGTAATTTTGGGTATGGATTGGTTATCACGTAACCATGCCCAAATTACTTGTGATAAGAAAATTGTCAACATCAAAACCCCTTCTGGAGAGTCGGTCACTATTCAATGAGATACACACCATGGACTGCCAGATAATGTATCGATACTTAAAGCATCCAAGTGTTTAAAGAAAGGATGTGTCATCTATGTGGCACAAGTGACATTGGACGAACCCAAACCAGGGATAGGAGACATTCCAGTCATCTCTGAGTATCCAGATGTATTTCCGGATGAACTACCTGGATTATCTCCTTAAAGGCAAGTAGAATTCAGGATTGATATTATACCTGGGGCAGTGCCTGTTGCACGAGCTCCATACCGCTTAGCACCAACCAAAATGAAGGAACTAAGAACCCAATTAGATGAACTTCTAGTAAAGGGTTTCATTCAACCCAGCTCGTCACCTTGGGGAGCACCCATACTGTTTGTTAAAAAGAAGGATGGATCAATGCGTCTGTGCATTGATTACCGTGAGCTAAATAAGGTAACAATCAAGAACCGCTACCTGTTGCCCAGGATCGACGATCTGTTTGATCAACTTCAAGGGGCGAGTTTCTTTTCAAAAATTGACTTAAGGTCGGGATACCATCAACTCAAAGTTAAGGCTGAAGATGTGCCTAAAACCGCGTTTCGAACAAGGTACGGCCACTATGAGTTCTTAGTGATGCCTTCCGGACTCACAAATGCACCCGCAGCATTCATGGATCTCATGAATAGAGTCTGCAAGCCATACCTGGATAAGTTTGTCATCGTATTTATAGATGACATACTTATCTACTCTCATAGTCGAGAAGATCATGAGAAACACCTTCGATGTATCTTAAGACTTCTACAGCAGGAGAAGCTTTATGCTAAATTCTCCAAATATGAATTTTGGCTTCGCGAAGTCCAATTCCTTGGGAAGCAATCATGACCCGCAAGAATATAAATTTAATTGGGAAGCAATCATGAATTGGGAAGCACCTAAGACACTGACTGAAATTCGCAGCTTTTTGGGATTAGCGGGATATTACAGAATTTATCGAAGATTTCTCAAGAATAGCCGCACCTTTAACTACTCTGACCCGCAAGAATATAAAATTTAATTGGGGTCCTAAGCAGCAGGAGTCCTTTGAGATCCTCAAACAGAAATTGAGCAATGCTCTAGTTCTAACCTTGCCAGAAGGTGTAGATGAGTTTGTTGTTTATTGTGATGCTTCACACACTGGCATGGGCTGTGTGCTTATGCAAAGGGGTAAAGTAATCGCCTACGCATCATGACAATTAAAAGTGCATGAAAAGAATTACACCACCCATGATCTAGAATTGGGTGCCATTGTATTTGCACTTAAGTTATGCAGACATTATTTATATGGAACCAAATGTGTAATTTACTCAGATCACAAAAGTCTCCAACACTTGTTTAACCAAAAAGAACTCAATATGAAGAAACGACGTTGGATGGAAACTTTAAAGGACTACGATTGGGAGATTCGCTACCATCCCGGCAAAGCGAATGTAGTCGCCGATGCCCTCAGCCGAAAGGAAAGAGTCAAACCTATACGGATTAATACCAAGAGTATTGAACTTAAGAACAGTTTAAATGAGAAGCTATTGGCAGCGCAGAAAGAAGCAATATTGGAAGTTAACCTTCCTGAAGAAAAACTAGGGGCAACTTTTGATCAGTTGTCACCTGGGAAGGATGGAATCCTCAGACTAAATGAACGAATTTGGGTTCCTATTCATGGAGGACTTAGAGATACAATCCTTCAGGAAGCTCATAATTCAAAGTACTTGGTTCACCCTGGGGGTGACAAAATGTATCAGGATTTAAAAGCAAACTATTGGTGGATGGGTTCAAAGAAATCCATAGCCACCCATGTAGCTAAATGTTTGACATGCTCTCAAGTTAAAGCTGAAAACCAAAAGCCGTCAGGACTACTACAACAATTAGAACTTCCCACATGGAAATGGAAAATGGTAACCATGGATTTCATCACCAAGTTATCCAAAACAAAATGTGGAAATGATACAATTTGGGTCATAGTTGACAGATTAACTAAGTCAGCTCATTTCTTATCCATCAAAGAGACTCATAGCTCCGACATACTAGCCCAGATATATGTAGATAAAATTGTGTCTCTCCATGGAGTACCAATATCTATAGTATCCGATAGATTTACTAGATATACTTCTCATTTTTGGAAAAGTTTTCAACAATCTCTAGGCACTTAATTAAATTTTAGTACCGCTTACCATCCTCAGACGGATGGGCAGAGCGAGCGTACAATTCAAACCTTAGAAGATATGCTCTGAGGATGTATCATTGATCTAGGAGGTAGTTAGGATGATCATCTCCCTTTGATTGAGTTCTCCTACAATAGCAGTTACCATACCAGCATTCAGGCTGCGCCTTTTGAAGCTTTAAATGCGAAGATGCAGAACGCCCATCTGTTGGGCAGAAGTATGAGAGGCCCAATTATCAGGACTTGAGATAGTCCTAGAAACGACAGAAAAGATTGTTCAGGTTCGTGATCGTTTAAAGGCTGCTAGAGATAGGCAAAAGAGCTACGCAGATAACCTCTAGAATTCGAAATTGGAAACAAGGTCTTGCTAAAAGTATCACCCTGGAAAGGTGTGATGCGTTTTGGTAAGAAAGGCAAGCTAAGCCTAAGATATATTGGACCATTCAAGATAATCAAACGTGTAGGTAGTGTGGCTTATAAGCTGAACTTACCGCAAAAGCTTAGCGGAATTCACAGTGTGTTCCATGTATGCAATTTAAAGAAATGTCTAGCTGATGAATCGCTTGCAATGCCATATGAAGACGTGCAAATTGATGAAAGCCTGAAGTTTGTCGAGAAACCAGTATCGATTAAGGATCGTCAGGTAACGAAGCTCTAAAGGAAGCATGTACCAATCGTAAAAGTGAAATGGGACGCCCGTAGAGGCCCTGAATATATGTGGGAAGTTGAGTCCACTATGCGACAAAAATACCCACATTTGTTTCAGTAAATCTCGAGGTCGAGATTTCTTTTAAGGGGGTGAGGATGTAACACCTCGCAAAAATATGTTCAATAAGATGAAGACACGTGTCCTAAACCCTAAGCGTGAAAAGTTATTTTTAAAAGGGTTAAAAGCGTTCTCGAGCAAAGCTAGACCCTTCGGGTGGTTTACCGACGAACTGGGAGATTTAAAATAGTTTTTTTATACTCCCGAATATGCCAATATCATTTATGATGGCATAATAACAAATGCGAGTCCCGAGATACGTATATATAAGTTGAAGGGCCAAACGTGTCAAAATTTAAATTTTGGTTCGCTGATTGACCGCTTACGGACCGTAAGGGTCCCATGCTTACGGTTCGTAAGCCCTGCATCAGGGCGAAATTTTGCTTAGCCTCCACACATAAGCTTCCAAACTGCCTTATTCGAAACCATGGGCTGCATGCTTGCTCACTACTCGTCCAAGGACACCAAGAGACATCCTACAACACTTGGTAACACCTGGATTGATCTTGAGAAGGTCCTTGGCACTATAAATAGGTGCTTCATGTTACCTTTCATCCTTGCACCTTTCAAAATCTCTTCTTTCTCTCTTGCTTGGCATTCTCTAGGATTCCTGATCAAAAAGGAAGCCCCTCTAAGTCCATTTTCGTGTTAGGAGCAGTGGTAAGTGTTCCTAGCCACTCTAGTTCAGTTTTTATGCATTTAAAGGCCGAAAGTCAAAGTTGCCGCAAAACGGCTTTGACCTTCGGCTTAGACCTAAATGGTCCAGCCATTGTTCGAGGCGAATGTGACTACATGATCGTAATTAGGTGGGTGTTAACCTCTCAAAAGGGCACCTCCCAATTACCACGTTTACTTAGTTATTTGTCGGGTCAAAGAAATTAATAATAAAAGTCAAACTAGTCATATTTTAAATAAAATCAAATCTGATAATGTAGAGGTTATAAAACACGTTTCATCACTTTAATAACTTGTAAATATTATTAGAACATGTCTAAACATGTTTAACCCGACAATTCTTAGTTTAGGCTCGGTTCGCAACCGAAAGTCGCGAAGGCTTGACTTTTGCTTTGACTTTCAGTTCTGACCCAAATAAGCTTATTTCCTTGATGCCTTAGGGTTCTTTTGTGACCATATTATGTTATAGAATAACCCTTTGAGGTTATACTACTTGGTCACTTAGTAATCTAAGATCATATGCTTGTTTCCGTTATTATGCTTAAAGTTGACTAGTATGCCCTTTTTATCAAAAATGAGACTTTTTAAGATAGTTGGACATGCAAACGAATTAGGTACTGATTGGTAAACATATTTAGAGTATTTTGATGCTCCAAACCTGGTCATATACTTAAGTTATATAGAAAAGCGAAATTCATGCCTTTATAAGAACTAGAATGCCCTTTAGAATGAACATCATGTTTAAAACATAATTTTGACACAAAACTCTTTACCTACTGTTATGATATCATATTTAGTAATTATTGGGATGTCGGGTCAGGTTTATTTTTGACCTTAGCCTTGAGTTCTTGCATAAAGCTTATAAATAAAGATAGTACCCTTTTTGCAAATTAAATGAGTTTTACACATAAATATCATGCAAAAGTTTTGGCTACTGGTATATTATGATAAATAAATTATTTCGAAGCCTCAAAGCTGGTCATAATCTCAGAATCACTTAAACTTCGGAATTATCGTCATTTACCAACTTTTACGCTAAATAAGCACATAGTTTGACTTTAAACTATATTTAGCAACCAAGACTTGTTACCTACTGAATTTATAAATGATTTTAGGTATTTTTACAATAGGGATAAGACATGAACTCAAAATTCCAAATGAGTCCCTAAAACCATATGTGAAATGACCAAAATGCCCTTACGAGGCATAGTTTGGCCATAAACCATAAATCACATATGTGTATGATATCCTGCTGATTTAATATCATAATTAATTATTTTCACAGAATGTTTATGACCATAACTTCAGTTTGCATGTAAACCCATTTTATAAACCTTAAAATGACCAAAATACCCTTTTAGGGCCTAATTCGGTTTCAAGACCTTTAGGGGCATACGTGTGGACATCCCACTGATGTTATAACATATCTTGAGCATAATAACTTAGGAAACTTGTATATGTCTTATCGGTTATCCGTACATGCTCATACGCGTTCAGTTCGGCTTATGTGACTAGTTTTGACGAACGAACCGACACGGGTCTAACCTTGGCATCTTTACTTCAAATCCAGAATGTGTTTAGTTTACCCATATTATACAAGTCTTCATACTTGCTGGGTCTAAATTACATTCCTTCCGGTCACCGCTTATTTTAGCGTTTTTGAACCGTGATTCATCTTATAGGCTAACCGGTCTAAGTCCTCGACTTAAATAAAGACCCGTTAGTATCCTAATAGGTTGATAAAACCTTCTATACAGATTAGGTAGACCGGTAGAAGATACCTTCATACGGTCTTAAGTATCATACGACCGAGTAGTGCTTACACATAAACTCAGGTAAATACATTTAACGTATTTTCCCTTATACGGGCTTGGGATACGGTAAATTATTGCCGCTTGGTCGGGTATGGGATCATTTACTCGGATTATGATTAATAAGTCCTCATGACCCGTTTTAATCTGTTTTGTTTGATAACATAAGCTTTAGGGGTTAACGACCGTGTCCTGGATATCCTCAGCTCATTTAAGTTGTTAATGGCCACGACCTATACACGGGGTGTAGGCATACACCTGACAGATGTAATATGCTAAATAAAATACCCACAAGGTTGGGAAATAACTCCTTTGTGGGTTCTTTAAGTGGTGAGTCAGTTAATCATGTCCGGTTTCTAAACCGGCCCCAAAAGTATGACAAACATGTAAAACTGTATACAAGATTATAAATATAATTGTCCCAAGTTATAAAAGATTTTGTGCCTTGTGCACCTGAATAAACATTTTCAAAGGCTTACAAAATGAGTCAGTTATTTGTATTTACCAGTGAAAACTGACGTATTTTCCAAAGAGTAAGTGACAGGTACCTCACGAAATAGGTTGGAGCTACTTGGCATAATAAGAGGGCTTTGCAAATCCCTAGATGCCTTAAGTCTATGGAACTCAGTTTTATGTATTCATTTATAAATCCGCCTGTGGATCCTTTTTACAACCGTCTGTATATTATTTTATTCGTACTTTGAGCTTTTGGGTTGTAATAGTAATTTTATTCCAAGCCTTCCGCTGTGCTATAACTGTATATAATTGACTATGATGATATTAACTACGTCACGATACTCCCCACCGGGCCCACCGGGTTATACGTGGAAATCGGGGTGTGACATTGTGACGAATGATTTGAGGAATTCATATTCGCACTAAAAGTTGTCTGGATCTTCGGACTCGTAATTTCTTGAGCTCCACTCTTGTAATGAAGTCCAACATCTTGAACCACGTTCGTATTCTTTGACTTGGCAATTTTCAATAATTCCATCTCATGCCCTTCTAACTTGTCGATAAAAGTGGATAGCTTGAAAAATTCCCAGCTTGGAATTTCTTTCAACACCATTAGATACGTTGTCCATTCACCTTCCGGTAGTGCATCGGCCAACTTATCAATATATTTTGCAAGATCATGTCTTCTCATCTGAACTTTCAAATGACAGAAGCGTTCTATCATTTGTTTCATCGACTTGCCTTTCATCATTGTGAAAATGTCAAACTCTTTCATGATAAGAGCTTCTTGCTCTTGATCATCTCAGCACTCCCCAAGTATTTCGCACCCAAAGACTGCCACAGTTGTTGTGCAGTTGTAAACTCTGGTAGTAAGATCAGTATATATTTTTTCACGGACTGCTGAATCAGACTTATCATCTTCTTTTCTGCAAACATAAGCTTCCTTTTGCTGGGTTGAGAATTTCTCCATTCTAATATCATTCTCATGCTCATCCTTTGGCCAGGTGTATCCTATTTCAACCGTAACCCAACTATAGAAAAAGTTAGCCTGAACCCAGTTCGTGAATTTCTCCTTCCACCCCTCGTACTCATCCATGCTCATAAGCTTCGGTGGCTTCACCGGCGTTTCCATTTCATTATCCAGATTAACTTGATTCACCATATTGGCATTTGATGTTGAAGCCACAGTTGTCATATATGCATTGTGTAGATCTTGATCCATAACGAAAAGCAGACGAGTATAACTGAAAAACACGTTCAAAAACTTGAAAACTTGATTAGTGCACTGACAAGTTCGGTCGAACTCGTGAAGAAAACAGATTTCAAATTCAATTTCAACAAGTTCGGGCGAACTTGTATGAAATTTTCAAGATTCTTCACAGTTAATCAAGTTCGGGTGAACTTGAGTTAGATTTTGAAAAAATTTCCAAGTTCGGGCGAACTTGATGAGAATCTCAATAAAAGTTGAAAAGTTCAAGCGAACTTAGTCAAAAATCACTGAAAAACAAGCAAGTTCAGGTGAAGATGGCTAAAATCAACAAAATTGATGATTTTAGAACAAGTTCGAGCGAACTTGTTGGATGATTTCGGCCGAAGTTTGTTTACAAAACATGGTTTTTTGACAATTTTTGCATGAATTCGTTTGAATTTGATTCTGAAACTTTCAGGGGTTTGTATTTAGATGATTATCTATGATATGTTCAATTTTTAGCCATTTTTGTCCATGAATTCTTCAATTATGTGAAAGAGTTAAGAAAAATGCTAGAAATGAGTAGAAATGGAATGATTCTTGTGTTGATTCCAGCAAATTTAGGTATCCAGGCTCTGATACCACTTGTTAGGACCGTCCTCCACAGCTCGGGAACCTAAATTTGTATCTAATGTCCATATAAGCGGAAATTATATGACATGTTAACCAAATACACAAGAATTACTGTTTATTTATCTGTTTATTAAGTCCAAAAGTATTACAATTGAGTTTCCAAACAGACCGAGCTTCGCTGTCGATGTCGTAAAGTTCTTACAATGTGAGACCCAAGACATCCTATATAAAGACAACACAAGTTCGCTCGAATAGTGTCCTGGCTAGATTAAGTTTGGCCGAACTTGATCAGCCGACAACAACTTCGGCCGAACTTGCATGTTACACATAAATACTTCATGAAATCTAACATATTCAAGCTCTAAACATACAGACTCAATCCAAGACCTAGACAATAGACATTATGCATCAACAAAGTCTTCAAGTCTTCTGACCTTGCTTAGTTGATATTGCATGTAATTTTGAACTTCTCTCACTTCTTCCCTTTGTATCTCTTTTTGTAATATCCTCTGCTTGTTTGGCCTTTAAGTGCAGGTATTCATCAATGTTCTTTGGTTGAAGATATCCTTGCAGAGATGGGAAGTTCCTCTTTTCTGGATCTTCTTCAGAATAAAATGACTTGATATCCTTGCAAAGTTGTGAGAGGAAGCACTTGTCTTACAGTGGTTAAGAGTAACAGATGTTGTGGTCAGTGGTTGTGAGGATAATGGAAGTGGTGAAGGAATGATATTATCATCATGTATAACATTTGTTGTTTTCCTTCTTTTGAAAGTGACTTTGGGTGAAGGTGGTTGGCTTGGGAATTCTTGTGGGAGTTGATATTGGTTAAGCAGTAGTTGGAAAGGTGATGAGAGCAGTGGATGTGGTATCATTTGTTATAACCACTGCTATATCAACAGTTGTTGACACAACAGGTGTTATAACATCTGATGGTTCAGGATTTGATGGAATTTTTGGTGGTGATGGTGGTTTTGTTGTGCTATCAGATTGAACAATGGTTTTGAAAGGGGTGGATGATGGTTGTCTAACTTTTCTAGAAGACTTTATCCTTTGTTTTGAAGTACCAAGCTCTTCCTTTTCCATCTTTGCAATCTTTTCTTTCTCAAATCTGTCTGCACCTTTGACTTCTAACCTCTCTTTTCTCAAGTGCTTTTGTTCAGCAAAGAAGTTGAGGGTTTCATCAACTTTCTTTGACCCATCTGGCTTTGGTACCTCAACCACTGGTTTGGCCTTAGGATCAGGCTTTAACTTTATCCTTTCATTCTCTTTCTCCCCCTTTTTGGCATCATTGTATCAACAAGTATTACAGTAGGAGGAGAAGTGCCAGTGGTTTGAAGTAAATGAGCTTTGATGGCTTTAATGTTAGCAAGAGTGTCTTGATATCTTGCATCAACCATATTTCAAAATTGTTGCATGTGCTACTCATGTTGAAGATCAGCATGTTGTCTTTGTTGTTGAAGCAGAGCATATAAGATTTGCCATAGCTCAGTAGTGGTTGATGAAGATGTAGCAGTGGATTCGCTTTTGGAACTTTTTAGCATCTATTGCATCATATTTTTGATATCAGAAATAGATGATTCAATACTTGAGACTCTCTCCTTCAATTCCTTGTATCTTAGCTCATCACCTAACTTAATAGGATCATCTGAACTCCTACCTGTGGTAGTTTTATCTGTGTTTATCTGTGTTATCATGAGAGAAGTTTCCTTCATTACTTCAAACACAGATGCCCCTTTGTCTTGGAACTGGGGACTTCCCACTAGAACAGAGGTTACCTTGGTAGCCTCAACAGTAGTTGCCTTCAAGAGAGTCTTATACATGTAACCATTGTCCAACTGAGAACTTAGGATTTCTGCAATTATAGTGATTGCTCTACTTGAATTATCACCAAGGGTTACTTGTAACCCAAGGGATGTAGCTTCCTCAGCTGTTGATGGGATAGCAAAGATAGAGGCATCAGACTCAATCACTTGTTGGAGTATATTCTCAGTGATAGGTTGGTGAGAAGAAATGATTTGTTTCTGATCCATATCTATTGCATTCAACAGAGGTATGATAGTTTGTGGAAGATTTGTTGGTGAGGGTTGTGGTGTAAAAAGCGACTTTGCCCTGGGAGAGGGGCTGCGAAAGATAGAGCCAAGTGGATCTAGAGCTTCCTAAATTGGTGTCCCTGTGCTTACAACTTGTTCCTTTTGTGAAGAATCAAGAGGAGTTTGGTCTGTGGGTTGAGATCTTTCTAACATCTGCTGTGAGGAAGTAGCAGTAGTGTTTTCATGTGACTTTTGTGTTGTCACTGGGTTAACCTCTGGGATCTCATCTTCCAGAGGACCCTTTTTGGTTTTTGGTTTAGTAGGCTTTTTGTATTTGGATTTATGTTTCTTTTTGGAGATTTCAGGTGTGGGTTTCAAAGCACTGGTTATAGTACTTTGATCACCAGGACCCTTTTTGGTTTTTGGTTTGGTAAGCTTTTTGTATTTGGATTTATGTTTCTTTTTGGATATTTCTGGTGTGGGTTTCAAAGCACTGGTTGTAGTGCTTTGATCACCAGGAGCAGTGGGCTCAGTAGCAGTGGGTTGAGCTTGTGATGTTTGTTCCCTAAAATTTGCCTAGCCCCCTCTACTTGTGTTTTCAAACCTTTTGATTGGTTGGTGATGCGAGTAAAAGTTTCATGTGTTAGGCTACCATGAGGAGTCACGGCACCTTGTTTAACAGCATCACCAACTTTCTTTTGAAGATAAACACTTAAAAATCTTGGGTGCATAAGAAAAGGTGAGCGACCCTTTTTTATGTTTCAATATTTGCCACCAAGTCATTGAACAATACTTAGGAAAAATTAAAATCAGATTTTGTTACAATTGCATATCCCAAGTACTGCATGTTTAGAGGTATCTCATTAAAAGCAATTTACTTGGCCGGCAAACATGTCAACAATGTGTGAAAGAAAAATTTCATTTCAGCAAGAAACTTAGGTTTATAGATAGTTTTACCTGTAAGCTGACCTTCATACCCTCTTTCAATGAACTCGTTGTGCAGATTAGGGATCGGAAAAGATGTGGCATGAGTTAGGTCATTTAAACAAAATACCTCTGAAATGGAAGTACGGGTTACTTCAAGAAGTGTTTTTCTCACCGTGGAAACAATGCCATAAGATGTTTTCTTTGTATAATGAATTTTGGCATATGCCAGAACTCTCATAATGATTGTTGGTAGATAGGGCAGTGATTTCCATGAGTTTTTTTGTATTTTGACTCTTTTAGAGCTTTGATCATAGAATGATATTTCTCATTTGAGTTGGTTTCTTCAAGAATTGCGGTGTAATTGTGTGGGGTTTTGATGATAAGCGCCATCATGGTGAATGTGAATGAAGTACAGTTGTGAAGAAGAATAGATTTGAGAGAAAACTGCTTTTTAGAATTTTGAATTCGATATGGCAGAGTAAAAACCTCTTATTAGGATAAAACAGGGTTTTAAAAGTGAAAAAGTGATGATGACGTGGAAAAGATCTGACGGCTATCATCTGTCCACATGTATCCTCTGGTAGTGAATGGAAGACATGTGTTATGAGAAACACTATTGAGTGTCAACACAGTGTTTTGATTTGACACTATCAATGGATAGCTTATCAGTGGATAAGGTCAATACAGTGGTTTGACCAATCAGAGGATACACTTTTGACAGTGGATAGATATTCAGCCTATTAGTGGTTTATTGAAATAGTGGATAGAACAGACTTTTGAGATTTATTGAAAACTTCAATTTTCAACTATTTTTAAGGATGGATTTTTTATTTTCTGAAAACATTTTTATGCTATATACACATGGAACACAAAACTTCGCTTTTAATCCATGTTTAGCATTCCAATCCTAGAGATCAGACTTTCAAACGTTAATGTATCTAATGCTTTGGTTAGAACATCTGCCAGTTGATTTTTAGTATGGACATGATGTAAAGAAATCAAACATTTTTCACAGCAATCTCTCACAAAGTGATGTCTGATGTCAATGTGTTTTGTTGGAGTGAGTGACAAGATTTTTAATGATATTTTCTGCTGCTTGACTGTCTATCTTGAGAGGAGTCTTTAAAGCAGTTACACCAAAATCCAGCAGTTGGTTCTGAAGCCACAAGAGTTGAGAATTGCAACTTGCAGCAGCAATGTATTCTGCCTCAGTAGTAGATGTGGATAATGCAACTTGCTTTTTTGCTTTGCCATGACACTAGGCAATCACCTAGGAATTGAACTCCTCCTGATGTCGACTTCCTTGTTGTTTGGTTACCAGCAAAATCACTTTCTAAATAACTTGAAAGCTCAATGTTTCCATTAGCAGGATACCAGATACCAAGTGTGGGACTTTTATGTATCTGAATATCCTTTTACAGCAATTAAGTTTGGCTTTCTAGGTGCTGACTGTGATCTGGCACAAACACATGTTGCAAACATGATATCTGGCCTAGAAGCAGTTAGGTACTTAAATACCCAATCATACTTCTGTAGAGAGTTTGATAAACCAAGTCATCTTTGTCATCAACAGTGACAATCTTTGAGGTTGCCATGGGTGTGCTACAAGGTTTACATTCATTTATATCAAATTTGTTAAGCAGTTTTTTGACATACTTATTTTGATGAATGAAAGTGCCATTGTGCATTTGTTTAACTTGAAGACAAGGAGAAAAAATTGTAGCTCACCCATTGCACTCATTTCAAACTCTGCTGCCACGAGTTTTCTAAACTCCTCACACATGGCAGTGTATGTGGATCCAAAAATGATGTCATCCACATAAATCTGGACAAGCATCATATCTTTTCCTTTCCATTTCAAAAATAAGGTTTTATCAATTCTACCTCTTGAAAATCCAATGGACAAGAGAAAAGTGGATAGAGTTTCATACGAAATCTGGGTGCTTGTTTTAGACCATACAGTGCTTTGTTGAGCTTGTACACATGATCAGGATGAAATGCATCTTCAAACCCAGGAGGTTAACACACATACACTTCTTCCTTGATCTTTCCATACAAGAATGCACTTTTGATGTCCATTTGAAACACTTTGATGTTGTGGTTTGCAGCAAAAGCTAAGAACAATCTGATAGCTTCTAACCTTGCTACTGGAGCAAAGGTTTCATCATAGTCAATGCCTTCTTCCTGTCTGTAACCTTGAACCACGAGCCTTGCCCTGTTCTTGACAACAATACCACTTTCATCAGTCTTGTTTTTTAAGACCCACTTTTTGCCAATTGGACATACATCCTTAGGCAGTGGTACGAGTTCCCAAACTTGTTGTCTTTTGAATTGTAAGAGCTCCTCTTGCATAGCTTCTATCCAACTATTGTCTTTTAGTGCCCCTTGGTGCTTGACAGGTTGTGTGGGTGATAGAAAGCTAGCAAAAAGATAAATGTTTTGGGATTGGCTCCTTGTGAGCACTCCCTCATTGATGTTGCCAATAACTTGATCCAACGGATGGCTTTTGAGGAAAATCAAATCTCCTTGGTATGGGACAATGGCATTTTGAGGTGAAGGCTGCAGATGTGTATCATCTGAGCTAACATATGTTGGTAAGTTTGAAGTTCCAGCCTCTGTTTGCAATGGTGGTGAAGGTATTGGAGGTATGGATGTGAGATTGTGTTGATTTTTGTTCACATTGTGTGGACTTTTATCAATAGTGGTTTGATTTTGTGAGCTGGTAGAGGTTTGAGGATCAACAATTGTTGAGCCAGCAGAGTAAAAACGATAACTATCACTTTATAGTAAAAATGATCCCCATTACTTTATAGACCCATCGTTTTCCCGTAAGGATCACCTTAAGATGGGTGAAAGTAAAAACGATAACTATCATCCACATGAATGCCATCAAACCCCTTTCAGTTAGGCATAGCCTCAGATGATATATGCCAAATAGAAAAGAGATTCTCCAAAAATAAAAGAAATAGAGTTTATGATGAAGATGAGGTATTCATCACAAAAAACTAACAATGGAGAAGAGTTGATGGGGCCCATTTCAGAACTAAACAACATCAAGGCCACTACATGTGCCTCAATGTCTTGTGAGGACGAAAAACGATAGTCGTCCCTGATTCGAATGCGCCATGACGGACTCCCCACCGGAAACATCCGGTGCATACATAGACCAGAGTGATTCGACTCATACCTTCTTTAACAAGAGCCCGTAAAAGGTAAATAAAGGTTGGTTTCGCGCACCGGTAATTTAGGATTCATCATTTCCAAATAACCTCTTGCGTTTTCGTATAAATAACAAACACCTCAGGTACATCCGGCATTTTGGTGATGTCTCCACCAGCAAAGAGCCACTCGATAAAAAATAAAACACCTTAAAACTGGACAAAACTTCATAAAGTCTCAAAAGAACACGGGCCGTGCCATATAAGCATGCCCTCGTGCCCATGTGTTAAGATCACCACAGGGCTGTGTTAGGCCAACACGACCCGTGGCCACTATTAAACAAAAGTGTCTTTGATCCGTTGCAGACCACGGGGCCATGCCAACCTAACACGTGGTCATGGTCACTGTGTTGTAACTTTCTATAAAGTCCGCATGGGGCAGCAAGTCTTGGACTCATTCAAAGACAAAGATCTGGCCTGAATTTTGCACATATACCCCAAAAAGGTATATTCTTAAAAAGGTTTATTCGAACCATCTTGTCTTTGCCACTTATATTTCTTTCCTTTTCTCCAAAATATTCAAACCTCCATGAAAGCTTGAAGCTTCAAAAACTTCAAGCTTCATCAAGCAAATGTAAGGTTTTAACCCAAAACTCTCTTAAAATAAATGTTTTACAACAAAGTTTCAAGTTATTTAAGTTCAAAAAGTCCATAAAATAAGAAATACATAACTTTAAACAGAGAATTTTAGGTTCAAAATCGTAAGAGAAGAGGAGGCACGGGCCCTGCTCAGTAAACACGGGGTCGTGGTCTTGTTTGGTTGATAGTGTATTTCCTGTTTTTCTTAGAATGTCAAGCATGAATAGCGGAACTTCGTCAACCACCTCTAGGAGCAACAGGAGGAACAGAAGACCCTCCATTGAGGCTACCCTCGTCTAGTATATGGGTGTACTTAGGGAGGCCATGGAAGAGATACATGAGAGCATTTTGACCGGATCAACCAACTATCAATGGGGCTTGAGGCTAGCTTCCAACAAATTAACATTTGCATCAAAGGTTGAATATTCTTTCTATGCCTCCCATGAACTAATCTTCCCACAAGAGGATTGGAACCTAGCACAAGAAGTAATCATCCCCACCAGATGGGATGAGATTCCACTGGAATCACCTCTAGACACACTTTATAAGGTTCCGATGACCATCAACACCATTCGATGACCAATCATCAACGACGTTTGAGGGGGTACATCCCACCCAAAAAGCTCAAAAGCCCTTTAAAAATCCGGACACCACCTCTGGAGTTTTTGTTGTATTCTTGCGTAATCTAGGGAGAGTTTTTCGGATGTTTACTTCTTGTTATTAGGGAGCTAATCTAGATTAAATTATCTTAGGACCTTCTATATTATGTACTTTTCCGTTTTTCTTCTAGGATTTTTAATGAACGGATGGTATAAATAAAATTATGGTGTTTGTATGATGGACATATGATGAAAAAGGGACCCCATGCACGTAAAACAGACTCTCCGGCTTCAAAAACTACATTTCAGAATCTGCAACACAGGGCGTGCCCACCTGGCACGCCCCCGCGCCCACTAGTCTAATGAAAAAAATTTCTGCAGACATAGAGGCACGGGTCGTGCCCATCTAGCACGCCCCCGTGTCCTCCCCACTGGATGTTACTATTTTCATTTCATTACTAGCACTCTAGGCCACGGGGTCGTGCCCACCTGACACGCCCCCGTGCCAAGTGCCCAGTAACCATAAAATCTTGTTGTTTTACCCCACTTTTTGCATATTTAATCTAAACAAATCCTTTTTGGGACACATTGAGGACAATGTTTTACCCCACTTCTAGAAATTATGTTTTTCCTATACACCAATTAAAAAATTATAGAAACGGGCATGACAAATCTTCGTAAAATTTGATTATATATACATTTTTACACTATACCCTTTTTCCACAAAAAGTGAGTTTTGAGCCTTACCGAGCATACAAATACATATCTATAGTAATTGTTTAATTTTTCATTTCTTGTGTGAATAACCCGTTGGGTTCTTACAAATCTAGAACTTTTTTGACGGCAAGGAACGACGTGCCAACCACCGTGACACCAGGCGCTGTGGCCAAGGTCGACTACTCGACCGCCGCCAACCCCTTGGCTCTACCAGATGCGTGGAAAACCGACCTCCACTCTCCCGAACGCACGACAGTGGAATAATCGGTAAAACCTTGCCTCCCATCAAGACGAACCGGCGTCACCTGTATTCGCCCTTCACCTGGATGCCGCAGAAAATAATGGGGAGAGCGGGAGTCGAACCTGGGTCACAAGTAACACCAAGTCTTTCCCCAACCACTCCACCACCACCTCACTTGGCACAAATCTAGAACTTGCCAAAGCAATACATTCTGTGTTCTTACCAACACAAATCCAAAATAAGTAAATGATAGAGGCATTAGGACTAAACTTTTTCCATTCTAAACTATTTTTAACTTTGGTGTTAATATATAGTATTTTATGTGTTGGTAAATTCAAACTTTGTTAAAAATTATTTTGGCAATAATAAGATAAATGCTTATCGCGTAACGAACAAAATGCGAAACGAACGTCGGTGACCCCAATAAATGTTAAAATCCTAAACATATTCCATTATGAATAAAATGCTATTTTAATCATATACGTGAGGAAAAATTAATTAAAACGCTTAAAAACTCTATTTTCAAATTTAAGGGCATACTGTGCGATGTCACGCGTATCTTACAAAATATAAATCGACGCAGCCAATCACGCAAATAAAATATTGTTCAGCAATATTATGGCAAGTTAATTTTTATAGTATGATAAAAATAATTTTAAACCCATAAAACGCGAGATAAAATACCCGGTAACCTGTTAAATACATGTTTTTAGCTATATATATATATATATGTGTGTGTGTATGTATAAGAATTTTGTGTGTGTAGGGACATAGGTGGCGGCCATAAGGGTGCCCACCCTCACTTGAATTCTTCCATCTTGACAAGTATTGCACACTGGGAGAAAACACAATGATAAAACACCCTACAACACACTATATACCCATTTTCAAAAATCAAAAACTCTTCATCTCCCCTCCTCTCTCTCTCTCTCTTTCGGCCGAACACCCCCACAACCACTTTCATTTCTTTTTCTTGTTTATCTCTTGAAGAATTATGTCACACCCCAACCGATGGCGGAAACATCGGAGTGAGACGTAAACGAGATTGCAAGAGACTTCATAACCTATTAGCGACAATATTTAAACAAAACCCATATTTCAGTCATTCAACATAACATTGTGAAATTACATCATTAAGTCAATTACAACAATTTAGAAGTTTAAAGACGAGTACAACATAAGCATAACAACAAAATAATACAACATTTTAGCCTAAGTCTAAATGTGTATCTAGAGCATCATCACTACTCCAATTTCATGGCAAAATCTTCATCAACCTGTAACATGTTAAAAATACGAGTTCAATGCAAAAGCAAAGGCGAGTACACAAGTTTGGTGATACATAGCATAAGTATAAAAAATGTAACTCGATCATGGTAATTGTAAGCAAAGTTCATACTAATCATACAATACTAGATCAAACCCTGAGTTTCCACAAAAGTTTTTAACGAGATCGAGCTTCCCTTGCAACAAAAGCGACAAGACTAAATTGAGAATAATATCTTAACATAACTCCGACGGGTGGTGTGCTACTCCTATAGCGCTCTATATGATAAGTTGGGCTAGCTAAGTTAATGATCAAGCATGTATAATCAAGCATGTATCTAGGCATAACAAGTATTCATGTATAAGGATGGAGCATGTAAAAGCATGAGTTTGTGATATGTGTATTTTGATAGGTAAAATGTTACAACACAAAAGTGATTAAAATGGTAAATGGGTCGAGTGTACTCAGGTTTTGCTAAGTGTTCCACTTAAGAAATCCCGGGAGCTTTGTTGTGATGTCTAGAGTTTGGCACCTTGTCCTTCTACAAGAAGAACGCAGGTATTAGTTAGGAGTGTAACGGTAGATTCGGATTATTCGAGCAAGATTACGAAAATGAGAATTAAAGTATTATGTATGAAAATATTAACTAAGACATAACACTTGTTCTTGACACTATGACAACCCGGAAAGGGGTTGATATGGTTTCATAGGTTCGAGACCTATTAGAATCATGACAAGGAACTATGTACATTCGTGATAAACTTATTAACTCGATAGATGATTGCTTAGCCATTATCAAGGTTTTGGTTTTAGGATTATATCATAGTCCATAATATATATATACATAGTCATATAAGATCATGTAGGAGGTGGGATGATGAACATCCACTTTGGTACCTCTTAAGTATTCAAGTAAGTCAAGCATGGAGGTAGGATGATGAACATCCATTTAACCTCTTTATATGATTCACCACTACACAAGTTGTCATAGACAACAAGGAGGGTCATGAATGAGAACAATACAAGAATGAAAATGACAAGAATTCTAAGTATGTCACCATGATACCAAGTAGCCAAGTAATACAACCCGGAGAGCACACAAGGACACATGTCAACGGCTTGGCGGGGTTGTGACACTTTAGAACTAGCAAACTACTTGAGATAATGATGAAAATCATCAAGTGATGTGTGATCTCAAAGTTTAGGATAGCCAAGGTGGACACACATGAACAAGTTATGAACTTGCACCACTTGTGAGCTTGAAGCTCTATGAAAACAGAATTATTGTGAGGATAAATCCCCTTGTTTGAATGTCTCAACCTTGTTTTTAAGCCTAACCAACCACAAGTGTTGTAAGCATTCGGACATAGGTTTGAAATGAGTTTGACTCAAGTTTGATGAACATAAACAAGATTTGAAAGAGTTTGAAAACAAACAGAAAGTTTTGGGACACTTTAGGGGCATTTCCAGGTCTGATTCTCCATGGAGAACCCTTGGATTCAACCCTAAATATTATCCAAGTAATATGGAAGAAGACTCAAGTAAAAAGACCAAGTTTTGGCAAGCTATGCTCACTTTTGTGAAGAAGGTATAATCTGCCCGAAAATTTGATGTGGAGTGATCTTGAGGTGATTTGAGAGTGTTTGAGTGAGATTAGATGGAGTTTGGAAAGTGGAAATGGTGTGGAATAGGGTTGGTATTTATAAGGAAGAGTTAGGAGGGTGTTGGGTGAGTTTTAATGAGGTTTAGAGGTGATTGGGTGAGGTTTGGTGTGTGGGATCCGTGCATAATTCGCGAGCCAAAACAATCTGTCCTGCCTAGATACCCTTACGGACCGTAAGGGTATCCCCTTGCGGTCCGTAAGGATCGGGCTGGGACACATCCTTTATATTTTGTTGTTTTGATTAATTCTGACGGTTTTGGATCATTTTTAAGGACATTTTAAGGTGTAATAAGGTATCACAAGCATAGGTAATGTGTTATAATGTATGGTATGCATCAAGGGGTCGAGATGGAGTATAGGTATCATGTATGAAGTATGCATCATGTATGAATGTTGCGTATTATCAAATATATCACGTATTCAAGTATGTGTATCATGTATAAGTATTGTATGAACAAGTATACAAGTATAGGGGCAAAATGTATATTTCCATTATGATTCAAGTCTCGATTACAACGTTTACAACAGAATGAAGATTACGAATACAATGATTTCTAAAAATAGAATTAGAACACGAGCTTGCTATAAATAGAAAGTATGGAAAAACGTGAGGCGTTACAGTCTCCCCTCCTTTAGGAAATTTCGTCCTGAAATTTAGGAAGATGCAACGAAAGAGATGCGGATACTTAGTCTTCATATCACTCTCGAGTTCCCAAGTAAACTCGGCGCCACGTTTCCCTTCCCATCGGACCTTGAACGATAGGGATCCAACTACGCCTTAACTGCTTGACTCCTCGGTCCATGATTTCGACATGTTTTTCCATAAAGTGCAAAGTTTCATTGATTTGAAGATCTTCGAGCGGAACTTGAAGTACTTCTTCGGCTAGACACTTATTGAGATTTGAAACGTGAAACACAGGATGAATATTGTTGAGCGTTTGAGGTAGGTCCAGTCGATATGCTACCTTGCCAATCCTTTCCAACATCTTGAAAGGACCCACGTAGCGAGGAGCGAGTTTGCCTTTCTAACCAAAACGGACAACGCCTTTCCAAGGGGATACCTTGAGAAGTACATGGTCACCTACATTAAATTCCAAGGGCTTGCGTCTTTTGTCAGCGTAGCTCTTTTGTCGGCTTCGTGCTTTGAGGAAGTTATCATGTATTTGTAAGATCTTGTCGTTGTCTCTTGTATTAATTCGGGACCGATGATTTGTGCGTCTCTAATCTCGTGCCAACAAATAGGCGAACGGCACTTCTACCATACAATGCTTCAAATGGAGCCATTTGAATACTAGCGTGATAACTATTGTTGTACGAGAATTCAACCAAGGGTAAGTGCGAATCCCAATTGCCGCCAAAATCGATTATGCATGACCGAAGAATATCTTCTAAGGTTTGGATAGTACGCTCGGTTTGACCATCAGACTGAGGATGAAAAGCGTGCTAAGATTAAATGGGTGCCAAGGGCGGATTGAAAAGTTTGCTAAAGGCGAGAGGTGAAACGAGCATCGCGATCAGAAATAATATCAAGAGGGGTACCATGACAGCTAATGATTTCATCTGTGTAGATACGAGCCAATTTCTCGACTTTGTAATCTTCACGAATGGCAAGGAAGTGCGCGGATTTGGTCAATCGGTCAATGATGACCCAAATGCTGTCATGACCACACGAAGTACGAGGCAATTTTGTTATGAAATCCATGGCTATGCTCTCCCATTTCCAGACAGGAATTTCTAGTTGTTCAAGCAAACCAGAGGGACGTTGATGTTCTGCCTTGACTTTGGCACATGTAAGGCATTTCAATACGTTAAGAGCGATCACGTTTCATTCCACGCCACCAATAGGATGCATGCAAATCATGGTACATCTTATCAGCTCCAGGATGAACGGATTATCGGGATTTGTGGGCTTCATTCATCAAAGTAGACCGAAGATTGAGACGATCGGAAATCCAAATACGATTATGGTAGTAAAGAATACCATCAGGTTTAGCTTCGAGTGGGTTTTCGACTCCACAATTCAATTTGATATCGAGGTTACCCTCGTTAATGACGGTAAATTGTGCTTGTCGAATCAACTCGTTGAGTTTTCCCACGATTTGGTAGCAACGAACACTTTAACATGAGTCTTACGATTAAGTGCATCGGCCACGACATTCGCCTTACCAGGGGGTAGCGAATATCACACTCGTAGTCGTTTAACAATTCTACCCAACGGCGTTGACGCATGTTGAGTTCCTTTTGATCAAAGATATGCTGGAGGCTCTAATGGTCGGTGAAGACCGTACACTTTGTACCGTAAAGGTAGTGTCGCCAAATATTTGATGCAAAAACAAATGCACCAAGTTCAAGGTCATGAGTAGTATAGTTTTTCTCATGTATTTTGAGTTGTCTCGACGCGTAAGCGGTTACTTTGTCTCGTTGCATGAGTACGCAACCAAGACCCTGGTTAGAGGCATCGCAATACACGACGAAATCATCGTTCCCATTCGGGGAGAGTGAGGATAGGAGCATTACAAAGCATGTCCTTGAGCGTTTGGAAAGACTCCTCTTGTTCGGAACCCCAAACAAAAGGTTTATCTTTTTGAGTCAACGAAGTCAATGGAATGGCAATCTTGGAGAAATTCGAGATGAAACGACGATAATACCAAGCTAGGCCAAGGAACGAACGAACGAATTTCAGAGGGCGACTTAGGTGCAATCCAATTCTTCACAGCTTCTATCTTTGCAGAGTCAATCATGAATACCGAGTCATTGACGGTGTGACCTAATAATTGAACCTCTTTAAGCCAAAATTCACATTTGGAGAATTTGCATAAAGACGTTCGGTTTGCAAAAGCTGAAGAATGAGACGCAAATGCCGTCCATGTTCTTCTTTCGTCTTGGAGTAGATTAGGATATCGTCGATGAATACAATGACGAAATGATCGAGAAAAGGCTTACACATGCGGTTCATGAGATCCATAAACACTGCAGGTGCGTTGGTCAAACCAAAAGGCATGACGACGAACTGTAGTGTCCATAACGTGTGCGAAAGGCTGTTTTGGGTACATCTTCCTCGGAAACCGAAGTTGATATAGCCAGAACGGAGATCAATTTTGGAAAGCATTTCGTGCCTTGCAATTGATCGAAGAGATCGTCAATACGAGGAAGTGGATAGCTGCAAGCTTGTTGAGCTCATGATAGTCAATACACATGCGGAATGATCTATCTTTCTTTTTGACAAAAAGAATGGGAGCGCCCCAAGGGGAAGTACTAGGGCGTATAAAGCCTTTATCAAGAAGCTCTTGAAGTTGACTTGATAGCTCTTGCATCTCGAGGGTGCTAGACGATAGGGAGCAGCAACAGGATTTGCGCCAGGAATAAGATCAATACGAAAATCGACAGCTCGAAGAGGCGGAGGACCAGGAAGATCCTCGGGAAAAACGGAAGGAAATTCACAAAAGACAGGAACATCACTTATGCTCGGACCTTTGTCTTTCTTTTCCACAACATGGGCGAGACAAGCAAAGTACTCCTTACGCAAGTACTTGTTCGCTTTGATGCATGACATAAGCTTGAGACCTTTAGAAGGTTTCTCGCCATAGACGTGTAGAGAATCACCCTGAGGAAGAGGGAGGCGGATAAATTTTTCGAAACAAATAACTTCGGCACGAACCCGCATAAGCCAATCCATGCCTACTATGATGTCAAAACTACCCATTTGCATGGGAATGAGATCAATGGAGAACGAATGATCGTTAAAAATCAAAGAGCAACCAGAAAGAACGGAGTCAACGGATTACTTGAATACTTCGGTACCTCTTAAGTATTCAAGTAAATCAAGCATGGAGGTAGGATGATGAACATCCATTAACCTCTTTGTATGATCACCACTACACAAGTTGTCATAGACAACAAGGAGGGTCATGAATGAGAACAATACAAGAATGAAAATGACAAGAACTGTAAGTATATCACATGATAACAAGTAGCCAAGTGAATACAACCCTGAGAGCACACAAGGACACATGTCAACAGCTTAGGCGAGGTTTGACACTTTAGAACTAGCAAACTACTTGAGATAATGATGAAAATCATCAAGTATGTGTGGTCTCAAAGTTTAGGATAGTCACGGCTAACCAAGGTGGACACACATGAACAAGTTATGAACTTTGCACCACTTGTGAGCTTGAAGCTCTATTAAAATAGAATTAATGTGAGAATAAATCCTCTTGTTTGAATGTCTCAACCTTGTTTTTAAGCCTAACCAACCACAAGAGGTGTTGTAAGCATTCGGACATAGGTTTGAGATGAGTTTGACTCAAGTTTGATGAACATAAAGTTTTGGGACACTTTAGGGGCGTTTCCAGGTCTGGATTCTCCATGGAGAACCCTTGGATTCAACCCAAAGATTATCCAAGTAATATGGAAGAAGAATCAAGTAAAAAGACCAAGTTTTGAGCAAGTTGTGCTCACTTTTGTGAAGAAGGTATAATCTGCCGAAAATTCTGATGTGGAGTGTTCTTGAGGTGATTTGAGAGTGTTTGAGTGAGATTAGATGGAGTTTGGAAAGTGGAAATGGTGTGGAATAGGGTTGGTATTTATAAGGAAGAGTTATGAGGGTGTTGGGTGAGTTTTAATGAGGTTTAGAGGTGATTGGGTGAGGTTTGGTGTGTGGGATCCGTGCATAATTCGCGAGCCAAAAAAATCTGTCTCGCCCAGATACCCTTACAGACCGTAAGGGTATCCCCTTGCGGTCCGTAAGGACCGGCCGGGACACATCCTTTATATTTTGTTGTTTTGATTAATTTTGACGGATTTGGACCATTTTTAACGACATTTTAAGGTGTAATAAGGTATCACAAGCATAGGTAATGTGTTATAATGTATGTCTATGCATCAAGGATCGAGATCGAGTATAGGTATCATGTATGAAGTATGCATCATGTATGAATTCGCGTATTATCAAATATATCACGTATTCGAGTATGTGTATCATGTATAAGTACTGTATGAACAAGTATAACAAGTATAGGGGCCAAATGTATATTTCCATTGTGATTCAAGTCTCGATTACAACGTTACAACGGAATGAAGATTACGAATACAATGATTTCTAAAAATAGAATTACAACACGAGCTTGCTATAAATAGAAAGTATGGGAAAACGCGAGGCGTTACAAATTAAGACCATTCCAAGGAGTTTTCAAGTTAGTTAGAAGATCAAGGGAGCTTTCAAGGCGATTCCAAGGAAGTTGAGCTCCGTATCATCAAAACCTTATCAAAACCCACCAAAAATCTTGAAGGTATAAATTTACTTTAAAATCTTGTTCTTGATTCTTGGTGATGATGATGATATGAAGGTTTCTCACAACTTGAGGTTCTTCACAAAACTAGAAAACTAATAACAAATGTGTTTTAATCAAAATAAAAATGGAAGCATGTATATGTATATGTCTGGTCGTGAGTGTGTATATATATGTGTTAGAGATGGTGTTTTGTTAATATGTTGAGTTTTGAAAGAAATGATACTTGAAAGGTTCATGCATGTATGATTGAAAGCGATTTACATGAAAATGATTTGTGATTAAAGTAGATTGATGAAAAGTTCATGATTGAGTATATGTATATGGCTGAAAATATGAGTATGTATAGATTAGAAATTGTGATTTGATTTATAGATGATTCTTGATTGATATGATTTTAAAAAGGTTGATGCATGCATAATCAAAAAGGGGTTTTATAAAAGTTCACATGATGGATAAAGAATATATAAAAAATGAATTTTTGGAAGTATATATGTATAGATGTGTGTGTCGTGTGTGTGTGTGTATATATATATATATATATATATTATTGCATGTACATGTGGGTTTGTTTGAATGTTCATAAATGTGAAGAATGTTACATGCATTGATGATGTGATGATTGGATGAATGATTTGAACAAAGATAATGTCTTGGATTTCATAGGAATTTATAATAAATGTATGTAGATGTATCTAAGTCTTGGATCATGAGGATATGATAATCATGCATTAGATACTTGCACATAAGTATATATGATGATTTATTGGTCATAAGTTAGTGAACTTGAAATGATATGATGAAAGTGAGTTAAAACAGAATATGAACATTTAAAATGATGTTATATGATGTGTTATGATGATAGGAAATTATTTCATGAGTTTGGAAGCTTTGCATGTTGTACATGAAGTTTAAAAAGTAATAAAATTGGTGAAATTGCATGATTTATGTGACTTACATGAAATCTGCACTAGCATGAATATAAGTACCATTTTATTCAGTAAATAACATGTGTTATGTAAAATATTAAGTCGTGACGATTTGGGAGGATTATAGTAAAGTTCGGTACAAGACTATGCGTTAAAAACGTAAATATCGGCTTTTAAAGTGATTTTCGCAAAACTATTTTAGATCAGGTTGTAAACTGGTATTTTTATTATAAAATAAGTATTTTAACTTATATTAAGTATCCATGGTGTTTGGCTAGTCATACGTGACTTCTGACGCCCGAAAACATTGCTGAAACTTTAAAATACGCATATTTCAGCGTACGCGAAAACGGGTTGTTCATGGGTGAACTTTGTGTGATATGATAGGATATGTGGATATGAGTATGTGAAATGTGATATGTTATGTGTTGACATAATAGTAGGAGTTAAGACTATACATGTACACATGTACGATTAATACGGTAATTTCGTTAAATATCACGTTAAGTATATAACTTTTTTGTCGAGCATGAAAATACTACATAGGTTAATTAACTTGATGAGTTATTTCGTGTATAAATGCTTTAGAATGATAAAATATATAATTTGATGAAATACATAAATTACGATAGTCGATGAATATGTTCATGTTTATGTAAATATATTACAAAGCACAAATCGTAGATATGTTGTATGTAAACGGATGTGATAACGGATATAACATAATGAGGTTCACCAATAAAATCGTTCAAGTCATGAAAATCTTAAAATACATATACATATGAACACATATGTATATAAATACGCCAACATAATCAAATTAAAGACTTTCGAGAAAATCTCGAAGTTATGTGAAAATTCAAAGTAATGGAGAAACTTAGGTATTTGTATAATAAATTGGTTATTAAATTATTCCTACTTAAAGTAGGATGTGTAGAGCAATTTGTGGGATTGCGCTTGTATAAAAATGCATCCAAAGGTGAGTGTCCTAACCTCTCTTTTTATTGTTTTACATAATGTTTTGAAGGAAGAACACGCCTCAAGAAGGATAATTATATGTTTTGTATAAAAGACGCCTTTGAATAAATTATAGATATATTTTTGTGGAAAATATGGTTTTGGAATAATATAAAGATGTTTTTGAGGAAAACAAGGTTTTGGAAATGTGATTGAATTAATAAATATGTTTCGAGGAGAAACAGGATTGATTGATATCAATATGTTTAGGGAGAAACAGGAGGTTTACAGTGCTTGGAGTAAACGACCGTATAGATTTAAAATTGTTTAAATCTAAAGTTTGACGAATTTGCTTGATCTCAAGAGACAGGAATAGGCTTATGTCTCGGTGGGGACTTCGGGAATTCGTACAACACAAAATATAAAATTTATACTTTAGTAGGATATATTATATTATATATATATTATATATATATAGTTCATGAGGTAGGCACTATAAGTGACCCATTATATGGCACTTTGCACGAATTTAGCCGTTTAATCATTAATATCGATATGCGTAGAATTGTTGATAGATCTATCGGGTTGACTACCCCTCGTGACCGGTAGCTCCGTGTCAAGTCAAACGACGAATTTATATTATGTGATTGTCTAGCGTTGATTTTAACCTTGTTGTTAATATATAGCTCATAGGTCTTGCAAACTTACGAATCTGAATATTTGATGCTAGAAATTTAATACATAATTAATCTTGGGAAGATGATTTGTGTCAAAGGTTTTTAGAAAACGCTTGCGATCAGAGAACTGACCCTTGGACTTTCAATAAGAAAATTAACTTGACTTTCTTAATTATATATGGATGCTTTGATATAAATTCATAATAAGAAAGTTTCCTTAAACAAAATAATTACAATTTGAATATGTGAACTCACCCTTTTTGTGTTGACACTTGATTTACGTGTTCTTCAGGTACTTGAGTTCGGCTTTCGGGATTTTGGCATGTCTTGTGGTAGTGGATGCAAGTTTTATTAAATAATTTTTGGACAACTTTTAAAACTACTTTTGGGACCGTGTGTACTAAGATACATAAGGATCAAACAACAATGATGTGGTTGTGGTTTACGTTTAAACTCTAAACTTTAAACTTATGTTTTAATTAAGTCGTATGTCCAAAAATTAAGTTGCATCGTCCACTAAATATTTATGGGTACCAACCTCCGTCACCGGCACGTTTGTATTTCCTCTGTGACGTTTTTGAGATGTGAAAGTGGTGGGTCACAAACATCTCAAGGAACCACATTTTCTAAATGCTAGTGCTAGGCCAAATGTCCAAAGTGTAAATGTGTCAAAGCTTGACCCACATTACATTGAACCTTTTTAGATACCTAAAAGTTAAAAAAAATAGTTTGATGCTTAACGTATAACCTTAAAATTAGGGTAAATTAATTTTTTGAACGATAATTACATTTTAATTCTTATCTTAATTCTAATTATCACTACTTTTTAACCAATTCTGTTAATTAATTTTAAAGTTAAATGACTTTTTGTCCTTGCTGTTTGAACCATTTTGCCAGCTTAGTCCAAAGGTTTCATTTTTCGCCTGTGGGTCCAAAAAGGTTTCACCATTGCTATTTTAGTCCACTGGGTTAACTTATCCATTTTTTATGTTAACGAGCAGGGAAATTCAGTCATTTTATATATAATTCTGTTAACTAGAAGGGCAATTGGGTCATAAAATACTGAAATGCCCTTCTCATTAATAGAAAAAAGGATGAAGTTAACCTAGTTATCTAAAATGGCAACTGTGAAACCTTTTTGGACAGCAGGGACTAAAATTACATTTAACTCTTAATTTAATTACACTTTATCCCATATAAAAAAATAACTACCCCAATATTTTTAAACGACCATAGTTTTTTCGTACGTTAATATTTTTTATTTAAAAAAGACACCATAAAAACGAGTATTTTATTCTCTTTAATTAGAGTATAATATTAGTTTAGTTTTCTAATTAAGAAAAATTGATGTGTTACTGATTAACAGTGTCTATAGGTGAGAAATAATAAAGCGTTAACTGAAATTAAACCAAACTAGACGAAGAACCGAAGTCAACCAAAAATTGAATTAACTAAAACAGATTAACTGAATACCAAATTAACCAAAAACTGGTTATCTTTTTTTTTGTACCCTGTTTAACCAAGATTAACTAAACCAAACTGAAACATTCATATTTTCATATATTTCTAGCTTATATACCTACAGTTCATGTATTTCATATTTTTATATCTTTATTTCATGTATTTATACATCCATTTCATGTATTTATGCCTCAGCTTCATGTATTTCTAAGCAAAGGTTTTAGCCCAATTTTTATTTTGGCTATTAACCGAACTTAAACGAACATAACCAAAACACGTCAATCTAACCAAATAAATCGAACCAATTAACTGAAAACCTATTGGTTAATAAAATAGATTAATTGATGACTTCGTTTTCGGCTTCGGTTGAGTATACTAACAGGCTGGTCGAAACATGCATATTCTGGCAGTATTTGTGTTTCTGAGTACATCACGCAGACACCCTTCTAGACTTTTGATAAACTATTTTTGCGATTAAGCATTAACCTTAAGGCTGGTCGGTGTGGTATAAAGCCCACACCACATCAACGCCATGTAGGGCCATGTCACATAGGGGGCTTTAAAGCCCCTTCATTTAACTTGCATGCAATGGTTTAAAGCCTCAACCCTCATTACCTAATTATTAATTTTATCAAATTTAAACATTATTTAATTTGATATATTAATTTAAATTTAAATAAGATGAAAAATTTATATAAAACTCATAACTTAAATAAAAAAAATACAATGTCACTAAAAAATTACAATGCTTAAAAGGTTAAACTAGGTTAAACTAAAAATACAATCTTCACTCGTCGTCTCCCCCTTGCTCACGATCAAACCATAGGTGTTTGGTCGATCAACTCGAAGGTTAAGGTGTTTGTCCCTGTCAAAAGGTAAAAATCAGTAAATACAAGTATGGTGCCAGACTGGTGTCGAACCGAAAGTAACGATCTGGAACGTCAAAAGGTGGGTACCAAAATGGCGAAAATGATTTGGTATAGTAAATTTGGTACCGATACGATACCGTTTGATTACAGGATTTGATACCATTTGCTCATCAATAATTTAAATATCCAAGTTAATTTTACGTACTACAATTCATTCATTAGAGAAAAAGACAAAAAGAAAGTAAAAGAAGTTGTGTATATAAAACCTCATTCAAGCGAAATACAATTTACTTACCACATGCATGAAAAACAATCTAAACGGTGCAATTACGTGTGTTGCTACGTGGCATGAGCTCAAAGGTGGTGTTAGGGATGAGCTCGGTACCAACCGGTACCGAAAATCTCCAAAAGTGGGTACCGGTAAAGATACCGAATATACCGGCACGGTACGGTTCGGTATACCGGTACCTGAGGGTAAAAATCGGTAAATACCGGTACCGTACCGTACTGAAAAGTCGATACATAATCAGTACCAAACATGCACCTGATTTGATAAATTCGGTACCGATCCCCAGTACCATTTGTTCACCCGTAGGTGGTGTTACTATTCATTATGTTCTCTTTTTAAGTTATTATTTATTTATTATGATTCATTTTTTAATATATTTGGTAATGTAATATATAGGTAATTATGAGTTTTTTAAGTCAGTTTTAGCAAGTGGGATGCATGTGGAATATTGTTGGATTTGGAAAGTGATTTGTTTATGAAGAACCTTGATCAAAACCCCGAACATGCACGATGATCCCAGCGCGAAAAACGAAGAAGATGATAACAGGACGCTCAGGAGCGTCGCGGGGGATACCCTGGTTCTCTCGCGACGCACTGGGAGTACCAGAACACGTGGCACCAGTGCGCGACAAGTGGCAACCCTACACGCGTGACGGAGCTGAACTAGCCGTAGTGGCAGCTCCCGCGCCATGCGGGGGGAACCCCAGTTCCTCCCGCGAGTGCCTGGGAAGCCAATGGACTATATAAAAACCAGTGTGGGACAAGTTCAGTTACACCTGTTCGGTCACAAATCGACAACTCTCTCACTCTTGTTCTATTGTTCGAATACCTGAACCCATAAACCTCGAAACTCTACCCCATACCAAGTGTAATAACCTTAATCACTGGTACGATATCCTGTTCGATCATCTGAAACCAATCAACGGATGCCAAAGTGCTACCTGAATAAGGCTATACTTTGTTAACTACGTTGAGGTTTTGATCTTGTGATTATTGTTAAAGTTGAATTTTGTTAATACACTAATCCGTGTTGCATTGTGTGTTTATTTAAGAACCGGAGACTTAAACCAGGGAGCAATAACTAAAAAACCCTAATTCTGCAAAGTGAGTCATTTTCATTTACTCAAATGATTTGCAAAACCCTAAATTGTATTTGGAAATTACAGCGGTATGTGGGGTATTGTATACATTACTTGATAATCTTTACTATTGGACAAAGGGTTAGCCGATAGTAATATGACCACCAGTCACCGAAATGGGCTAGTGACAAGTATTGTGAGTAATTGATAGATGTAAACAAATGTAAAAACTCTTAATGTTTTAATTACAATATTGCGTCTTTTAATACAAATGAATGATCTCACTAGTATTTTTCGCTGATAAAATGTTTTTTAAACGCGTTTCAGGTAACTTAATATGAAAGTCAAGGAATATGCTACGAAGCGCTGAAGATTTAAATAAAGTGGCTACGTTACCAGAATAAAGAAAAGAAAATGTGTTTTGTAAAATTGGATTTATCCCTATGAAAATATTTTGTTGTATTATGCGTTTTATCCAACTATTTAATATTTAATCCTTGGTGTTTTACAACTATGAAATTATCCTAACTACGGTCATGATGAAATTTTCCGCTGCGAATTTAATAAACACCGGTACTACTGCTGTATCTGCTCACGGCTCCCGCCTAGAGTGGGGTCGGGGGTTGACATGATTTAATCCTATTGTTGAATATATTTATTAGTTTGATACAAAAGATCAGTGAACAGGTGTAAAATTGTTTACGTATTTGTGTGTATGACAGACAGGTAATATTGGGTCTCAATGTTCACTCGGGTAATAGTTTGAGAAAGATAAGGTATAAGTTCATTTATTTATTTGAGTTTGATACTCAATTGTTGTTTCGTAATTAGTTTTATAGATTGTGATGGTTGTTTGAGATGTGTTTAGGATCAATATGTCTCCGAGGCGACTTGTATCATTCTTCCCATACTTAAGCATGGCAAACCCTAGGGTCGTTGGTTCACTCTGAAAGAAGGGTGTTATAACAACCTCAAGTTCTTCTTTCAAGTCAGCCATAATAAGCCTCAAATACACCAACAGTGTCTAGAAAACCGGTGTGAGAGTAAGTCAACGGGTCGAGTCATGATCCACTCACTTATTTAATTCCTAAAATAACCCTTTTTGTATCTACTCACTTATGCAGGCCCAACACCAGTAGCACCCCCGATATTTTCAACACAGGCTCAAGGCATGCCTCAACAACAAGCTTCTATTTTTGGGGCTCAACCATGGCAAGTGCAATTTCGACTACTAAGTGTCTTATATTATTCCAAATTTGAAAATCCATATATTAGTTGTCACGATATATCATTTTTAGTTGTGACCTGTAATGCTTAGGTGTGTGACTCATTTATGTATAAATTACAAATTATATTTTTGCCATGTGAAGAAGTCATTGATGACACTTTATTAGAAATCACACATTTTTTTGGATGACTAAATTTATTGTTACCAATTAGCCGTTAAGGAATAAAAAAATGCTTCCAAGTTGTAGGAAATTGTTTGACGAGCATAAGTTGAGAAAAGAGGCTTAATACCAATATTCTAATTGTGCCGATGCTTAGGCAGTTAAGCATCCCATTAAGTGGCTTTGACTAACGGCAACTTAGGGGGGTGTTTAATGCATAATGTCTAGGGCTTAGTGGGACGCTATTTTGATTGTATGGTATACACATATATCCTTTTAATTCACATGCCCTAGGTTCCAAGAGTACAAGGGTTTTATCATCCTTAACAAACCCAAATATTAAATATTTGAATATCGATATTTGTGAAATTTTGAGTTCCATATTGTTGCTTTGATATATCAGTAACACAGCCTATTGTTCAGGTTGTTTTTATGTTCTTTTTTCTTAAAACATAACTAATTAGTGAAAATAATCCGGCCTTTTTTTCTTTCTTTGATAGTTTTATCACGCAAACGTCAAATTCCCAAATCTCAAGCCGCTAATTCATTTGTAAGAAGATCACCACTTGATTCCATGTCAACAAGGAAGCGATTAGCTCTTACAATAACACAAGTACATTTAGTTTTCTATGTTCTGATTTATGTTTTAGTTTATAGTGAAGTTTTATCACCTAAATTCCTGAAATGTCCTTTGAATAAGACAAACCATAGCACGAGGGTTTTAACTGTATAAAGAGATATAAACCCAAAATAATGTGCACTTATTGTAAAAAAGTTTTGTGTAGTTTGAAGGTAGACCATTGGAGGGTGCAAAGTAGATGGAAGCACATTGTTAGAGGGGTTATTACCAAGGGATGATGAATAAAAGTACGTAGAAGGTCAATGACATTTGTATTCATAGGTTTTACATGGCTAATGCTTAGTGTTATTTAACCTTCTCCGTCGCAACGTGGGTTCACTTCTATCTAGCGTTTGTATACGTTATGCCTTAATTTGTAAGCCCTCGCTCGCAACGCGGCGGGGGGTTCCATCTAATTATATATCAGAAGAAATACATTGACATTCTTTAAGTGATATTTATGTCAAAGTTGCAGGTCTCATTCAAATCATAAGTTTAATAACACATTTAGCATCGCTCATTTCAAATAATTAACAAAGCTCAATATGTTTGTCACCATTACATGATTAAATTATAAATAAAGACTACAACTTTCTGTTTCTTCCTAAAAGAAGTACACAAGTAGATGAAGATATCATGCCTGCAATGCAAAAACTTGAAATAAACATCTAACTCAACCAAAAACCGAGAAACAACGCTTTTCCTACAAGAAAACACGAACTGCATTCAAACGACAACTTTCAATTTCTCCTCAACAGAGTCAAAGTTGAAGCTTCTAGCAACATCAAAGAACCGCGCCACAGCATCCTCCGGAGTTCCAACAAGAACACCATGGCCCAGGTTCAGAATGTGACCCCTTGGTCCAGCACACTTCACAACCCTGCATACAAAGGCAAGCGTAAATGTTTAAACAACGCAAAAAAGGTTATTTTAACTAAAAACTACACTCACCTGTGGATTTCGTCTGTCAACGCAGAAAGAGGCGAAAACAAATAAGCGGGATCCACATTTCCTTGTATGCTGATGTCATCACCAAGCCTCCGTCTTCCATCAGCCATATCAACCGTCCAATCCAGTCCAATCACATCAGCTCCTGTTCCCTTCATCTTTTCAAGCAACCCACCATTCCCGTTGATGTAAAGTACAAGCGGAATTTCAGGGCATTTCTTCTTTACAAGACCCACAATCTGAAAAGACAAAAAAGAACGAATCCTGATGAATATAAACATCATGTTCATGAAAAGATGACCTAAGAGTTAAGTTGAGTTGACTTTGCCTCATTGATATACGGCTTTGACCAAAGCTCCCACATATGTGGAGGCAACTGCCCACCCCAAGAATCGAATATTTGTACGCAATGAGCACCCGCTTTCACTTGGTAAACAACATATTCGGCTATTGCTTCGGTTAAATGTGAGAGAAGAGCCCGTAATATGTGTGGGGCCGTATGGCACATGCTTTTTATATTTGTATATGTGCGGGTAGTGCCACCTTCTACGATATATGTCGCGATTGTCCATGGAGCACCCACAAAACCCAAAACCGCAGCTTTCCCATCAACCTAATTCACAAGCACTAATTAGACTTCAAATATATTCAACGAGCTATGGTTTGACTTGAAACTCAAATCTACTACGCATAGGTTGTGTAACAGGTCGAAATAGGTTCTTGTTATAAAGGGGTCAGGTCAAGTGGGGTTGACTCAATAACATTTTTTGCCCATTTATTAATTATTTTTGTTCAAAAAATGAATGTGTAATTATGATTACAAAATTAATATACTTTACATTAATAATCTATAAATTCAAATAAAACATTTTTTGTCCTCTTGTTAGCTAAATATTTTTTATATGGTCCGTATGATCCATTTGAGATAAAACCCAACCCAGATCGACCCATATAGAAGTATATGGGTCAATATTGCCACTCTTAAGCATAGCATTTAAAATGAATGCAATGCTTGTTACAGAATTGATACCAATGTTTCCCAATTAGTACTATAAATGTTATAAAATTTAGCCACTTTTTGAAATATTTGCAAAAAGTTTTTAAAAAATACATGAGATTCAAATATGAAAACTAACAAATTTAGCTTCAGAAGTCAAAGTACATGATACCTCTTGTCGAAGAATCTTGAGGGAATCACCAACAAAGTTTAGTTTATCCAAATCAATCGGATGTAATACTTTCAACCCTTCTTCAGAACGAATTGGAGTTTGAATAACCGGGCCCCGCACTTCTTCTATGTCAAAAGGAACACCGAATGCGGGTAAAGGGGTAAGAATGTCGGAAAATATAATAACTCCATCAGGATGGAAAGCTTCCCATGGCTGCAATGAAATTTCCACAATGAGATCGGTCGTCTCTGATCTCTCTCTAAAAGATGGATGTTTCTCTGCAAGTTTTCTGTAAATCGCCATGTACCTTCCCGCTTGTCGCATCATCCATGCTGGCGGTCGGTTTACCGGAAGTCCTCTTGCCGCCCTCACCAAAAGTGGTTCTGGATTCCCAATTTGAGCAAGAACATAACCAGAGGATAATCAAAGAGAGAAAATCGGTGTTCAAAATAAAACTGAACCTGTACTATGCCTTCATTCATATGTATTCTTATCTAACAGGTTTGATAGTCGATTTGCAGCCTTTCTAGTAACGAAGGTTTTGTAAATGTGTAAGATTCCTTTTTCTTTGCAAATCAAGGAGAATGCTGAGAATTTTGTGGTATTATGTGGGGTTTTATTAATTTTTTATGATCGTTGTCTGTTTTTGCTTGCGTTTTCATTTATCTCCTTGCCCTTTTAGTTAAAAGGCCTACAGAAATTCTGGTTTAACAGGCTTTTGTGTGATTTACTGTGGTCTAATCCTACTGAGTCAGCAGAGGGCTTGTCAGATAGTGATCGAGTTGTTTCATGTACTTTTGGAGCTGATATAGTTTATGGATTTCTTACGAAGAGAGGTCTAGACCTTATTTGCAAAGGTCATCAGGTAAATATTATTATTCAACGTGTATTGCTCGATTGTCATTAATGATCACATATTTTTCACTTGTCTGATATTTGTTCATCCCATGAAATGCTTACTTCCATGACACATAAACCAGCTTTCTGTAACCATGTAAATATCGACGTGTTTGGATTTGCATTTCAGAAGATCTGATATTACATTTTGACCTTCTGATTATACGAGTCAAATTATCAGTGTCATCCAAAGACAAGCTAAAGTTGAATATTTTTCTCTTCTTTTACTCTAAAATGAGAGACTTTACTCCCACTTTACAAACACCTCTCCTTGTCTTCACGGAAATATCATTTTGAGTCATAAAAGTATGTTGTTAATTCCTTCAAATTCAGAATTTGACACAAACTCAAACATCTGATTGTTAGGATTTCAAACAACAAAAATACATCTAAACACTTTTCTTTTTTTTTTAGAACGGCTAACATACACACCCTCTGATCCTACTCCTAATTCTACACCATTGTCCACTATGAGACTCGAACCCTCAACCTCACAGGAAGGGAGACCACTTTCACACCCTAAACACTTTCTTCTAAATTCCAGTTTATTACATCTGATTTTCGCTATCTAATATCATTTAACTGTTTTCAAAGTGGGCATCCATGCACCCTCACCGTTGAATGTCTTTGTGAGAAATGTATAAGCATGCAACTCACTGAAGATGCTATAAATGTAAAAGGAAACAAAAATGAAGTATTACATTACTTTTTTAATTGCAAGTGATAGAGGATGGCTATGACACTTAAACCAGCTTCTATAACCATGTAAATAGTTTTGGTTATTAATCTTCTGATCATAGTTGTCAATAGCGAGCGCGCTATAGTGCGCTACGTAGCTTATAGGTCTAGGCTCACTATGAGGGTTTAGCGATAGATAGCGATAATAGCGACAGTTTATTTATTCTTTTGTTTTTTTTTAAATAAATAGCAATTAATTTAGCTAAATAGGTGGATTTTAGGTTTTTATTAAATATACATGTAAAATAGCATATATACCAGGGTATTTTGATATAATACACATATAAAATTTTATTCTAGTGTATTGCTAATTATAAACTAGCCACCGCTATTTATCGCTATTTACTATGTAGCATACCGGTACCTTATCGCTATTTATCGTTATTCGCCATTAACAACTATGCTTCTGATGATGTGAGTCAAATAATGGGTTCGAACCTAGGGAGAAACTTAGACTTAACACACACACACACACAAAAAAAAGACTAATCATTTTCCTTACTAAAGAATGTCATTTTGGGCCTGTCATTCCTTCAAAATCAGAACTTACTACCGCTATATATGCTCTAACAACATCATAAACTCATAATTTACCATAAATTACAACAAATTGAGGATAAAGAAGAGTACCCGAAGAAGAATCAGATGCAGATGCAGAGGGACGAACAACTCTGACTCGCTTAAACCTGGTGGCGGGTGCGACCCCATTAGGGCTGCTTGAATTAAACCCTAGAAAACTTGAATATTTCCACCCAACGCTGCAACAACCGCACCCGCTGCAACCACATTCAAGAAAACAGCAACAATTAGATGAAATTTACGCAGATTAAGGTGTTAGAATGTGAAATTGGGTGCGAGGGAGGATGATACCTGTTGAACGAAGCAAAACCCATTTGGGAGATTAAGATTCTGAATCGATTTCACCCAAAGTTTAATGTGTTTAAGATTCAGAGTGTTGCAACCTTGGCTCTGCCATGGGAGACGGATTGAGGGGTGTTCTTATCTAAGTAGATATTGACCATCTTGTCATCTTCATTTCATGTTTATAAGTTTGTAATAATGACCCTCCAAGTTTGATGAAAGTACAAAATAACCCCATTTGTGGCGATAATTTTTTTTATTCCCCTTTTCTTGAACATGAACCCAATAGCTTCCTTAAGTGTTTAAAGACAACCCTATTTGACTTTTTTTCAAAGGAAACTTCATTAAAACAACATTGACTCGAAAACTGGGCGGCCACACAGGACTGTACAAAAACAAAATTACACCATTCTACTTAGGACACTAAATGATGTTTCGGCCTATTTTTAAACCAAAGATATCCTATAGACAAAATGTCACTGAACAACTCTTCCACTTTTACTTTTTTGCTGGAAAAAACGAAATCGTTCCTAGATTTCAACAGCATCCAACACGCGATTATGACGACACCTTGGTAGACTTCCTTTTCCTTTCCTTTTAGGTCGCAGTAATGTAAGCCTCCAGTATGTCTCTAAATGTAAAAGCAAAGATTAGAGGGTTCTGCTCCACCTATTTAACTTCTACCAAGCATCGAAGAAAACCCACATCCCGTAAATAAATGATCCACCGACTCCGTATTGTTGCAAAAAAACGCAATACTCATCTGCTAATAATTCGCACATCTTTCTCTTTAGATTCAAAGAGATGATGGGTTTGTTAAGGTGGTCCTTGGATTGTTAATGTCCAATTGTGCCTTAAGAAGCATCCAACTTTAACCCAAGTATTGGAGGCCAAAAAATAAGGATTGTTACTTATTTGAGTTGTTTATTAAAATACAGGTCCCGGGCTTCCGCCCGATGATAAAACGAAGGCTTTTGAAGCAAAATGGAGCAAAAATGGACAAATCAAGCAATGTAACAACTCTAAATTTCGTCGTTACTTCATTTGCAGTATTATTCCCCTTGTATCTCCATTTGTATTCCGAGATTCGTTTATAAGAAGGAGTTTATGTTAAATAATTACAATTATGGATGTTATATCGTATCTAATCGCTTATTAAATCGCATCGCTAATCTCATCGCATCGCAATTCGCAGTTAATTATATTGTTTTATGTTATTTATGTGTTGTGTATGTTTGTGGTTATGATTACGCTCGCTATCGCATCGCTCTCGCACGCTCAAATCGCTAAATCGCACTATTATATCAATACTAACGCTTAATATAACTATTTAATACGAAACGAATCGCCAAACGAACTCTTAACACGAAATAAGCAAAGAGAACCCAACAATTGGGTCAAGTTCGCTCGAACTTGGTGACCCCAAGTTCGGCCGAGCTTGACTGGCCAAGCAACAAAACTCCAACTCCCCTCAAGTTCGCCCGAACTTGACATGCTACTCTTGGATGTCTAGCAAGTTCGCCCGAACTTGAATGAAATCAGGTCAAGTTCGACCAAACTTGACCCCACCAGCTCTCCATTTTTGCCTTCTCCTATAAATACTCAGCCGCATTGTCTCATTTGAACTTGCTGCAACTTCGCCCAGAGCTCCCGAAGCCCGAAACCCTCTGTTTTCTAAGTAAGAATCAACCTGATTTCAACTACAATGATGTTCATCAACGTTTTACAATGTTTTACAACGATTTTGCATAAGGCATTGCCTTCGTTTTCATCAAATTTCTTCTGTTTACGAAAATCTTCATCTTTTTGCATCAAAACTTCTGTTTTCACTCAGATCTATACTAGATCTGAGCAAAACCTTTTAAAAACCTTGATTTTTACATCATCTTCAGACTAATGACGTATGTTTCGTTCACTTTTGAGTGGAACGAGGCGTTGTCGAAGCTAGATCTCAGATCCGGAAGCACAAGGACGAAATCGTCACTTTACATAAGCTGGACTAACCCGTACGAACCATAAAGTTCGCCCGGATTAGCCCGAGTTTCTGTAAAATGGCTAAGTTCACTCCAAAAGACATCTCCAGCCTAAGTTTTACTCAGTGGCTTAAGGTTGGAGGGATGGGCACTCGATTTCCTCAGCAAACGACGCGAAAACGCAAGATTTTGGACCCGAAAACATCAAGTTCGCTCAAGAATCACCAGCACTCAGGTCAAGTTCAACCGAACTTGTACCCAACTGAGTCAAGTTCGACCGAACTTGGGTCTTCCTCACCAAAATCTCCTCACAAGTTCGCCCGAACTTGTCTAGTTTCTTAGGAAACTACACAAGTTCGCCCGAACTTGTCTTTCCAGTGAGCTTTTCTTACAAGTTCGCCCGAACTTGTCAAGTTTCCTAGGAAACTTGCCAAGCTCGACCGAACTTGACTCAAACCTTGTAACACCCTGCCCCTCGTTATCACCAATATTGTCCGCTTTGCCCCTGATGAGTGGCCCATCCAGGAACTCACGGCTTTGTTTTTTTGTTGCCCTGGTGGAGACTTCCCAGGAGGTCACCCATCCTAGTAATACTCCCACTTGAGCACGCTTAACTGTGGAGTTCTCCTCTCATCCACTAGCATTAAGCCCAAAAAGCGTTGGTAATTTTAGAGGTATGGCATTACTTATGAACCAGGAATCTCTCCTGTCCACGGACGATGTTGGGAGGTATGCCATTAGGTGTTATAATCACCCCCCTAAGGGACTCATCGTCCTCGATGAGGTTTTGCCCCAACATGTAGGAGGTTACCATTATCCTCGATGAGGTTTTTTTGCCCCACATTTGGGAGGTTGCCATTAGGTGTTATAATCACCCCCCTAACGGACTCATCGTCCTCGATGAGGGCAAAACCTCATCGAGGACGATGAGTCCCTTAGGGCGGTGATTATAACACCTAATGGCATACCTCCCAACATCGTCCGTGGACAGGAGAGATTCCTGGTTCATAAGTAATGCCCTACCTCTAAAATTACCAACGCGTTTTGGGCTTAATGCTAGTAGATGAGAGGAGAACTCCACAGTTAAGCGTGCTCAAGTGGGAGTAGGTTGCCATTATCCTCGATGAGGTTTTTTTGCCCCACATTTGGGAGGTTGCCATTAACCTATCCTATATCCCTATAAACCTGGCTCTGATACCAATCTGTCACACCCCGACCCGCAGCGGAAAAGGTGATCGGGGCATGATTAGGTTATCATCAAAGCTCATGACATTTATTATAACGTTTCATATTCATTATTACAATTTAATGAGAAATATACAATCATAATTACATCATGTCCTAAACAACATTCTAGACTTCATTGTTTTCTTCTAAGGCATTTCCTATGTTTTCCTGCTTCATCCTGTTCACCTGTATCATGTGTAAAAATGGTTTTTGGATCAACAAAAAGTTGGCGAGTGAATCCTATGAAAAACATTTGAACAAGTTTATTTAATTGATTATAAAATAAAGTGCACAACCACACATGAGTAAAAATAGATATAAACTTATTCACCAATCATTTAATATTAAATAATGCACACATGAACAATAATGGATCGTTTTGAGGCACGCGTTGCTCAACTCGTCTCCCACGAGGAACTGATGGGCCTAGTGAATGATTTGCATATACTTGACAATATGAAATACATAACTACAAACAATATATACAATCTAAGTTTAGATCACAATATGGTATGGCACAAGTTTAAATAAACAAGTTAATTTTAGTGACACATGACACACCCCAAAACGTGTAATTAAAAAGGGGAGTTGTAAGATTCACTCACATTGGGTGCGTTCGGTTGATGATGTTGAATGCGCACGAAGTTGGTTTTAACCACGAGTGAAACTAACCTAGATAATGGCATAATGGTTCGGTAAGTAAGCGGATTTTATTAATCAAATTTAGTAGAATTGTTGGATATATTTTTGTGAGTTTAAGGCTATTTTCTAACCTTAAAAATGTTATTTTTAAGTATTTTTAATGTAAATAATTAAATAAAAGAAATAAAAAAATTGTTGATTTTTGACTGTTGACCTGTTGACCGTTGACCTGTTGACCGATTTTATTGTATAATTGTGTGCGCCGGGTGAGGCTCGAACCCGAGACCTCCCGTTCGCGTGCACGCAGCTCTACCAACTGAGCTACGTGTCTAACCCGAAATATTTCTGTTTTTAATTATATTTATACCTTAATTGAATTAATCCGAAAATCATTTATTTCAAAAACGATTTAAATGACTCGCTCGGTGTTCTCCACAGGTCTCGAACCCGGGACCTGTGGGTTAGGTTAACACACAGTCCACCGCTGGACTTTGTGTCTAACTTGGTAATTACTCTGATTTTTATTATACTTATATACAAACTACATTATTTCATTTCTGCCTTATATAAAAAGTTTGATAATTGTCCGGACCGGTGTGGTAATCTGGACTCGAACTCGTGACATGTGATTTAAACATTCACACAGTCCACCACTGGACTGTGTGTCTATCTTGGTTATTATTCCGGTTTTTATTAAACTTAACATCTATTGCAGTGAATCCGGTTCGGTTAAAAAAAAGAACATTATTATTAAGGCGAGTGTGCGTGGGACAAGAATCGAACTCGGGACGTAAGCGTGTTTTATTTGCACACAGTCCACCGCTGGACTGTGTGTCTAACCCGAGATATATCTTGATTTTAATTAAACATATACAATACTGAAACTTCGTCTTCTTCGTTGGACTTAACCAGAACTAATGTCCGACTGGTTCGACGATTTAATCATGTTCTTTTAGTGTGTTGCGCTTAATTACAGGTGAGATTAATAAAAAAATGAGAGATTAAGTGTAAGATATACCGAACAGTGGCTCCTCTGTTTCGTCGGCGAAGCTCCGATGTCAGCAGGTTATTCCGGCGACGTGTGTCTTGCGGCAGAGGCTCTTCAGGGAGTTTGAGATGAGTGTGGGTGGCTTCGGTATGAGCTCTGGGTGTTCAGTAAGGCTCAGAGGTGAAAGGCTCGGTTTTCCGGCGAGTTGCAGAAATTCTCTGGCGAGTGAATTTACGTCGGGAAAGAGTGTGATTGTGAGCAAAAAAGCTAACAGAGGTTAGAGGGGGTATTTATAGGGCAGGACATCGACGAATTTAGTTCGTTTTCCGTCTAGATTCGTCGGTCAATAAGTTTTCCGGCGGTTATGACTTGCGTCGCGGGTTCAGACGTCGGTTATAACCGATGTAATAGTTAAGGCTTCGGTTAAAACAGAAGAAACCGTCCAATCTCGGCGAAATCGTCGGGATTTCCGACGACTGCGATTGGGCGCGTCGGTTTTGAATTTGAGATTTAGGTTATGTATATGTTTCTAATAATGAACAAGAAACACAAGTGGCGGAGTGGTTGAGCGTGTGTGTGTTAAGACTTTGCTGAATTCCCTGGCTGACCCAGGTTCGAAACCCGGCAGCATTGATTTATTTTTATTTCATTATTTTTAATACTTTTTCAAATATAAATTATATATTCCAATATACTTATTAATTATGTATCGTTTAAAAATAATTTGGGCATTAAATACGCAACGAAATTTTTTAACTGATTGTTCGGTTAATAAACGGAGCGGGTTTGGTAAATCCGGTTTTTGACGGATGTTACAAACCTCACCAAAACCTTACAAGTTCGCTCGAACTTGTATGTTTACATACAAGTTCGGCCGTACTTGCCTACTGCCCAACCCAAACTTAACCATTTCAGCTTTTCAGAGACTGATGCACTTCCGTTAGCGTATGCAGGCTGATCCGGCGCTCCTCTTCACCTCTCAGCAGTCGTCTACTCTCTCCTAAACTCACCCACAGTGAGTATACTTGACCCGTTTTCGCTTTAATGCACTATTTGGGTGTTACATACATTCCTCTATCAAAATCACCTCACAAATCAAACTGTTTATCACACGTGAATAATCTGATTATGTATGCTCAATACGTGATACTAGAAACATGTGACTAGGACTTATTTTCATTAACTTACCTCCTTAGCTAGTATGGTACTATAGTGTGGCTAACACCCGACGGGGTCTAGTTAGGATGGACGCGCAAGCCTTCTCACGGTAGTTAGCATGAGAAATAAGCCTATGTTTAATAGTGTGATGTGTTTTGGTGTATCATGGTATGTAATTGGACTATTTCGCGAACGCTTTCTCTATTATGCTAGTATTACTAAAACCTGTATGCTCACCTTTACTTAATTGTATTGACTTGTATTTTAATGTATGTAACAGGTTGATGAGTTAGCTTATCGGATGCGGATAGCTGAGCTTAGTTGTTTTGTTTATTTTGTTTAGAATGGTTTTTAATAAAAATCTAGGGGATATCGAACCTTATTGTTTTATGGGAAAATCATGTATTTCGTGACATTGTTGATGACGTATTGTTTAATAGTATGGGATATTAGACGTTAAAATATTGTTGATTAAATAGTGTTATGGAAATTTCTCATGAGACAATCTGGTCGCCTAGTGCCACTAACCCCGATGTTTCCGCCATCGGTTGGGGTGTGACAGATTGGTATCAGAGCCCATAACCTTAGGATAATAGGTAGAATTGCCATGATTCGACCTAGTAACATGTTTAAGTACCCGATTGACCTAGCTTTGACTTAAATGTTAAACTACTTGCCATAAATGCTTAAATGTGCCTTTCCTAAGGCTAATGCAATATACACACTTGGAAACGCTCGTATCACACAATACGAGTGATCAAGTCGAGATTAGGTGTGAAAATCGAGAACTCTCGATGAGATCATTCACTCCACGCAATCTCTATCGCATGAGATACCTTTGTTGAGTTAGGAGTGATATCCAAACCTCGACGAAAATCTCCATTTCTATCTAGTGGAACGCCCGATATGATCGGTGCGCGTAGCCACAACTAGGAACGACGTTGCTAAGTTAGGGGTGAAACCGCATCTTAGTAACGAATTCCGCCTTTCGATTTTCAATCTCACCAAAGTCTCGATTATTCCGATGGTTTGGAACACGTAGTAACCGGAAGGTAATGTCATTAGCCGCTTGCGGTGAGAGCATCTATCTATTAGGCCAAAACGTGGGTCCAAGTTCAAAGGGTAGTCGAACCACTTTGGGTAGTCAACATCTCAAAACCCCGGACACTCCTAATTGATTTAAGCATATATCGTCGATTTACGCATCATCGAGTTTATTATTATTATGTGTTTAAATTTTGAGAATTTTTTCTTTATTCGATTTCTTGCTTTATTTATTTCTCGCATTATCGATTTCCCGCTTTATTGCTTTATGCCCCCTAAACGCATGCACAAGCTCTCGTAATCTAAAACGCTAATTAATACACCAACCAAACTAAATCGCTTATCTCTCCTATCTCGCTTATCTCGCTTATATATCACTCATGTCTCGCTATTATATCGCATCTCGAACGCGCTACGCTTTACTTATAAAAAAGTGAATACATGCAAAGTATATGCTTACGTGAAATACGTGCTTATTTACTTTACGTGCTTATGTGCTTACGTGTTTACGTGCCTACGTGTTTATGTGATTTTGTGCCTTGTATGAATAATAATATAATATAATAATAATAATAATAATAATAATAATAATAATAAATACTTAAACATAACTTATATAATCGAATATCATCTGATCTAAATCCTTCGTGCAGATGTCTTCAATGGGATCGCACACCCGAAGGAATCTCTAGCGCAGCAACGTCGACAAGCGTATCGCTACAATGGTAGCCAAGGAAATAGCTAAAGTTATCCCGCAATCGTCTCGGAAATTCATGCTGTGAGCAGTAATCATCGGTCGACTCGAAAGCTGAAAACCCCAAGTCACGGTTCAGTTTCAAAAATTTCAAGGCTTGTGCACCTCTCGCCTTCACGAGCAACGATGGACTGACTGCTATGTTCCATTGGTTTGACCCATTGAGGTCACCTTTAGGCAAAGTGGATGCCCCAATGACTTCGCACGGTGCACGCTACTGGAGTCTTCCAGTCCCATGCTCTCGACTGGTGGACCGCTGAAAGGAATAGGCGCGGTAATGATGAAGCCTATAGTCTGTCTTGGGAGGAACTCAAGGAAGTGATGATAAAGGAGTTCTGTCCTCCGCACGAGATTCAGAAGCTCAAAAATGAGTTTTGGGGCATAAAGCAAGATGGTCCCAAAATGCTGGATTCACCGCTCGATTTAAGATTTTGAGCATCATCTGTCCCAGCCAAGTTGATACTACAAAGAAAGCTATCAACAAGTATATGCGTGGTCTACCCGAATGTGTCGCGAATTTTGTGAAAGTTGCTCGTACCACAACCATCGAGGAAACCTACATGCTCGCCGCTGAGATCAATGATCAGCGAGTTCAAGATGGTTACTTCAAGAACTCTGTGAAAGTTGCCAATCAAGCTGTCACCGAACCAACTGCTGCTATCGAACCATCCAGTGACCTGAAGGGAAAGCGTCAGGACGCAAAAGAGGAACCCTAGCAAGAACTACGCCGCTGCTACACCGCTCAACTCTCAGCCTTACCAGGCTCCTGCTCAGGACGCACCCCCAGCTAAACGTGCGTACATCGGTCCTCACCCACTGTGCCCTATGTGCACATATCATCATGTGGTGGGTGGAAACTTCCGTTTTTGCACAAACTGCAATATCTACGGCAACTTTACTGTCAGTTGTCGTACCGGCCCTCGTCAGCCAGCTCCTCAGGCTCCTCAAGCTCCAGCACTGCCAGCTCCTCAGCGTACTCCCCAGAACAACCAGCAACAAGCAGCCCCAAAAGCACGTGTGTTTTACGTGTGTGGTGATCTGAACCACTTTACAAATGTCTGCCCAAACCGTACTGTGAAGCAAGAGCCGCAACAACAGCCCAGCAGCAGCCACCACCGCAGCCTCAGCAGCAACAACAAGCTGCGCGTGGAAGGGCTTTCAACCTGAATCACCGCCAGGCTTCAGAATGACAACAATGTTGTCAATGGTACGTTCCTCGTTAATGGTATTGATGCTTCATGTTTATTTGATACTGGTGCCGATAATTGTTTTGTATCGTTATAATTCAAAAAGGTTTTAAAATGTAAGCGCGCTAAACTCCCAAAGACTTTCGATTTGGAAGTCGCCACTGGAAGAACCGTTACCGTTAACTCCGTCCTACGTGGTTGTCATCTCGATCTCAACAACCATGTCTTCCCGATCAATCTCATACCTATGCAGTTAGGTAGTTTCGACATCATAGTAGGTATGGATTTTCTTTGTGAAAACCATGCTGAAGTTGTATGTTTCGATAAGATGATTCGCTTCCCTCTCCCTAACGGTGATCAACTTCATGTTTATGGTGAAACTCCCTCAAAGAAGTTGATGCTTTTGTCATGTACCCGAGCACACAAATGCTTGCAAAAGCGATGTGTTGCTTTCCTCGCCCATATCGTGAACCAGGAGAAAGAAAAGAAGACTTTCAAAGATGTTCCCGTTGCTTGTGAATTTCCTAAAGTCTTTCCCAATGATTTACCCGGTTTACCCCCTACTCGCGATGTTGAATTCCGTATCGATTTAGTTCCCGGTGCTACTCCAGTTGCTAAAGCTCCTTATCGCCTCGCACCATCCGAAATGCGCGAGCTATCAAGCCAACTTCAAGAGCTTCTTGATAAAGGTTTCATACGCCCGAGCACTTCCCCTTGGGTCGTACCCATCCTTTTTTGTGAAAAGAAGGATGGATCGTTCCGCATGTGCATCGATTATCATGAACTTAACAAACTCACGATAAAGAACCGTTATCCTCTTCCTCGTATCGACGACTTATTTGATCAGCTTCAAGGTGCTACCTGCTTTTCTAAGATCGATCTTCGTTCCGGTTATCATCAATTGCGCGTATTGGAAGAAGACATTCCATAAACCGCCTTTCGTACCCGTTATGGCCATTTCGAATTCGTGGTCATGCCTTTTGGTCTTACAAATGTGCCCGCGGTCTTCATGGATTTGATGAACCGTGTGTGTAAAGCTTTCTTAGATCGTTTCATCATTGTTTTCATTGATGATATCTTGATTTACTCGAAGTCGAGAGACGAACACGCGAGCCATCTCCGTCTAGTCCTTGAACTTCTTCAAGGTAATCACCTTTATGCTAAGTTCTCTAAATGTGAATTCTGGCTCGAAGAAATCCAATTTCTCGACCACATCGTTAATAGTCAAGGAATTCACGCGACCCTGTGAAGATTGAAGCTGTCAAGAGTTGGATTACAGTGAAGAATGCTTCCGAAGTCCGTTCATTTCTTGGATTGGCGGGTTATACCGTCGATTCACTTCTCAAAAATCACCGTTCCGCTTACCGCTTTAACTTATAAAGACAAACCTTTTGTTTGGGATTCCAAGCAAGAGGAAGTTTTTCAAACTCTCAAGCGTATGCTATGCAACGCTCCTGTGCTCGCTTCACCGACGGAAACGACGATTTCGTTGTTTATTACGATGCCTCAAACCTTGGTCTTGGTTGTGTTCTCATGCAACGAGACAAGGTTATCGTGTATGCGTCTCGTCAACTCAAGATCCACGAGAAGAACTACACGACCAATGATCTCGAACTCGGTGCAGTTGTTTTTGCATTGAAGATATGGCAACACTACCTTTACAGTACCAAGTGTACGGTCTTCACCGACCATAAGAGCTTACAACATATCTTCAATCAAAAGGAACTAAACATGCGCCAGCGCAGATGGGTTGAACTTCTCAACAATTACGACTGTGAGATACGCTACCATCCCGGCAAAGCAAACGTCGTCGCCGATGCTCTAAGTCGACGAAGCTATGTATATAGTGTTCGTGACCTCAAGCTTTGAATGATCTCGAAATCATGATTCGCTCCGCTCAATTCGCCTGCTTTAACGAGAATACTTTGGAGATGAAATGTGGTGCCGAAACTCAACTCGTTGTTAAACCTAACGGTATTTATTACTATCTTGATCGTATTTGGATTCCCAGTCGTGATAATCTTCGTAATTTGCTAATGACCGAAGCCCATAAATCTCGATATTCCATTCACCCCGGTGCCGACAAGATGTACCAGGACCTTCGTCCTAAGTACTGGTGGTCGGGCATGAAAAAGGATATCGCCGTTTATGTCTCGAAGTGCTTAACATGTTCGAAAGTTAAAGCCGAACATCAAAGGCCTTCTGGCTTACTCGAACAACCCGAAATCCTGATGTGGAAATGGGAGAGTATAGCTACGGACTTTATTACGAAACTTCCCCGCACTTCATCAGGTCACGATAGCATTTGGGTTATCGTTGATCGTCTTACTAAATCCACGCACTTTATTGCTATACGAGAAGACTTTATGGTAGAACGGTTAGCCCGAATCTATACCGACGAAGTCATTTGTCGACACGGGACGCCTCGTCACATCATCTCTGACCGAGACAGTCGTTTTACTTCACGTCTCTGGGAGACTTTTCAATCCGCTCTTGGTACTACTCTCAATCTCAGTACCGCTTTTCACCCTCAAACCGACGGTCAGACTGAACGAACGATCCGCACCCTCGAAGACATGCTTCATGCGTGCATCATGGATATCGGTGGTAACTGGGATACGCATTTACCTTTAATCGAATTCTCGTACAATAATAGTTATCATACCAGCATTCAAATGGCTCCTTTTGAGGCACTGTATCGAAGGAAGTGTCGATCGCCTATTGCATGGCACGAGATCGGCGAAGCACAAATCACCGGTCCCGAGCTAATCCAAGAAATGACAGACAAGATCCTCCAGATCAGAGACAATCTCTTGAAAGCTCGGAGTCGCCAAAAGAGTTACGCCGATAAACGCCGCAAGCCCCTACAGTTCGAAGTGGGAGATCACGTTCTCCTAAAGGTTGCAACTTGGAAGGGAGTGGTCCGCTTCGGCAAGAAAGGAAAGCTAGCGCCTCGATACGTTGGCCCCTTTAAGATTCTGGAAAGAATAGGGAAAGTGGCTTACCGACTCGAATTACCGGAGGAACTTAACAACGTCCACCCGACTTTCCACGTGTCTAACCTCAAGAAATGCCTTGCCGAAGAAAATCTCCATGTACCTCTCGAAGATCTGCAAATCAACGAGACTCTCCATTTTTTGGAAAAGCATGTTGAGATTATGGACCGAGAAACCAAGAAACTACGACGCTCTCGCATCCCTATCGTGAAAGTTTGATGGAAAGCCAAGTTCACTTGGGAATTGGAAAGTGACATGAAGGCCAAGTACCCGCACCTCTTTGTTATAGCCATTACTTAAATTCGGGATGAAATTTCCTAAAGTAGGGGAGACTGTAACAACTCTAAATTTCGTCGTTACTTCATTTGCAATATTATTCCCGTTGTATCTCCATTTGTGTTCCGAGATTCGTTTATAAGAAGGAGTTTATGTTAAATAATTACAATTATGGATGTTATATCGTATCTAGTCGCTTATTAAATCGCATCGCTAATCTCATCGCATCGCAACTCGTAGTTAATTATATGGTTTTATGTTATTTATGTGTTGTGTATGTTTGTGGTTATGATTACGCTCGCTATCGCATCGCTCTCGCACGCTCAAATCGCTAAATCGCACTATTATATCAATATTAACGCTTAATATAACTATTTAATACGAACCGAATCGCTAAACGAACTCTTAACGCGAAATAAGCGAAGAGAACCCAACAATTGGGTCAAGTTCGCTCGAACTTGGTGACCCAAGTTCGCCCGAACTTGACTGGCCAAGCAACAAAACTCCAACTCCACTCAAGTTCGCCCGAACTTGCATGAAATCATGCAAGTTCGACCGAACTTGACATGTTACTCTTGGATATCTAGCAAGTTCGCTCGAACTTGCATGAAATAATGCAAGTTCAACCGAACTTGACCCCACCAGCTCTCCATTTTTGTCTTCTCCTATAAATACTCAGCCCCATTCTTTCATTTGAACTTGCTGCAACTTCGCCCATAGCTCCCGAAACCCGAAACCCGAAAGTTTTCTAAGTAAGAATCAACCTGATTTCAACTACAATGATGTTCATCAACGTTTTACAATGATTTTGCACAAGGTATTGCCTTCGTTTTCATCAAATTTCTTCTGTTTACGAAATTCTTCATCTTTTTCCATCAAAACTTCTGTAGATCTGAGCAAAACCTTTTAAAAACCTTGATTTTTACACCATCTTCGGACTAATGACGTATGTTTCGTTCACTTTTGAGTGGAACAAGGCGTTGTCGAAGATAGATCTCAGATCCGGAAGCACAATGGCGAAATTGTCACTTTACACAAGCTGGACTAACCCGTACGAACCATAAAGTTCGCCCGGATTAGCCCGAGTTTCTGTAAACCAAAAGACATCTCCAGCCTAAGTTTTACTCAGTGGCTTAAGGTTGGAGGGATGGGCACTCGATTTCCTCAGCAAACGACACGAAAACGCAAGATTTTGGACCCAAAAACATCAAGTTCGCTCAAGAATCACCAGCACTCAGGTGAAGTTCGACCGAACTTTTACCCAACTGAGTCAAGTTCAACCAAACTTGGGTCTTTCTCACCAAAATCTCCTCTCCTCACAAGTTCGCCCAAACTTGTCTTTCCAGTGAGCTTTTCTTACAAGTTCGCCCAAACTTGTCAAGTTTCCTAGGAAACTTGCCATGCTCGACCGAACTTGACTCAAACCTCACCAAAACCTTACAAATTCGCTTGAACTTGTATGTTTACATACAAGTTCGGCCGAACTTGCCTACTGCCCAATCCAAACTTAACCGTTTCAGCTTTTCGGAGACTGATGCACTTCCGTTCGCGTATGCAGGCTGATCCAGCGCTCATCTTCACCTCTCAGCAGTCGTCTACTCTCTCCTAAACGCACCCACAGTGAGTATACTTGACCCGTTTTCGCTTTAATGCACTATTTGGGTGTTACATACGTTCCTCAATCAAAATCACCTCACAAATCAAACTGTTTATCACACGTGAATAATCTGATTATGTATGCTCAATACGTGATACTAGAAACATGTGACTAGGACTTATTTTCATTAACTTACTTCCTTAGCTATTATGGTACTATAGTGTGGCTAACACCCGACGGGTCTAGTTAGGATGGACGCACAAGCCTTCTCACGGTAGTTAGCATGAGAATAAGCCTATGTTTAATAGTGTGATGTGTTTGGTGTATCATGGTATGTAATTGGACAATTTCGCGAACGCTTTCTCTATTATGCTAGTATTACTAAAACCTGTATGCTCACCTTTACTTAATTGTATTGACTTGTATTTTAACGTATGTAACAGGTTGATGAGTTAACTTATCGGATGCAGATAGCTTAGCTTAGTTGTTTTGTTTATTTTGTTTAGAATGGTTTGTAATAAAAATCTTGGGGATATCGAACCTTATTGTTTTATGGGAAAATCATGTATTTCGTGACATTGTTGATGACGTATTGTTTAATAGTATGGGATATTAGACGTTAAAATATTGTTGATTAAATAGTGTTATGGAAATTTCTCGTGAGACAATCTGGTCGCCTAGTGCCACTAACCCCGATGTTTCCGCCATCGGTTGGGGTGTGATAAGCAAACTACCAGATATGGCATGACCGTGCTGACACCTAGCACGACCGTGCCAGGTCAGCCAACAACAGCATTGTTCAAGATGGAATTTCTAGTGAATCTAAAAACAAAGGAGGATGATATCCAAACGATGGATGAGGAAAACATATGATCAGGTGATGCATTGTTATGTTCATCCTGTTTATTTGAAGACCTAAATGTGATGGTAAAGCAGGAGTATTGGGTTAGTATGGGAGACGTTAACGATACATTGGATGTTTCCATGGGTGGTTTTAAATACATTAGTTGTTCAACAGAGGATTTTAGAGAATGCATTAATCAGATCAAAGTCGAAGCATTTCAATGACGGACCTACGGAATCAAAAGCCAGAAATGGTGAATAGATTTGTTAAAAAAGATTGGGTAATATGGAATTCCTACGGCTACTTTTTGTACCAACCCGAAAATTTATAATGAATCCTAGCTTGACACGTGTCCAAATTCTCCATATATTCTAAGATGTTAAACGGAGAGGGACCATATATGATGAAAAAGGGCGAGAATTAAAGTTGAGGGGTTAAAATGCCATAAAAGGCAAAATTTTGATTTTGAAACCCTTGTGGGCCGCAAGGACTAAACTTTTCCGGTCCGTAAGAGGTTTAAATCTGTTGGGCGTCTGAATTCCTTACGGAGCGCATGGCCTTATCCCTTACGGTCTGTAAGGGGGTCGTTGACAGAAAAAACCTTGTTGTCAGCTGCAGCCTGCTCTTTCTGCCACCTAGCTGGCGAAATGCCACACTTAACGTTGATCCTTCACTTGTCCTACCACTAATCACACCCTAAAAACACTTGGGACACTTGGCATGATTTAGAAATGATGTATAAGAATTTATTCATCTTTACACGTCAAAATTTATCCCCGTTTATGCGATAACTCTTTGTCTTTTTATTGATTTGGTACTTATTGAGTTGTTTATGAAAATATAGGTCCGTGCTTCGGCCCGGTGATAAAAAAGAAGGCTTTGGAAGCAAAATGGAGCAAAAAAGAATAAAACTAGCAAACTACCAAATATGGCATGACCGTGCCAGGTCTGCCGCAACAACATTATCGTCTAGTCATGCATGCACGACCCATTTCCAGAGATTTACCGACACGCATGGTCATGCCATCCCCAAGGACGGTCTTAGCCGAGCTAAATCGCTTCCAGATCAGTCGATTTATGAGAATGCGGTGATCATTACCTGTGAAACATCGACAAGCACGGTCATGCCACCTCAGGAACTTTTTAGCAGGATTTTTCTAGAAATAGCAGCAAACAAGATTGATATTTGGAAAGCTACACACTGACACGGTCGTGCCAAACGTCTAGTATCTTAAATACGAGTTTCAAGCTCATTTGCAGGATAGTTGGACCAGTTGGGGAAGTTTTCTCTAAAAAATATGGACTTGGAAGCTTGTTGGAGCCAAGGAAGAGCTTTGAAGAAGGCCTAATCACTTGAAGATCCACCCATTCACCATTTAATCTTATCTTTAAAATTGGTTAGCTTATCTCTTGCATTATGAACAAATTAATATTTCTTGCACTTAAGCTAGTTGTCATGAGCCTCATGCGCTAAACATTGTGTTGCTTAAACTTGGTTAAAGCTAATGAATATGTGATAACATGGAAGGAGATGTGATTATTGGTCTTGTTAATCTTCATAATGATATTTAGTCTTGTTCTTGGAGTTCATGTGCATGTTTGAAGTTGTTTTTTCTTGAGTGTTTAATCATAAGTATATGCGTGATGTATCGGAAAGCCCATATATGGATTATGGTTATTGAATCTTGTTAACTTGTTAGTTTGATTCATAGCATGAAACTAGGAATGGTAATTGCCAACATGAATTGAATGATATTCGAACATGTGTATGACTTCTTGCATTTAGTTTGGAAAGATCATAAGAACGTTTATATGAATTCTACTATGGTATGTGATTATGTTAGTATGGTGATTTAGGACAAGATGATTATTTTGCATGACCATGCTTGAGGTTCATATCAAGAACATGATGAAGATATTATTTACTTAAAAGAAAATTAGGGTGCTTAGTATGTGGTTCATAGTGGTTTTCCCTAATTTATAGAGTTAGGAGTTTTAACAAACAAGTAACTCATGATCAAAGATTAACATCAACTTAACAAATGAACTTAAAAAGAATAATTGTTAGGTGAGTAGAGTGTTATTTCATTTTAATTTTCCTAAGGACTATAAAACTAGGAGACCTTGATTGGGACTTAGTTACATTAGACTTTGTATCATCACTAATTCTTCCCTTTAGTTGTTATATGTTTTATTAGTGGATACTTAGTTTAGACAACCTTCCTTAGACATTGTTATTTCTAGAATATTTAGTAGTTTATTATTTGCATGATAAATTAGAAAAACCAACCTCGCTAATTGAAAAGGCTTTAAAGTAACAAAAGTTTTTTATTGAGACATCGCGTCCATGGAGTGATATCTGGTTCTTACTGATAAACTATATTACCATCCGATGGGTACACTTGCCCTTTGTGTGTGTAGTTCAGTTCTTGGGTGAAAACCTTTTCAAAACTAAATTTGTGTGAAGGAAAAATCATTTATAAAAATATGTTTCACGCACATCAAGTTTTTGGTGCCGTTTCCGAGGTCGCGGGTTTTTCTTGAAAACGGTTTAAGTTACTTATTTAGTCATTGTGAAAATGTACAAAGTTTTTGTCTTACTTGTTTTATTTGCCTTTGTTTGATTATTTGAAAAAAAAATGGTTATTTTTTAGTTGTTTTTATTTTTGTATATATAGTTGCATTGTGCTCCTCCTTCTTCCATACAGGCCATGCATGTCCTCAATCCCCGTCGCTGATTTGTTGAGCCTTCATCGGAGTCGGAGGGCAACCCTCATCTGAGCCAGAGCGCAATCTTCATCGGGACCGCGAGAGCGGTCTCACGTGGTAGCCACAACGATCAAGGTAGACGCGGCGGGAGACGACACCTTCTACGAGGTTCGAGTAGAAATGGCGGACGACGAGAAGACACGGTCTTGAATGACATAGGAAAACCATCACTTGAATGTTTACTTGCGAGCATCAATGCACCAATAATTAATAATAATAATTTCGAGATCAAATCGAGCACCACATCGATGTTGCAAAATTTTGTGCAGTTTTATGGCAAGGATCACAAGGAACCTAGTGTCCACATTGCGGGGTTTTTGAGGTTTGTGCCACATTCACGATTCGTGCGGCATCTGATGATGCCATACGCCTTCGCTCTTTCCATTTTCTTTACTGATGGAGCCAAGGAGTGACTTCTCTCACTTCCAGCTTTGTCCATCACTACATGGAATCAATTAGCTAATAAGTTCTGCTAGAAATACTTCCTTCAGAGAAAACTGTTCGATTGAGAATTAAGATTCTCAACTTTCGTCAGGAAGATGATGAGCCCCTCTATGAGGCGTGGGACCGTTAAAAGAACTCATGAGAAAGGTCCCACATCACGGGTTGCCCAAGTAGCGACAATGTCAGATCTTCTATCATGGTTTATATGATTCGGGCATATGATGGTCGATACATATTCGGGCAGAGACATTGGCACGAAGAATGCCAACGAGACATTCGAAGTTTTGGAGAAAATCGCCTTGAAGAGTCCAACAGAGTAGCCACTAAGGTGGAAGAGTTCACTACATGGAGTTCATCACGTGGATGATTTCACAGCCTTGACGTATGTATGGATGCCTTATCTTTGAAATTTGATCGATTGATGGGGAGTCACTTGGGTGGTTCTCCGAGTGGGGGAGCGTATAATGTAGGAGATTTTCCTACGTGAGAGGTTTCACACGAGCATGTTGATTTTATGGGAAACCAATTTGTCCTCTTCATAATACCTATAACAATACATATAACTGTGGTGGAAGAATCACCTGAATTTTAGTTGGAAGCCTAACCCCTCTAGCCAGCATCCACCCGGATTTGCTCCACACTCACAGCTCCAGTCCATGGAGCATATGGTCCACCTCGGCATTAGCAGTCATCCTCCACTAGTGAACCTAGTGTGCAGGACATGTTTAGTCAAGTCTTAGCTTGTCAAAACGCTCAAAAGATCGACGATGAGAAGAGTTTTAAAGAGTATGACGATCGTTTCATGAGGCACGAGAGTGAGTTGAGAAGCTAGAAGGCTTCCATGCAGAACATTGAGAACCAATTTTGCTAGAATGCCAAGATGTTGTCTAAGAGGCAACAGGGGGCTTTCCAAGCAATGCGAAGCCTAATACGAATGCTACAAATATTCATCACGTTGAGAAGCGGCAAGACGTTGAGCCTATCACTTCAGCTGCTCTTTCGAAACCGATTGATGATAAGTTACAGGTGCAATTGAGACTGATTCTCCGAGTGAGGTGCAACTGAGGCAAGGCCCAACAAGTAAAACATGACCCAAGGAGCAGTGAGAGAGTATGTCCCCCCATTCCATACCTGGAGAGGTTGAAGAATCAGAAAATGAAAGAATATTACGGTAAATTCCTTGAGCTTTTAAAGCAACTTCATATAAATTTACCATTTGTCGAGGCACTTGCTCAAATGCTTAAGTATGCCAAGTTTCTGAAAGATATCTTATCTAACAAAAAGAAACTTGAGGAGCTTTTTGCATGTGACCTTGAATGAGGAAGGTTCGGTGGTTCTCCGAGAGTTTCACGGTCCCGTGCCTGATCGGTAGTTTGTTGGTAAACAATGCTTTAGCTAACCTAGGAGGAGCTAGTATAAACCGCATTCCATATACAGTTTTCTCTAAGCTAGATTTGGGCAAGCCCATACCGACTCGCATGAGCATCTAGCTTGCCAACCGATAAAGGAAATATCCTCATGGCGTAGTTGAGAATATGCTTGTGAAAATAGATAAGTCTGTCTTTCAAATCGACTTTATGATTTTTAGACATGGACAAGGACAAAAATGTCCCACTTATTTTAGATCACCCATTCCTAGCCACTGATAGTGCCTTGGTTGATGTTTGCACCGGCAGGGTAACACCCGGTCCCTCGTATCACCAATATTGTCCGCTTTGCCCCGATGGGTTGCCCATCCAGAGCTCACTGCTTTGTTTTTGGTTGCCTCAGTGGAGACTTCCCAAGAGGTCACCCCATTCTAGTACTACTCCCACCTGAGCACGCTTAACTGTGGAGTTCTCCTCTCATCCACTAGCATTAAGCCCAAAACGCGTTGGTGATTTTAAGAGGCAGATATTCCTTATGAACCAAGATCTCTCCTAGCCACGACTGATGTGGGATTTGCCTAGGGTGTCATAATGGTCCATGTTAATCTTTCGGTAGTCGGTAGCGTTACAATCACCCCCCTCCTTAGGGACTCATCGTCCTCGATGAGTTTACCCCACCATCCCGTACGCTTAGGAGTGGCATACCATTTGTAACATCTGGCCCCTTGTATCACCAATATTGTCCGCGTTTCCCCCGATGGGTTGGCCATCCAGGTGCTCACGGCTTTGTTTTTGGTTGCCCCGGTGGAGACTTCCCAGGAGGTCACCCATCCTAGTACTAGTGCCACCTGAGCACGCTTAACTGTGGAGTTCTCCTCTCATCCACTAGCATTAAGCCCAAAACGCGTTGGTGATTTTAAGAGGCAGGACATTCCTTATGAACCAAGATCTCTCCTAGCCATGGCCAATGTGTGATTTGCCTAGGGTGTCACAATGGTCCATGTTAATCTTTCGGTAGTCGGTATCGTTACACGCAGACTTACTCATATGGTTGCTGATGAGGGTGACTTGATATTGGGGGTCTGCACCTACTGAGTAGGTGATACACACTACTTCATTGAGACTATCGATACATATGTGAGTGATCATCTTCATGATATGTTCAGAGAGGATGTTTTGGGCACACAGTTGCTTGGTGGGGAGATTTTTGGTTCACGTGTTGTGGACCGATTAGTCGAGGAGACAGCCTGTGTGATAGGTCATGTGTCTCCTCCATGTCTAGAGGTGTTTGAGGTTGTAGATCGCGATGCTGAGCCTAAAGCACACCCTTTTTGAGGACCCACCTTTCATTGAGCTTAAGGATCTTCCAGACAATTTAGACTATGCTTTCTTGGATGGTGAGTCTCGTTTACCGTTATCATTTCTGCTGGCTTTTTGGGTGAGGAGAAGGATCAGTTGCTTGAGGTCTTGAAGCAATAGAAGAAGGCGATCCATGGAAGATCATGGTTATAACACAGATTAATCCATCCTTTTTACCTAAAAGATCTCGATGGAGGAGGACTTTAAACCTGTAGTTCAGCATCAGAGGCGTTTGAACCTGAACATGCAGGAGGCTGTGAAGAAAGAGGTCATCAAACTACTTGATGCATGTTTGATATATCTGATCTCTAATTCACCATGGGTTAGCCCTGTGGAGGTAGTCCCGAAGAAATGAGGTATGACGGTGGTGACTAATGAGAAAAACGAGTTGATTCCTACTCCTACTGTCACCGGATGGAGAGTTTGCATTGATTACCGCTAACTCAATGATGCCACAAAAAGGATCATTTTTCGCTGTCTTTAATTGATCAGATATTGGAGAGGTTGTCGGGCAGGATGTTCTACTGCTTCCTTGATGGTTTCTGAGGCTACTTTCAGATTCCCATCTCTCCTTAGGATCAGGAGAAGACATTCACATGTCCCTATGGCACATTGCCTACCGACGGATGCCCTTTGAACTGTGTAATTCCCCGATCACATTTCAGAGATGCATGGTGGCCATTTTTCATGACATGATCGAGGACTCCATGGAGGTTTTTCATGGATGATTTTTCTATGTTTTGGAGTTCTTTTGATTAATGTATCGGGAATCTGAAGAGGATGTTGGCTAGGTGTGAAGAAGCTAACCTTGTGTTGAATTGGAAGAAATGCCACTTCATGGTGAAGGAGGACATTATGCCTGGGCACAAGATTTCACAAGGGGGGCTCGAGGTGGATAGAGCCAAAGTTGGGACTATTTCTAAGCTCCCGCCTCCCACATCGGTGAAATCTATTAGGAGCTTTCTAGGTCATGCAGGTTTCTATCGGCGATTCATTAAAGACTTTTCCAAAATCACCCGTCCTATGACTCAGTTCCTTGAGAACGATGCCCAATTTGTTTTCTCTAATGAATGCCTTCATGCATTCGAATTGTTGAAGGAGAAGTTGGTGAACGCCCCGAACATGGTAGCTCCCATCTGGGAACTGCCATTTGAGGTGATGTGTGATGCGAGTGATTTCGCAGTCGAGGCCGTCTTAGGTCAAAGGAGAGAAAAACACTTCCACCCGATTTAGTATGCGAGCAAAAACTTGAACGACGCTCAGAGCAATACACCACGATAGAGGAAGAGCACCTAGTTGTGGTCTTTGCCTTTGATAAGTTTCGGTTTTATCTCGTCCTTTCCAAGACCATTGTGTACACGGATCATGCAGCCATTCACTATCTTTTTAGCAAGCAGGATGTTAAACCGAGATTGATACGATGAATTCTATTGTTGCAGAGTTTGATATTGAAATCCGTGATAAGAAAGGGGCTGAAAATCTTCCAGACGACTTATATCGACTTGAACATTCCGAGGGAAAGGAAGTTTGTGGGCCTAACATCATTGATAATTCCCCCATGAGTTCCTTATATGGATCGAGATGAGTGATGATTCCCCACGGGATTACTGATGAAAGTTTTTGCGGACGTTAATTATTACTTTTACGATGACCCCTACTTGTTTAAGGTAGGAGCAGATCAACCGATCTGCCTATGCGTGCATGGTGACGAGGCAAGACATATTTTACGCTACTTTCATAGGGACCCACGGGAGGTCAACATGGAGCGAATAATACTGCGAAGAAAGTATTTGACTCCGGATTCTTTTGGCCGCTTATCTTCCATGATGCCCACGAGTGGGTGAGGTCCTGTGATGCTTGCTAGAGAGCAAGAAACAAAACGGTATGAATGGAATCATTCGACTTCTGCTTCTACATGTTCTTAATAACATTCTACTGAATTAGTGATATCCCGTTCAAACTTCTGTCTAGACCCGCCCGATCCGGAACTTTCAGTAGTATTATTGTTTACAGGCATAGGATTCTTAATAGCTTCAATAATTAGGGGTATGGCATCATCTATCCCTTAGGCTACTGTGTTTTCTATAGCACTTTTATCCAAAGAATTTCCATGACTAGCATGAATTTCTTGATAATGTGGTACTTCATTCGACATCTGAATTGCAAACATCTTTAGATATTAAGATCACAGAATAATTATAATCAAACAAATACTGAAAGCGTTTTTTTTCAAAATCGTCGAACATTGCGACTATACTCTTTTTATATATATTATATTTCTAATACATACACACCATGAGTATATATATTAATATATTTTAGTTTAGTTGTGTTTTTAATACAAAAGTATAGGGAAAATAACATACATACATCAATATATATATACACATATTTTCTATATATATATATATGTATATATATATTATTATGTGTTGGGTTGGCTTCAAAAGTGGAACTCCCGCTCGTCATATTTCCAGATGAGGTTTTCTCCTATTGGGCGGATTTGGTTTCCTACGCTCATCAGTTCCTCCCCATAGTGCCTTAATTCAACTACATTTTCTGGACTCATAATCGAGTAGGCATTTGGTAGGTAAGGTGGAAATTGTGGGATTTGTGGATAGCGTTCCTGCATTAAGTTTTGAAATGCCCCATCATGTGTCCACCATTGTTCCATTGGGTCTTGGATTGGTTGTTGTGGTATAGGTGTAAGGATCCTAGGAATTTATTCTGGGTTAAACGACATTGGTTCTGGATTGATTGGTTTCAGGATGAAAAGGTATGGGTTCTGAATTAAACGGGATTGGTTCTAATATTTGGTCTAGGTTGAATGGTAACATCGGTTCTAGGTAAACAGGTAGGTTTAGGTTTATTACTTCGGCTTACAGGTTGAAATATATCACAATTTGCTAATCTACGGTCGAGTTCCTCTCACAGGGGCATGGTTATTGGAATTTGGGTTGTTCCCTCGGTTAATGTTATGGTAGTTACTGTATTTTTCTTTTTCCTCCTCTTTTCTCTTTTCTCTTTGTTAAACCATCCTCACTTCTAAAGGGGTAGTTGTGTAGTCGGTTGTGCTTTTTATCACTCATACTATTGACTCAAAAATGTTAAAAACAATGAATTCCATATATATATATATATATATATGTATATATATATATATGTATATGTATATATAGAAAGAAAACCTACTTGAGTTAAAAAAAAAAACTCAAGAAAACCTTATGTAACAATTTTTTTTTCTAAAAGCATTAGGGAATGTAAGTTATATGTTATCTAATGTTTTGTAACAAAAAAAAGCGCCGAGTGAATTTAGTTTAATTTGCCTAAGTAGGATGAGAAAGAATCTCAACCTTTCATTTTTCAAATCAATGGTTAAGATGAAATTGTAGGGAAAAATAGGAGGTAAGGGCATCTTTGGAAAATCATATTTATTGACTTTCTCTCTCCACATGCAAGGCACATGCATATTTCACCCCCCATTTTTTAAACGTTCATAACTTTTTTATATGACAATATTTTTAATAAAATTTCACCATAAAATCAAATCGAACGTCTTTTTATCTTTAATTTGAGTACCATATTGCTATATAAAATATGACAACTAAAAAAAACCCACAAAATGTGTTGTATTTTTATATTGTATAACATTTTTGTACTAGATTTTTACACTACATTTTTGTGCTAGATTTTTTGTGCAAAATATTTTTACTTAATTTTTTGTGTTGCATTTTTTGTACTATTTTTTTGTTGAATTTTTTGTGCTATATTTTTTTGTACTATATATTTTAGTATTATATTTTTTACTAGATTTTTTTGTGCTGTATTTTTTTGTACTTGATTTTTTGTGTTAGATTTTTTTGTTGTATTTATGAGAAAATAAAAAGGGTGACACGTGTCATTTTCACAATTCTACTTATAAAGACTATAATATTTTAGTAACAAAATGCCCTTCCTTTCTACTTATAAGGAGTGTCACATGTCATCATCACAATCCTTCTTAGGCTACTTAGGCAAAACCCACTTTTTAGTGGATCCTTCCCCATATTATATATATATATAAACACTGCAAATTTAAAATCCCTTGGCGTTTTTTTTTAAAAACGTTCGATAACATGTACTTACATTCCCTATTTTTTAGGAAAAAAAATTGTTACATAAGGTTTTCTTAAGTTTTCTTAAGTTAAGTGAGTTTTCTCTCTATAATTCCCCTATATGTGTGTGTGTGTATATATATTTTAATTTTTTTAATATTACAAATTTGTATTTACAGAAATAATACATAGGTTATTTTATATTAAATTCCTAACTTTATTGTTTAAGTTTAGGTATTAAAATAACACATAAATAGCTTAAACTAGTGGCTCTGATACCACCTTCTGTCACAGCCCGGCCCCACCCTGGGCGGGAGCCGTGAGCAGAAACAGTAATGATATCGGTGTTTATTAAGTTCGTAGCAGAAAAGTTTATTAGGATCGTAGTTAGGAAAATTTCAGAGTTGTAAAACACCAAAGTTTTTAACATTAATAGCTAGGATAAAACCCATATTACAACAAAAGGTTTTTATAGGGAGAAAACCATTTTTTACAAACACATTTTATTTTCTTTATTTTGGTAACATAGCCAATTTATTTAAGCCTTCAGGATATTCCTTTACTTTCACAGTAAGTCTCCTAAAACACGTTTAAAAACATTTTATTAGCGACAAATACTGGTGAGGTCATTCATTTGTATAAAAAGACATAGTATTATAATCACATCATTAAGAGTTTTTACATTTATTTATATCTTACAATTACCAACAGTACATGTCACTCGCCCATTTCGGTGACTTTGGTCATATCACTAGGCTACCCATTTGTCCAATAGTGAAGCTTATCAAGTAATGTATACAAAACCCCACATACCGACTGTAATTTAAGAATACAAAGACTTAATCACTGTAAATACTACTGGAACACATTTAGGGTTTTGAAAACATTTAAGTATCATATAATATGAAGAAAAGAATATCTCACATTGCAGAATTAGGGTTTTGATTTTTACAGCCTCTTGGTATTAAGCTTTAATTTCTAGTTAAACATACAATGCAACACGTATTAGTGTAAGAAACCCAATTTAACTTTAACGATAATGACGAGATCAAAACCTCAACGCAGTTAACAAAGTATAGCCTTATTTAGGTGGTACTTTAACATCTGTTGATTTATTTTACGATCAATCGAACAGAGTATCGTACCAGTAATAAGGTTTAGTACATTATCTACGGAGTCGAGTTTTAAGATTTAGGGGTTTCGGGTATTGGAACAGCAGAACCAGAGAGCAAGAGTTGTCGATTTTCGATCGAACAGGTGCAACTGAACTCGTCCCACCCTTGCCCTTATATAGCCCACCTAGGCTTCCCCCGCACATCGTGGGAGGAGCAGGGGTCTCCTTCACGTGGCGCGGGAGCTACCAGCTAGGGCTAGGTCAGCTCCGTCACTGGTATAGCTCTGCAACTTGTCGCTCGGTCATGCCACATCTCGTGGCACCCCCACCCCCATGTCTCGTGAGAAAATCAGGGGTGTCCCCCGCGACGTTCCTGAGCGTCCTGTCTTTGAAAACTTCGTTTAACGCACTGGGTCTTGTCGTGCATGTCCGGGGCATTGATTATGGCTCTTCATAGTGTCTTTTGGGAGTTGTTACTGTAACATTCGTCGAAAAACGGGTTTCAAAACCCGCTTCGTTTATTAATCAAATATTCGGTTATAAGTTTCGTTGCGTATTTATTGTTCAGATAAATTTTAAACAATACATAATTAATAAATATATTAGAATTTAAAAACCATAATTTATAAATAATAATAAATAATGAGAAAAAAAATAAAATGGAGACGCCGGGTTTCGAACCCGGGTCACCCACAAACACAAACACACAACACACCGCTTCGCCACACACTTTGTTTGTGATAAACACCAAAACAAATAACATATATAATATAAACCGAAAGTCAAATCCGGTAATCAACGCGCCAGAACTCGCAATCACCGGAAAATCCGGCAATCCGTGATTTTGGCCATATTCCTTTTGACTGAAACGCACAATTTAATCTCGACGCCAGATATAACCGTTTCCGGCAGTCAATTTCGGTCATAACCGCCGGAAATCCTTAATCGCGAACTTTGACCGTAAATCAAACTCAATTCAGCTGTTCATCCCTATAATACCCACTCAATCATCTGGAAATCCTTTCGCTCAGAACCGCACACTTTTTCGAAGCTTTAATTCTTCCAAAGCACGTCGCCGGAGTTCCTCTGCACTCGCCGGAATATCACCGGAATCGTTGATCAGAAAACCGTATTCGTTCATCAGACGGTATAACTGTCTAAACTTCTCTGCTATCTCTTGATTTATACTTTAATTGATCAAACCAATAATCAAAACTGTTAAAACAGTTCATACAGTCGGAAGTCGCAAAATCAGAGCCGACGAACACTGCCGGAAATCTGAAGAAAACGCTCCGTCTTGGTATACCCTATCACTTAATCTCCTTTCCATTTCAAAACAAGTATAAGTTATGATCGATTAACCAGAACAATCGGATTTCACTGTTCTGTAATTTTTAAGCGAAGAAGACGAGGATGCAAACGTGTATAAGTATAATTAAAAACAGAAATTAAACCGGGTTAGACACACAGTCCAGCGGTGGACTGTGTGCAAACATAACACGCACGTCTCGAGTTCGAATCGCACACGTTACCGACTTTCAGAAATAAAACCAACATTTTTAAAACCTAATCAGATCAAGTCACAATATATACATAAAAGGAATATAATCCAGTAATTAAACAGATTAGACACACAGCCCAACTGGTTGGGCTGTGCGCACTCGAACCAAAGAACCCGAGTTCGACTCCGGGTCTCTACAACCGGTTCGGCCATATAAATCATTTTTAATAAAAAACCAATTAAGGTAAAAGTTAATCAGTATATAAATATAATTAAAACAGAGAATATTACGGGTTAGACACGTAGCTCAGTTGGTAGAGCTGCGTGCACGCATACGAGAGGTCCCGAGTTCGAACCTCACTCAGCGCATAGAAAACACAGTCTGACCGGTAAAGACCCGGTCAACGGTCAACGGTCAAAAAGTCAATTTTTTTGTTTCTTTTAATTATTTATTTAATTGAAAAATCATTTAAAAATACTTAAAAATAGATTTTTAAAGTTAGAAAATTTCCTTAAACTCAAAAAAATAAATCTAAAAATTCCATTAAGAGCACTAATTAAAAATATTAATCTCAAATAAAATTTATTTATTTATCGAATCATTTTGTTATTATCTAGGCTAGTTTTTCCCTCGTCGATTGAATCCTAAATTCGTGCGCATCCAACGTCATCAAAGAACGCACCCAATGTGAGTGACTCTCTACCAATTCCCCGTTTTTATCATGTTTTGGGGTGTATCATGTGTCGTATAATTCCTTTATTATATATATAAACACTTGTTCATACATCCGTGATCAAATGTGTATCAATTGTTGTGTGGATTATATGTAGATTGGATTTATCATTTTCACTGCACGCATTTCATTAGGCCCATCAGTTCCCCGTGGGAGACGGGTTGAGCATCAAGTGCCTCATTAGATCGGCTCCGTTTGATTGAGCCTTGATCTCACATACATCATCATTCATATCATATACTCATCCAAAGTGGTTCTATATATGTTTGCTCACATGTGATTATTGCACAAATTTTCCTTATTAAATAAAACAAGAAATTAGTAACAATGTTTTATCAAGGTTCACTCGCCAACTTTTGTTGACCCAAAATATCCCCCGTTTTACACATGATACAGGTGATCCAGCTGAGACAAGAAACACATAGGAAGGCCTAGAAGAATAAACAAGTTTAAGCTTTGGATTAATTATATAGATTCATTTCCTTGTAATTGTATGAATTTTGATTTGGATATTTAAGTTGTAATTTGAATTTAATAAATATGAAACATCTTAGTAAACATCATGAGCTTTGGTGATAACCCAATTATGCCCCGACTTTTATTCCGCTGCGGGTCGGGGTGTGACAGATTGGTATCAGAGCTTATGACTATAGGATATAGGATAGATTATTAAACCCTTAGAGCCTTTACTATAGTTAATTAAAATTTAAAATTGTTTATGCGTTACATACAAAATTCATGATGTTTATATGCTTTATGTTTATTTTTACACTCAATGTTATGCAAGCATGCTCATAAATACATGTTATTATACAATGCTCATCATGAATCATATCCTCATAACATATCATATCCATGAGAGCACACACCTCACGATTACCATGATTTTGCAATGATTTTTTTGTATTTTTCAAATCACATCAAAGTGAGTTCTCATGACGGGCATGTAGTAACTGGAAGGGTACGAGTACCGGTAGTCGGAACGTCCTGTCTAGGCTTGGCATTCGTTATAAATCCAAACTAAAGGACCAGTTTGCCTACCTGGGGACTAACGATGAGAGTACAAAGGACCTATTAGGCCAAAGCATGCTATACCAAACGTCGTATGAGCTAACCCCACTTTGAGTTGTCATTGTGTCTACACCTAGACACCCTCCTACCATACATCTCGCAATCATATTTTACGATTTTCATTCGGGTGGTGCGAGTGTTAATCCGCCAACACCAATGTGAATCCTACCGAGCCCAATAGTCATGGGGCCCCACATGACTACACAGGCGATGGTATGGGGGACATTGGAGGCCCAAACATGAGCAAACCCAAGACATCCTATGGATGTAGTTGAATTATTGTCAGTTATGTTATTTTTCATTCTTTTTACGACACATGACACCTAGAAACTTCTTAAACTCACAATCTTCCTATGTATGTTCCTGTAGATGTCGGCTAGGCAACTACGTGGAGGTAGAAAGTCAGGAAGATCAAATGAACGCTTGGCCACACAAATTGCTAAACAAATGGCCGCAGTGCTTCCTAACATCGTGATTCAAGTTCAACAAGCTCTCACCGCAAATCCCATCAACCCTCCCAATCAAGAAGACCAGAGCGTCGCCAACCCTCCCTCCAAAAAGTGCTCCTACAAACACTTCAAATCTTGCGATCCCCCAAAATATGAAGGGACCGAAGGTGTTAGCGCCCTCCTTCACTGGTTTGAAGAAATGGAAAACACTTTCCTCAATTGCGATTGTCCCGAGGATCGCAAGGTACGTTATGCAACTGGAAGACTGTTTGGGGTAGCCCTTACCTGGTGGAACATGGAAAAGGGTAAACGAGGAGTTGAAGATGCCATGGCCTTAACATGGGAAGAGTTAAGGGAACTCATGACAAGACGCTTCTGTCCAAGAAGCGAAATCAAAAAGTTGGAAGATGAATTCCACGCGCTGAAACAAAAGGAAGGAGATCACACCTCCTATAATAAGCGATTCCTCGAGCTGAACCAAATGGTCCCTAATTTGTTCACCCCCTTGTACCGCTTAGTCGAACACTACATTCGAGGCCTCCCCTCTAAAAATCCAAGATTCGGTTTTAAGCACTTCGCCTGCAACACTTGAAGCTGCGATGGAGTTAGCTACAGAACTCACTGAAAATCGCATTCGAAACGGCAAATTCAAAGATGAAAAGAAGAAAGCACCCATAGAGACCTCAACTGCAAACCACTCAGTCTCATCCTCAAAGTTTGCTGGTAAGAGGAAACGAAATAGCAAGAATTTTGCTGTCACTCAACCCAACCCTCCTATCACTGCTGCACCAATCAACCAAATTGCTCCTTCAACGGTACCATTCAAAAAGCCGTACACCGGCCCTCACCCAAAGTGCAACCGCTGTCAATACCATCACCCTCCCGAAAACCCCTGCCAACATTGCACAAGCTGTGGCCGTGCGAGTCACACCATCCAAACCTGTCGTACTCTTCAACGAATGAACCGCAATCAACCCCCAACCCAAACCCACCATCAGATAGTGGGTCAAGCCCAACAACCCTTACTTCTACCATCTGCACAACACATAGCCCAATCCTACTACCAACCCAACTACCCCATGATGCAACCAATGCGAGCTTGTTACAACTGTGGGGACCCAAACCACTTCAGAAACATTTGTCCACGCTTAGTGAACATCATCCATGCTCAAGCCCAAGCGAACCCAGTAAACCAAGCTAACCAACCTCCTCCACCTGCCAGAGGAAGAGCTTTCAACATCAATGCCAACCAAGCTAGGGCTGACAACAACGTGGTCAACGGTACGTTTCTCATCAATGGTAGTTATGCATCCATGTTATTTGATACTGGCGCGGATAAGAGTTTTGTGTCCTTAGAATTCGAACCTATCCTCAACCAAACTCGTGTTAAACTCATGGAATCTCTAAGGTGGAAGTTGCTGACGGAAAACCCTTTTCACTAAATTCTATTATACGCGATTGTACCCTCACTCTAAACGATCATGATTTTCCAGTTGACCTCATTCCTATGAAGTTGAGAAGTTTCGATGTTATAATCGGTATGGACTGGCTCAGCCAGCATCACGCTGAAGTAGTGTGCAGCGAAAATTTCATTCGCATTCCTCTTGCAGACGGTCAGACCCAACGTATTTTTGGGGAAACCCCTTCGAAAGGACTCAAATTAATGTCCTACCTTCAAGCCCGAAGATATCTCCGCAAGAACTATGTCGCATTCACGTCGTCAAAAAGGGAAACAAGGAGAAGAAACTCGAAGATATCCCAGTTGTGAAAGAATTCCCACAAGTTTTTCCCGACGACATTTCAGGACTTCCTCCTGTGAGAGAAGTCGAATTCCGCATCGATCTTGTAACTGGCGCTACACCAGTCGCAAAATCTCCTTATAGGTTAGCCCCATCCGAAATGCAAGAGCTAGCCAGTCAACTGCAAGAGCTGACTGACAAAGGATTCATACGTCCTAGCTCCTCGCCTTGGGGTGCACCTGTTCTCTTTGTGAAGAAGAAAGATGGAACGTTTCGCATGTGCATTGATTATAGAGAACTCAACAAGTTAACGGTTAAAAATCGCTATCCACTACCTCGCATCGATGACCTCCTAGATCAACTTCAAGGCGCCACCTGCTTTTCAAAAATCGACCTTCGTTCTGGTTATCATCAGCTCAGAGTACATGAAGAAGATATCCCAAAGACCGCTTTCCGGACTCGTTATGGTCATTACGAATTCATGGTCATGCCATTCGGTTTAACCAACGCCCCCGCTATATTCATGATCTAATGAATAGGGTATGCAAACCCTACCTCGACCGTTTCGTCATAGTCTTCATCGACGATATTCTTATCTACTCCAAGTCTAGATCCGATCATGAGCGACACCTTAGACTCATCCTTACACTCTTAAGGACTGAAAAGCTCTACGCTAAATTCTCAAAATGTGAATTCTGGTTAGGAGAAGTACAATTCCTTGGACATGTCGTCAATGACAAGGGAATTCAGGTTGATCCTTCAAAAATCAAGGCAGTACAAGAATGGCAAGCGCCACGTACCCCTACCGAAGTAAGGTCATTTCTTGGTTTAGCTGGTTACTATCGACGCTTCATTACCAATTTTTCTCGTATTGCTGTCCCACTCACGGCCTTGACTCATAAAGGAAAACTCTTCATATGGGGACCTAAGCAAGAAGAGGCCTTCCAAACTCTAAAGCAAAAACTTTGTGACGCACCTATCCTCACACTCCCTGAAGGTTGCGATAAATTTGTAGTATATTGCAACGCGTCAGGCAAGGGCTAGGCTGCGTATTAATGCAAAGAGGAAAAGTGATAGCCTATGCTTCTAGGCAACTCAAGGTTCACGAGAAGAATTACACCACCCACGACCTGGAACTTGGAGCCGTTGTGTTCGCTCTCAAGATATGGAGACATTACCTCTACGGTACCAAGTGTGAAATATACACTGACCACAAAAGTCTCCAACATATCTTCAACCAAAAGGAGTTGAATATGAGGCAACGAAGATGGGTCAAACTTCTCAACGAATAAGACTGTGAAATTCGGTATCATCCTGGCAAGGCAAACGTAGTGGCTGATGCACTCAGTCGAAAAGGTTATGCGAACTCCATTCGTCTTCTGTGTTCGCAAATCATAAACCGACATCAAAGATCGAACCGAGCAGCCCAACATGTTTCTGTAACGGAAAAAATGTACGCAATGAACTGTCATGTGGAGCTGAACTCAAAATCGAAACCAAATCCGACGGTATTCTATACTATTTAAATCGCATATGGATTCCTGATCGCGATAACCTTCGTGATTTCCTCATGAATGAGGCACACAAAACACGATACTCTGTACACCCAGGAGCGACAAGATGTATCAAGACCTACGATACACCTACTGGTGGCCTGGCATGAAAAAGGATATCGCTGTTTTTGTTTCCAAGTGCCTTACCTGTTCCAAAGTAAAAGTTGAACATCAAAGACCTTCAGGACTCCTAGTCCAACCCGAAATACCTGTATGGAAGTGGGAAAACATAACCATGGATTTCATTACCGGGTTACCTCGCACCTCCAGTGGGTATGACACCATATGGGTAATAATCGATCGTCTTACAAATCTCATTTCATCCCGATTCGCGAGGACTTCAAGAACGAGAAGTTAGCTCGTATCTACATCAGCGAGATCGTAAGCCGTCATGGCGTACCATTAAGTATCATTTCTGACCGTGATGGTCGTTTCACTTCACGAACATGGCGAGCCGTACAAACCGCCTTGGGTACACGATTAGACCTCAGTACCGCTTTTCATCCTCAAACTGATGGCCAATCTGAACGCACCATCCAAACCCTTGAAGACATGCTGCGAGCATGTGTCATAGACTTCAAAGGGAACTGGGACGCCCACCTACCCTTAGTGGAATTTTCGTACAACAACAGCTATCATTCAAGTATCGGCATGGCTCCTTTCGAAGCTTTATATGGGGTAAGTGCCGATCTCCAGTATGTTGGCACGAAATTAGGGAATCATAAATCACCGGTCCAGAATTAATTCAAGAAACAACCGACAAGGTCATTCAAATTCAAAACAATCTTCTAGCGGCTCAAAGTCATCAAAAGAGTTATGCAGACAAACGACGAAAGCCCTTGGAGTTTGACATTGGTGATCAAGTACTTTTAAAAGTATCACCGTGGAAGGGAGTGGTTAGTTTTGGCCAAAAGGGCAAGCTAACACCACGCTACGTAGGACCTTTCAAGATACTCGAAAGAGTAGGTCCTGTCGCATACAAGCTTGACCTACCATAAGAGCTCAATAGAATTCATCCCACATTCCACGTATCAAACTTGAAGAAGTTCCTCGCTGATGAAAACCTCCATATTCCTCTAGAAGACATTCAAATCGATGACTCTATGCACTTCGTTGAAAGACCGGTAGAAATCATGGACTTCGGAGAGAAGCGTTTAAGACGAAGTCGTATTCCAATTGTCAGGGTACGTCGGGAGTCAAAACGAGGACCTGATTTTACTTGGGAACGCAAAGACTCAATGCGCGAAAAATACCCGCATCTCTTTCCAGTTACCACTACTACTTAAATTTCGGGACGAAATTCCTAAAAGTAGGGGATACTGTAACATTCGTCGAAAAACGGGTTTCAAAACCCGCTTCGTTTATTAATCAAATATTCGGTTATAAGTTTCGTTGCTTATTTATTGTTCAGATAAATTTAAACAATACATAATTAATAAATATATTAGAATTTAAAAACCATAATTTATAAATAATAATAAATAGTGAGAAAAAAAATAAAATGGAGACGCCGGGTTTCGAACCCGGGTCACCCACAAACACAAACACACAACTTTGTTTGTGATAAACACTAAAACAAATAACATATATAATAAAACCGAAAGTCAAATCCGGTAATCAACGCGCCAGAACTCGCAATCACCGGAAAATCCGGCAATCCGCGATTTTGGCCATATTCCTTTTGACTGAAACGCACAATTTAATCTCGATGCCAGTTGTAACCGTTGCCGGCAGTCAATTTCGGTCATAACCGCCGGAAATCCTTAATCGCGAACTTTGACGTAAATGAAACTCAATTCAGCTGTTCATCCCTATAATACCCACTCAATCATCTGGAAATCCTTTCGCTCAGAACCGCACACTTTTTCGAAGGTTTAATTCTTCCAGAGCACGTCGCCGGAGTTCCTCTACACTCGCCGGAATATCGCCGGAATCATTGATCAGAAAACCGTATTCGTTCATCAGACGGTATAACTGTCTAAACTTCTCTGCTATCTCTTGATTTATACTTTAATTGATCAAACCAATAATCAAAACTGTTAAAACAGTTCATACAGCCGGAAGTCGCAAAATCAAAGCCGACGAACACTGCCGGAAATCTAAAGAAAACGCTCCGTCTTGGTATACCCTATCACTTAATCTCCTTTCCATTTCAAACAAGTATAAGTTATGATCGATTAACCAGAACAGTCGGATTTCACTGTTCTGTAATTTTAAGCGAAGAAGACGAGGATGCAAACGTGTATAAGTATAATTAAAAACAGAAATTAAACCGGGTTAGACACACAGTCCAGCGGTGGACTGTGTGCAAACATAACACGCACGTCTCGAGTTCGAATCGCACACGTTACCGACTTTCAGAAATAAAACCAACATTTTTAAAACCTAATCAGATCAAGTCACAATATATACATAAAAGGAATATAATCCAGTAATTAAACAGATTAGACACACAGCCCAACTGGTTGGGCTGTGCGCACTCGAACCAAAGAACCCGAGTTCGACTCCGGGTCTCTACAACCGGTTCGGCCATATAAATCATTTTTAATAAAAAACCAATTAAGGTAAAAGTTAATCAGTATATAAATATAATTAAAACAGAGAATTTACGGGTTAGACACGTAGCTCAGTTGGTAGAGCTGCGTGCACGCATACGAGAGGTCCCGAGTTCGAACCTCACTCAGCGCATAGAAAACACAGTCTGACCGGTAAAGACCCGGTCAACGGTCAACGGTCAAAAAGTCAATTTTTTTGTTTCTTTTAATTATTTATTTAATTGAAAAATCATTTAAAAATACTTAAAAATAGATTTTTAAAGTTAGAAAATTTCCTTAAACTCAAAAAAATAAATCTAAAAATTCCATTAAGAGCACTAATTAAAAATATTAATCTCAAATAAAATTTATTTATTTATCGAATCATTTTGTTATTATCTAGGCTAGTTTTTCCCTCGTCGATTGAATCCTAAATTCGTGCGCATCCAACGTCATCAAAGAACGCACCCAATGTGAGTGACTCTCTACCAATTCCCCGTTTTTATCATGTTTTGGGGTGTATCATGTGTCGTATAATTCCTTTATTATATATATAAACACTTGTTCATACATCCGTGATCAAATGTGTATCAATTGTTGTGTGGATTATATGTAGATTGGATTTATCATTTTCACTGCACGCATTTCATTAGGCCCATCAGTTCCCCGTGGGAGACGGGTTGAGCATCAAGTGCCTCATTAGATCGGCTCCGTTTGATTGAGCCTTGATCTCACATACATCATCATTCATATCATATACTCATCCAAAGTGGTTCTATATATGTTTGCTCACATGTGATTATTGCACAAATTTTCCTTATTAAATAAAACAAGAAATTAGTAACAATGTTTTATCAAGGTTCACTCGCCAACTTTTGTTGACCCAAAATATCCCCCGTTTTACACATGATACAGGTGATCCAGCTGAGACAAGAAACACATAGGAAGGCCTAGAAGAATAAACAAGTTTAAGCTTTGGATTAATTATATAGATTCATTTCCTTGTAATTGTATGAATTTTGATTTGGATATTTAAGTTGTAATTTGAATTTAATAAATATGAAACATCTTAGTAAACATCATGAGCTTTGGTGATAACCCAATTATGCCCCGACTTTTATTCCGCTGCGGGTCGGGGTGTGACAGATTGGTATCAGAGCTTATGACTATAGGATATAGGATAGATTATTAAACCCTTAGAGCCTTTACTATAGTTAATTAAAATTTAAAATTGTTTATGCGTTACATACAAAATTCATGATGTTTATATGCTTTATGTTTATTTTTACACTCAATGTTATGCAAGCATGCTCATAAATACATGTTATTATACAATGCTCATCATGAATCATATCCTCATAACATATCATATCCATGAGAGCACACACCTCACGATTACCATGATTTTGCAATGATTTTTTTGTATTTTTCAAATCACATCAAAGTGAGTTCTCATGACGGGCATGTAGTAACTGGAAGGGTACGAGTACCGGTAGTCGGAACGTCCTGTCTAGGCTTGGCATTCGTTATAAATCCAAACTAAAGGACCAGTTTGCCTACCTGGGGACTAACGATGAGAGTACAAAGGACCTATTAGGCCAAAGCATGCTATACCAAACGTCGTATGAGCTAACCCCACTTTGAGTTGTCATTGTGTCTACACCTAGACACCCTCCTACCATACATCTCGCAATCATATTTTACGATTTTCATTCGGGTGGTGCGAGTGTTAATCCGCCAACACCAATGTGAATCCTACCGAGCCCAATAGTCATGGGGCCCCACATGACTACACAGGCGATGGTATGGGGGACATTGGAGGCCCAAACATGAGCAAACCCAAGACATCTATGGATGTAGTTGAATTATTGTCAGTTATGTTATTTTTCATTCTTTTTACGACACATGACACCTAGAAACTTCTTAAACTCACAATCTTCCTATGTATGTTCCTGTAGATGTCGGCTAGGCAACTACGTGGAGGTAGAAAGTCAGGAAGATCAAATGAACGCTTGGCCACACAAATTGCTAAACAAATGGCCGCAGTGCTTCCTAACATCGTGATTCAAGTTCAACAAGCTCTCACCGCAAATCCCATCAACCCTCCAATCAAGAAGACCAGAGCGTCGCCAACCCTCCCTCCAAAAAGTGCTCCTACAAACACTTCAAATCTTGCGATCCCCCAAAATATGAAGGGACCGAAGGTGTTAGCGCCCTCCTTCACTGGTTTGAAGAAATGGAAAACACTTTCCTCAATTGCGATTGTCCCGAGGATCGCAAGGTACGTTATGCAACTGGAAGACTGTTTGGGGTAGCCCTTACCTGGTGGAACATGGAAAAGGGTAAACGAGGAGTTGAAGATGCCATGGCCTTAACATGGGAAGAGTTAAGGGAACTCATGACAAGACGCTTCTGTCCAAGAAGCGAAATCAAAAAGTTGGAAGATGAATTCCACGCGCTGAAACAAAAGGAAGGAGATCACACCTCCTATAATAAGCGATTCCTCGAGCTGAACCAAATGGTCCCTAATTTGTTCACCCCCTTGTACCGCTTAGTCGAACACTACATTCGAGGCCTCCCCTCTAAAAATCCAAGATTCGGTTTTAAGCACTTCGCCTGCAACACTTGAAGCTGCGATGGAGTTAGCTACAGAACTCACTGAAAATCGCATTCGAAACGGCAAATTCAAAGATGAAAAGAAGAAAGCACCCATAGAGACCTCAACTGCAAACCACTCAGTCTCATCCTCAAAGTTTGCTGGTAAGAGGAAACGAAATAGCAAGAATTTTGCTGTCACTCAACCCAACCCTCCTATCACTGCTGCACCAATCAACCAAATTGCTCCTTCAACGGTACCATTCAAAAAGCCGTACACCGGCCCTCACCCAAAGTGCAACCGCTGTCAATACCATCACCCTCCCGAAAACCCCTGCCAACATTGCACAAGCTGTGGCCGTGCGAGTCACACCATCCAAACCTGTCGTACTCTTCAACGAATGAACCGCAATCAACCCCCAACCCAAACCCACCATCAGATAGTGGGTCAAGCCCAACAACCCTTACTTCTACCATCTGCACAACACATAGCCCAATCCTACTACCAACCCAACTACCCCATGATGCAACCAATGCGAGCTTGTTACAACTGTGGGGACCCAAACCACTTCAGAAACATTTGTCCACGCTTAGTGAACATCATCCATGCTCAAGCCCAAGCGAACCCAGTAAACCAAGCTAACCAACCTCCTCCACCTGCCAGAGGAAGAGCTTTCAACATCAATGCCAACCAAGCTAGGGCTGACAACAACGTGGTCAACGGTACGTTTCTCATCAATGGTAGTTATGCATCCATGTTATTTGATACTGGCGCGGATAAGAGTTTTGTGTCCTTAGAATTCGAACCTATCCTCAACCAAACTCGTGTTAAACTCATGGAATCTCTAAGGTGGAAGTTGCTGACGGAAAACCCTTTTCACTAAATTCTATTATACGCGATTGTACCCTCACTCTAAACGATCATGATTTTCCAGTTGACCTCATTCCTATGAAGTTGAGAAGTTTCGATGTTATAATCGGTATGGACTGGCTCAGCCAGCATCACGCTGAAGTAGTGTGCAGCGAAAATTTCATTCGCATTCCTCTTGCAGACGGTCAGACCCAACGTATTTTTGGGGAAACCCCTTCGAAAGGACTCAAATTAATGTCCTACCTTCAAGCCCGAAGATATCTCCGCAAGAACTATGTCGCATTCACGTCGTCAAAAAGGGAAACAAGGAGAAGAAACTCGAAGATATCCCAGTTGTGAAAGAATTCCCACAAGTTTTTCCCGACGACATTTCAGGACTTCCTCCTGTGAGAGAAGTCGAATTCCGCATCGATCTTGTAACTGGCGCTACACCAGTCGCAAAATCTCCTTATAGGTTAGCCCCATCCGAAATGCAAGAGCTAGCCAGTCAACTGCAAGAGCTGACTGACAAAGGATTCATACGTCCTAGCTCCTCGCTTGGGGTGCACCTGTTCTCTTTGTGAAGAAGAAAGATGGAACGTTTCGCATGTGCATTGATTATAGAGAACTCAACAAGTTAACGGTTAAAAATCGCTATCCACTACCTCGCATCGATGACCTCCTAGATCAACTTCAAGGCGCCACCTGCTTTTCAAAAATCGACCTTCGTTCTGGTTATCATCAGCTCAGAGTACATGAAGAAGATATCCCAAAGACCGCTTTCCGGACTCGTTATGGTCATTACGAATTCATGGTCATGCCATTCGGTTTAACCAACGCCCCCGCTATATTCATGATCTAATGAATAGGGTATGCAAACCCTACCTCGACCGTTTCGTCATAGTCTTCATCGACGATATTCTTATCTACTCCAAGTCTAGATCCGATCATGAGCGACACCTTAGACTCATCCTTACACTCTTAAGGACTGAAAAGCTCTACGCTAAATTCTCAAAATGTGAATTCTGGTTAGGAGAAGTACAATTCCTTGGACATGTCGTCAATGACAAGGGAATTCAGGTTGATCCTTCAAAAATCAAGGCAGTACAAGAATGGCAAGCGCCACGTACCCCTACCGAAGTAAGGTCATTTCTTGGTTTAGCTGGTTACTATCGACGCTTCATTACCAATTTTTCTCGTATTGCTGTCCCACTCACGGCCTTGACTCATAAAGGAAAACTCTTCATATGGGGACCTAAGCAAGAAGAGGCCTTCCAAACTCTAAAGCAAAAACTTTGTGACGCACCTATCCTCACACTCCCTGAAGGTTGCGATAAATTTGTAGTATATTTGCAACGCGTCAGGGCAAGGGCTAGGCTGCGTATTAATGCAAAGAGGAAAAGTGATAGCCTATGCTTCTAGGCAACTCAAGGTTCACGAGAAGAATTACACCACCCACGACCTGGAACTTGGAGCCGTTGTGTTCGCTCTCAAGATATGGAGACATTACCTCTACGGTACCAAGTGTGAAATATACACTGACCACAAAAGTCTCCAACATATCTTCAACCAAAAGGAGTTGAATATGAGGCAACGAAGATGGGTCAAACTTCTCAACGAATAAGACTGTGAAATTCGGTATCATCCTGGCAAGGCAAACGTAGTGGCTGATGCACTCAGTCGAAAAGGTTATGCGAACTCCATTCGTCTTCTGTGTTCGCAAATCATAAACCGACATCAAAGATCGAACCGAGCAGCCCAACATGTTTCTGTAACGGAAAAAATGTACGCAATGAACTGTCATGTGGAGCTGAACTCAAAATCGAAACCAAATCCGACGGTATTCTATACTATTTAAATCGCATATGGATTCCTGATCGCGATAACCTTCGTGATTTCCTCATGAATGAGGCACACAAAACACGATACTCTGTACACCCAGGAGCGACAAGATGTATCAAGACCTACGATACACCTACTGGTGGCCTGGCATGAAAAAGGATATCGCTGTTTTTGTTTCCAAGTGCCTTACCTGTTCCAAAGTAAAAGTTGAACATCAAAGACCTTCAGGACTCCTAGTCCAACCCGAAATACCTGTATGGAAGTGGGAAAACATAACCATGGATTTCATTACCGGGTTACCTCGCACCTCCAGTGGGTATGACACCATATGGGTAATAATCGATCGTCTTACAAATCTCATTTCATCCCGATTCGCGAGGACTTCAAGAACGAGAAGTTAGCTCGTATCTACATCAGCGAGATCGTAAGCCGTCATGGCGTACCATTAAGTATCATTTCTGACCGTGATGGTCGTTTCACTTCACGAACATGGCGAGCCGTACAAACCGCCTTGGGTACACGATTAGACCTCAGTACCGCTTTTCATCCTCAAACTGATGGCCAATCTGAACGCACCATCCAAACCCTTGAAGACATGCTGCGAGCATGTGTCATAGACTTCAAAGGGAACTGGGACGCCCACCTACCCTTAGTGGAATTTTCGTACAACAACAGCTATCATTCAAGTATCGGCATGGCTCCTTTCGAAGCTTTATATGGGGTAAGTGCCGATCTCCAGTATGTTGGCACGAAATTAGGGAATCATAAATCACCGGTCCAGAATTAATTCAAGAAACAACCGACAAGGTCATTCAAATTCAAAACAATCTTCTAGCGGCTCAAAGTCATCAAAAGAGTTATGCAGACAAACGACGAAAGCCCTTGGAGTTTGACATTGGTGATCAAGTACTTTTAAAAGTATCACCGTGGAAGGGAGTGGTTAGTTTTGGCCAAAAGGGCAAGCTAACACCACGCTACGTAGGACCTTTCAAGATACTCGAAAGAGTAGGTCCTGTCGCATACAAGCTTGACCTACCAGAAGAGCTCAATAGAATTCATCCCACATTCCACGTATCAAACTTGAAGAAGTTCCTCGCTGATGAAAACCTCCATATTCCTCTAGAAGACATTCAAATCGATGACTCTATGCACTTCGTTGAAAGACCGGTAGAAATCATGGACTTCGGAGAGAAGCGTTTAAGACGAAGTCGTATTCCAATTGTCAGGGTACGTCGGGAGTCAAAACGAGGACCTGATTTTACTTGGGAACGCAAAGACTCAATGCGCGAAAAATACCCGCATCTCTTTCCAGTTACCACTACTACTTAAATTTCGGGACGAAATTCCTAAAAGTAGGGGATACTGTAACATTCGTCGAAAAACGGGTTTCAAAACCCGCTTCGTTTATTAATCAAATATTCGGTTATAAGTTTCGTTGCTTATTTATTGTTCAGATAAATTTAAACAATACATAATTAATAAATATATTAGAATTTAAAAACCATAATTTATAAATAATAATAAATAGTGAGAAAAAAAATAAAATGGAGACGCCGGGTTTCGAACCCGGGTCACCCACAAACACAAACACACAACTTTGTTTGTGATAAACACTAAAACAAATAACATATATAATAAAACCGAAAGTCAAATCCGGTAATCAACGCGCCAGAACTCGCAATCACCGGAAAATCCGGCAATCCGCGATTTTGGCCATATTCCTTTTGACTGAAACGCACAATTTAATCTCGATGCCAGTTGTAACCGTTGCCGGCAGTCAATTTCGGTCATAACCGCCGGAAATCCTTAATCGCGAACTTTGACGTAAATGAAACTCAATTCAGCTGTTCATCCCTATAATACCCACTCAATCATCTGGAAATCCTTTCGCTCAGAACCGCACACTTTTTCGAAGGTTTAATTCTTCCAGAGCACGTCGCCGGAGTTCCTCTACACTCGCCGGAATATCGCCGGAATCATTGATCAGAAAACCGTATTCGTTCATCAGACGGTATAACTGTCTAAACTTCTCTGCTATCTCTTGATTTATACTTTAATTGATCAAACCAATAATCAAAACTGTTAAAACAGTTCATACAGCCGGAAGTCGCAAAATCAAAGCCGACGAACACTGCCGGAAATCTAAAGAAAACGCTCCGTCTTGGTATACCCTATCACTTAATCTCCTTTCCATTTCAAACAAGTATAAGTTATGATCGATTAACCAGAACAGTCGGATTTCACTGTTCTGTAATTTTAAGCGAAGAAGACGAAGATGCAAACGTGTATTAGTATAATTAAAACAGAAATTAAACCGGGTTAGACACACAGTCCAGCGGTGGACTGTGTGCAAACATAACACGCACGTCTCGAGTTCGAATCGCACACGTTACCGACTTTCAGAAATAAAACCAACATTTTTAAAACCTAATCAGATCAAGTCACAGTATACACATAAAAGGAATATAATCCAGTAATTAAACAGATTAGACACACAGCCCAACTGGTGGGGCTATGCGCACTCGAACCAAAGAACCCGAGTTCGACTCCGGGTCTCTATAACCGGTTCGGCCATATAAATCATTTTTAATAAAAAACCAATTAAGGTAAAAGTTAATCAGTATATAAATATAATTAAAACAGAGAATATTACGGGTTAGACACGTAGCTCAGTTGGTAGAGCTGCGTGCACGCATACGAGAGGTCCCGAGTTCGAACCTCACTCAGCGCATATAAAACACAGTCTGACCGGTCAAGACCCGGTCAACGGTCAACCGTCAAAAAGTCAATTTTTTTTATTTCTTTTTAATTATTTATTTAATTGAAAAATCATTTAAAAATACTTAAGATAAGATTTTTAAAGTTAGAAAATTTCCTTAAACTCACAAAAATAAATCTAAAAATTCAATTAAGAGCACTAATTAAAAATATTAATCTCGAATAAAAATTTATTTATTTATCGAATCATTTGGTTATTATCTAGGCTAGTTTTTCCCTCGTCGATTGAATCCTAAATTCGTGCGCATCCAACGTCATCAAAGAACGCACCCAATGTGAGTGAATCTCCACCAATTCCCCGTTTTAATCATGTTTTGGGGTGTATCATGTGTCGTATAATTCTTTTATTATATATATAAACACTTGTGCATACATCATATCCGTGATCAAATGTGTATCAAATGTGTATCAATTGTTGTGTGGATTATATGTAGATTGGATTTATCATTTTCAGTGCACGCATTTCATTAGGCCCATCAGTTCCCCGTGGGAGACGGGTTGAGCATCAGGTGCCTCATTAGATCGGCTCCGTTTGATTGAGCCTTGATCTCACATACATCATCATTCATATCATATACTCATCCAAAGTGGTTTGTGTTTGTTTATCTATATATGTTTGCTCACATGTGATTATTGCACAAATTTTCCTTATTAAATAAAACAAGAAATTAGTAACAATGTTTTATCAAGGTTCACTCGCCAACTTTTGTTGACCCAAAATATCCCCCGTTTTACACATGATACAGGTGATCCAGCTGAGACAAGAAACACATAGGAAGGCCTAGAAGAATAAACAAGTTTAAGCTTTGGATTAATTATATAGATTCATTTCCTTGTAATTGTATGAATTGATTTGGATATTTAAGTTGTAATTTGAATTTAATAAATATGAAACATCTTAGTAAACATCATGAGCTTTGGTGATAACCCAATTATGCCCCGACTTTTATTCCGCTGCGGGTCGGGGTGTGACAGTTACACTACCTGATCATAATAATGAAGGTGTTAATCCTTTGGGATTACACCCTCTGATCCTCACATTTTGTAGGCGAAATGACGAATCAAGCATGTTTTAAATAAAAGTAAAAAACACATAAAAGGCATTTTTTACGATGAATGAGTTTTTAAGGATTAAAACCAAAAGTTTTGACACTAAATCAGTTTGTATAACATTATAAAACATCTTTTAACATGTCTAGCTCATCATTTCTAGTTTAGCATTTATTCCGTAGTCGAAAGTCGAGCGGTTTGTCTTCTTCTTTGACTTTCAAATCTGGCCCGTTTGGTCAACCTTAGGATCCGATCAAGCCCACTCATATGACCATAGTAATATAGAGAATAAACATCTTAGGTTATACCTTATGGCTATGTCGTTTGATGGGTTAAATGACGAGTTAACTATAGATACTTTTAAAATGTCAAAAATACCCTTTTTGCGTAAAATGGTTTTAAACTTATACGAGCAATATGTTTGACATATAAAATGATCATACAACATTAGTAAACATGTTTTGACATATCGGAATCATCATAGGACTCATTCGACCATCCAGACCCATAATTACGCATACGACCTGTTAAAGTGGCGTAAACCACCTTACAAGTCGTAACAGGTCAAAACACTCCTAGACACTTTCCAATCAGAATGTAAGGTTTAATAAATCATATTACACGAGATCCTTCGCTTTTTTTATTTTTAAAACTCATTTCTATCCATTATTCTGTTTAAACCACGATACATACTAACTATATAACTATCCGAAATATTAGGAAGCACTTGAGCTTTGCTAGCACAATTAAGCATGTCATCATCAACCAAGTGAGTAATAGTTCCCCAGTTTTACGTTTTCAATTGTTTTGGAGCGATTTATATGTGCCTATTACTATTTTCAAGATTTCAAAACAATGTATATGGTATATATACATAGTACACTATCTATTAAATTTCAAAACTACTATATATGGCTTAAACACAATGATTTGTTATTTTTGTATAAAACTTGTTGGTGCGTATTTATATTCATGACTAAAATACATTCATTAACTTTGATTAGCCGATCGGTAGTATGATATAACGCTATAGGATTTGACACCTCGTTCCCGCTTCCTAGATTTGTTTGAAACTTTGTTTAGGGAATGAAAGAAACCGGGTTACTCAATTAGATAAACCCTTATGGTTAATCTCCAAGTTTCAACAAAAGGCTTGAATGTATTACCAAACGGCCACACTTGTTATACAAAGTTTCCAAAAAGCCATGTAATTTGTCTCTTGTTGAAACTAAATGTTTAGTTCTCACAAAACCAAAGTATACTTTATGTATGCTACAAGTTCTATTACCAAAACCAAGGTATTGCAATACTAACTATTTTCTCAACAAAACTTGGTTACAAAACTAATTTACACATCAAATTCGTGGTTGACCAAAGTATTCCAATACTAAACATTTTGCCATATTCTTGGCTACAAAACCTATGTTACTCACCGACTTTGTGTTGACCCGTTATTTCACATATGTTTCAGGTACTAATGAATGGTCAAGTATGATACACTTAGGATCTGGACTCGGGCCTTAGTTTGCTTAAAATAAAGAACAAGTTGTTTGTATTTTTTATGTTTTGTTTAGATCCCAAAAACAATATATTTCTAATAAATCAATAAAATGAAAACTTTAAGTACCATGTATTTGAAACAATTTTTTACTTGACTTCCCGATGTTTCTGCCGCGAGTTGTTTTATACGCAGTCGGGTGTTACATATTTAGTTTTGTTCTTGGAGTTCAGGTGCATGTTTGAAGTTATTGTTCTTGAGTGTTTGATCATAAGTATAAGCATGATGTGTTGGAAAGCCCATGTATGGATTATGGTTATTGAATCTTGTTAACTTGTTAGTTTGATTCATAGCATGAAACAAGGAAGGGTAATTGCCAACATGAATTGAATGATGATTTGAACATGTACATGAATTCTTGCAATTAGATTTAGAAAGATCAAAAATGTTTATATGAATTCTATGGTATGTGATCGTGTTATTATGATGATTTAGGCCAAGATGATTATCTAGCATGACCATTCTTGAGGTTCATATATAGAACATTATGAAGATATTATTTACTTAAAAGCAAGTTAGGGTGATTAGTGTCTTGTTCATAGTAGTTTTCCCTAATCTGTAGAATTATGAGTTTTAACAAACAAGTAACTCATGATCAAAGATTAACATCAACTTAACAAATGAACTTAAAAAGAATAATTCTTAGGTAATTAAAGTGTTATTTAATTTTAATTTTCCTAAGGATTATCAAACTAGGAGACCTTGACTTGGACTTAGTTACATTAGAGTTTATATCATCACTAATTATTCCCTTTAGTTGTCATATGATCACTAGTGGATACTTAGTTTAGACAACCTTCCGTAGACATTGTTATTTTTAGAATATTTAGTAGTATATTATTTGCATGATAAATTAGAAAAACAAACCCGCTAATTGAAAAGGCTTTAAAGTAACAAAAAGTTTAGTATCGAGACATTGCGTTCACAGATTGATATCCGGTTCTCATCGATAAACTATATTACTATTTGATGGCACACTTGCCCTTTATGTGTGTATAGTTTAGTTCTTGGGTTAAAACCTTTTTAAAACTAACTTTGTGTGAAGCAAAATTCATTTATAAAAATATGAGTTAATTTCCGGATGGTCCCTGTGGTTTTACGTTTTTTCACGTTTAGTCCCCACCTTTTGGAAATAGCAGGTATGCTCCCTATGGTTTGTTATTTTATTACCCGGATAGTCCCTTGAGTAAATGTCAGGGGACTATCCGAGTAACAAAATAACAAACTATAGGGAGCATACTTTCTATTTCCAAAAGTTGGGACTAAACGTGAAACCATAGGGACCATCCGGGAAATTAACTCTAAATATATATATATATATATATATATTCCACGCACATCAGAGGACTTGAGGTTTAGTATAAACTAGTTGATGCCCCGCCCGCGTCGCGGGGCGGTGGCCGAATAATGCGCGAGTGTTAGACAGCTCCTTGACACAAAAACAATTAAATCGAGTCAACCAATTAAAACAAATCACTTTTATAGTTTGCTAAAAAACTAAAACAATGGCAATACCGTTATTTTAACTAAGGGAAAAATTTATTTTTTGACTAGGGTAAAATCGTAATTTGCCAAAAGCTAAAGTGATGGCAATACTGTAAATTGGAACCAGAGGCAAAATGGTAAATTTGCGCAGGGGCAAACTGTAATTTTGAACTTAGGGTAACACAGTAATATAAATTTGAACTAAAGGTACAATCGTAATTTTGGCTGGAGACAAAACCATAATTTTATTTTGAACCGAGGGTAAAATCGTAATTTTGAGTTGGAGCCAAAAGCATAATTTAATTTTGAACAGGGGCAAAAATGTAATTTTTAAGTGAGGGCGAAATCATAATTTTTTAAACGGGGAAAAATCTATTTTTGAAGAGAGGGAAAAATCGTAATTTAAGCTAGGGGCAAAAACATATTCTTCTATTGAACTGAGGCGAAAACGTAATTTTGAGCTCAGGATAAAAGATCTAGTTGATGCCGCGCCCGCGTTGCGGGGCGATGACCGAGTAATGAGCGAGTGTTAGGCAGCTCCTTGACACGAAAAACAATTAAATCGAGTGAACCAATTAAAACAAAACACTTTTATAGTTTTGCTAAAAAAACTAAAACAATGGCAATACTGTTATTTTTAACTAAGGGAAAGTTATATTTTTAGAATGGGGTAAAATCGTAACTTGCCAAAAGTTAAAGTGATGGCAATACTGTAAATTGAAACCAGGGTAAAATTGTAAATTTACGCAGGGGCAAATTGTAATTTTGAACTTGGGGCAACACATTAATATAAATTTGGACTAAAGGCACAATCGTAATTTTAGGCCGGAGGCGAAACCGTAATTTTATTTTGAACCGAGGGCATAATCGTAATTTTTAGTTGGAGCCAAAAGTGTTTTTTACTTTGGACAGGGGCAAAAGCGTAATTTTTAGCTGAGGGCGAAATCATAATTTTTTAAACGGGGAAAAATCTATTTTTGAAGAGAGGGCAAAATCGTAATTTTAAGGTGGGGGCAAAAACATTTTTTTTTCTTTTGAACTAGGGCGAAAACGTAATTTTGAGTTGAGAGCCAAATCGTAGTTTTGAGTCGAGGATAAAATCGTAATTTTGGGCTGGGGACAAAAGCGTAATTTTATTTTGAGCAGGGGGTAAGAACGTAATCTTAAACTGGGGGCAAAACCATATTTTTAAAGTGTAAAAAAATTAATAAACGGTTGGTCTAATGGGGGAGTGCCAGGCCAACTGCCTGGCACTACCGGGCAGTAAACCGAATATTTTTTAGTTTCATAATATGTACACATGTATTTTAGTTACTTGTACATACTACTTATAACGCGATCTAAACAAAACACATCGAGTCAACCAATTAAACCAAAACACTGCCATAGTTTTGCTAAAAAAACTAAAACGATAGCAAGCCTGGGGCAAAATAGTAATTTGTCAGAAACAATGAGCATACACCTGCTTGACACAAAAGTTAGATTGAGTCAACCAAATAAAATAAAAACTACTATAGTTTTGCAAAAAAAAAAAAAAAAAACTAAAACGATGGAAAGAGTACAATTAACCGACAAATAGTAAAATTTTAAAATGAGGGCAAACACATAATTTTAAACTGAGGGCAAATTCGTAATTTTAAGCGGGGGCCAAAACCAAAATTATGTTTTGAACTGGGTCAAAATCATAGTTTTGAAATAAGGGCAAAGTCGTAATTTTTAGACGGGACAAAAGCATAATTTTATTGTGCACTGAGGGCAAAAGCGTAATTTTGAATTCAGGGCGAAAGCGTAACTTTTTAAAAGGGGGCCAAATCATATTTTTGAAACTCAGAGCAAAATCGTAATTTTTAGCTATGGAAAAAACCTAAAACGATAGCAAGACTACAAATTTTAACCGGGACAAAATTGTAATATTTTAAATGAGGACGAACTCATTATTTTAAACTGACGACAAATTCGTTATTTTAAGATGGGAAGCGAAACTATAATTTTATTTTGAACTGGAGTAAAATCATACTTTCGAACTAAAGGTAAAATCGTAACTTTTCGCTAGGACAAAAGCATAATTTTATTTTGAACTAAAGCTAAAATCGTTTATAAAACTTAAAATAAGAAAAGACAAAAAAAAACATTGGCCGCCCAAAGCGACAGTCATTTTAAATCACTATTCCCTGTAATCTTGAGATTGTAGATATAAAATAGAAATAGGTGATCTTGTTGAACATTTTCAATCACAACTTCTCATTAACTTTCTTGTGGAGTTATTGGATATTCGGAGCTGCTTTCTAAGTCCTAAGTGTTCACAAAATCAGTAAGTCTTTCCCTTAAGTTATTTTTCAGTCTAGCACTTCAATTCCATCCGAAAGTCAAGCAATTGACTTTCTGCTTTGACTTTCGATTCTGAATCATTTAGTCAGTCTTAAAACCCAATCAACCCGACTACGTGATCATTATAATGTAGGGAATAATTCTCTATCATTATACCTTCTGATCATTAAGTTAAGTGGGTCACAAGACGAGTCAAACATATATTTATTAAAAAGTCAAAAATGCCATTTTGGCGTAAAAACAAATAAAATGGTTCTAAACCTATGAGACTTATATTATGACTTTCAGGCTGATTTTATAACATCATAAAAGATATATAAAAATGTCGGACTTGTCATACACCCATTCGACCACCCGATCTCGTATATACGTGCACGACTAGTTTAACGGTATAAAAAAAATAAACTAGTCAAATCGGGTCAAACCTTTTCAAAAACTTTCAAATCCAAAATATTTAGTTAATAAACCATATTACACGAAACTCCACACTTGTATGGGTATAAACCACATTCTGTCCGATCAACGCTTAATCTAGCGTAACCAAGTGTAATTCTAAAGTTACGTGGTCAAATTCAAAGACTTACAAATGACCCGTTAACATTCTAACGGATAATATATCTGTTTATTCCAGGCTACGGAGCCCGCCCTGAGTAAATTGTGCCTAGATTGATATACTTTGAATAGGGTTGTGCTATATGGAATAAATATAATGTTTTTATAAAGACTAGCACATGTATATACTTTTAGCCTATATTGTTTATAAAACTTAGGATATGGCTCTAGGCACTTGGTTCGGCGATTGAAGAAGTGCTAATAATGTCATAGAAATGCAATAATCTGTTTTTAATCCGTAGTGCTTGATAACATTAAACACTTGGGGGTTAATATGATCGTGTCCGGGCGTCCCGACTCATTTAAATGCAAATGGTCATAAAAATAAGCGCGGGTTGTAGGTATACACCTGTCGGACGCAAATAATAAATATGATGAGTCTATTGATCATGCACCAATTTTTATCCTGGTCCCCGACTGTATTGACAAGTATGTAAAACTGGTAACAAGAAAATATATTTTATTCCAATGTAAAAAAATGAATACCAAATGGTTTTCAATCGAAAAGATTTTCAAAATCATCGGTTATTAATATTTACCAGTGAAAACTGACGTACTTTTAACGATTAACCGCAGGTTAGTGAATATAAAATAGGCTGGATACGGTTCGGCTATAAAAGCTTCGAATTTACGACTCCATAGCTAATAGACCTATGATGTCTGAAAATCATGTTTTATTAGATCCTGCCTTGTGGGATATTTTTATCAACCAAAACACTATAAACTTTATTTAATATAAATTCAAGTGTTTTAATACTTGTATTTTATCATCCATTTACTCCACTGCTTATTGTAATATTGTTATCCGACAGTCACAAATAAATCTCAAGTCCGGGCCCACTAGGAAATCAGGGTGTGACACTTTCCTTACCTGGATATTTCAGTGTTGTAAAATAAGGTCTACAAGGCCAAGTACTCGCTGAGTAATCTCTACAAGGTAGGTATTCAATTTTTATATGAACATGTATAAACATTTTACTATATGAACCTGTATTTTTTTTAGTTTATATTGAGATTCACATATTTTGTTATAAATATCAGTAAACTTATGATATTTCCCAAACACTAATCTATTTAAAATTTAACATGTCAAAGGATTCCTCAAGTACTCTCCGGCTAGGCCGAGTACTCGCAACTCCTTAGTCGACGCCTGGCGACTTTTGCAACCATGCCTGAAATGAAGAAAGTTTAGCCTAAAGCTTTTAAATTTCTAAACTACATAGCCTGTTGAATCCCTAAGATATAGTTGGAAGGTCTGAGTGATTCGTCATCGTCTGGATGGGCCTTCTGGATTAACTACAAAACAATAAACCATTAGCCTCGTCACTGGGACCCCGTGGGGGATCTGTGACCAAGCTCCAGTGTTGGATAAGTAAACTTGCTGGAGAAGACGAGAAATTCCGTCGTGATATGACTAGCAGAATGTATGGTATGGATCTCTTAGTGTATTAAATGTGATCTGGAGAATGTCCGAAGTAAATATGATTGTGAGTAAATGCTAAGGTATTGAATGCTTACCTTGAGTGATCATCAGACTAGTGGGGTGATCTCTGTGCGATCCAGCGGTCACTACGAGTGCGAGTGAGGCTCCTGGTCACTCGGTACACGTGACCCTTTTCTCTCTTTGTAGGCATTTAATGTTGTGATGTTGAAGAAGACGACCTTAGTTGGCGGGGTTAAGCTTCTCTTATCCTTTTACCCACGTGTTGGGCCTTGTTTAAAATGTGAGCATGGGCACTTTGGCTAGCCCAGTTAATTAGCCCAAGACGAGGAGTCCAACCTGGGACCTCTCATCGACAACTCATGCTTAGTCCAGGGCTACGGGCTTCTACACATGGGCCTGGACATATGACGTTACGGCGCTGCCAGTGTGCCTGGTGGAGCCTGATGATGCACACGCGTCATCCTTGATGATTGTCTTTGCCTGTGCCGCTCACACAATCCGACGGTCAGGATGGACAGGTATCCCCACATGCGAAAATCTGGCTGTCGATTTTGAATCTTCGATATGAGGGTTACCGCTCACTTGCTGTGGTTATTAAAACTCTTCGAAACTCTCCATTATTTCTTCTTCTACTTTCTGTAATTCACTCTTCACCCTTCTTCTTTCTTGGTTCTGCAAGTGTTTCGATCATGAGTAGAAAAGATAGATCCTCCATTCACTTGATCATTACTCAAGATGAGTTGGATTCGTTCGTCGCATCGTATCGTATTCACACCCATCTCTCCCCACGTCTTCTGGGTCCAGATGATCCGGCCACTTGTTTGCCAGAGAGGGTGGTGATCTACACTCTCTCCTTTTTCTTTTTGCTGTGCCTGGTATCCGTTTTCATCATTTAAAATGAGCCTTCTTCAACATTATGGGATCCAATTCTCTTAACTGCATCCTTTTGCTTTTATGAGGATTGTTCACTTTGAACATTTCTTGTGTCGCTTTTGCCAGAGAACCGTTGGTGCCCTTATTCCTGCGGTTTTATTCGTCTGCGCTCTTGACGGCAGTCCTGCTACTCCTTTATGTCGACTTTCGCATACCCGTTGGAATGGAAGAACCATTTCATCTTCGTTTCTCCTTTGCTTCTGTCTGAACCCCTTCCAATCAAGGATCCGACTGCTGCCTAGAAGAGACATTCCTGCTTTGTCCGTTGTTGAGGATGTCTGTGTAGGAATATTTATGAAAACTCCACTCGTGCCTTCAACTTTACTGAAGGTATTTTGGCGATGAGGGGTTTGAGTCCTTTTTTCGACCCATCCCAAGGCCTTTTTGGATGGTATCGGTAAGTTTTTATTTGAAGGCATTTTTGGTTGTGTTTGGTTCGATTGCGATTCTTGGTTTATCTCGTTATCGTTCTTGTGTTTATTGTTTTGTGTAAAGATGTCGTTATGGAATTTGATGTGAAGGGCGTATCTTTTGTGGTTGAGGGGAATTGAAGATCAAGAGATTGGTGACGTCCTTGGAAGGGAGGCCCCTGTGGTAGAAGGTTTAGATGCTGAGGCAGTTGCTGGGGAAGGGACCCCTCCGCTCGAAAGGGCTTCCCCTGAAAAGTCGAGGATTCTCATAACTCTCCTCATAATTGATAAACGTGAGCAGTGGTGACGAAGACCTGGGGACCGGTTAGCTTGAAAACGGAAGCTTAGCTTAGGGGGAAACACTAGTGTGGTTGTACCGGAGGTTCGGAACATTCTTTCCATGTTACAAAGTGCTAATAATCAGAAACCTCCACCACTTCCCGGGCTACATCTGAAGTCCCTCTTGTTGCTACCAAGGGTTTCTTAGCTAAACATTTGAAGATTCTTGACTAACAAAACCTTGTCTCAGGAGCTCTTCCTGTAAGTTAACCATTAAACTCATTTATTGTGCTCATGTTCTTTTGTTTTCTTCTTTTGTGTTTCTTACTCTCCCCCTTTTTATATGCAAGGAAGTTTCAAAACCCCTATCATTATTCCGGCATCCTCTTCTCCACTGAAGCTTAAGTAAAAGGGGCCGGAAGCTCATGTGGTGCCGGCTAAGGCTACTGTTCATACTTCCCCTACTCAATGTTCCAGGCAGAGCAGGCTACAACCTCCCCTTTGTCCCAAATCCAATCTCCTTTGGCACCCTTGTTTGTCGAGTGCTGCCCTCCCCCTATGTTCCATTGGAAGATACCTCTTCGACTGTTATCAACATCGGGGAGACGGCCTGAGACTTCATGGTACATGCTCTCCCTCCTTCCTATAGGTTCATGAATTCCGACTTGGACCCATAAATCTTTGAAGATCAATATTGTATGGGAATTTGTGAGGGCTTCTTCGGGGGCTGGTATGTTGCAACGTGTCCAGGGGTTAAAGGATGAGAACAAGGACTTAGAGAGTCGCTTGAAGACCGCTCAAACCATTGTGCAAAACTTCAGTGTCGGGTGGTAAATACTAAAAGGAGCCTTTTAGAGAAGGAGGTGTGTTTTATTTTTAGTACCTATTTTCTCTCTCTTTTTTATTATTGTTGGGTTTTGCATTTCTTTTTATTGTTTGCCTTTGTCAGCATGCTGGGGCTTTGATGAGGGAGAAAGAGAAAGCTTAGGGCGAGGAGTGAGCTAAGCTGATGCAAGAGCGGGATTAGTTGATTGCTGAACTTAATCATCATATGGAGGTTGCCTTAGTGTCTTGTGCCGATGTGGATACCATGTACGCAGAGTTGGGGATCGTTTAGAGGACAATCAGAAATTGGCTGCAAAGCGCCATTGGTTATTGTCTCAGGGATTTGGGTGTTTCCTTTCTGCCTTACTCAATCTCCAGATTTCAAAGGCTCTTTGGAAAGGATTTACCAGGCCTCCGGGACTTGGGCTATCAGGCTAGGTTAAAAGATGGGTATGCTTACTCCTCCCAAGGTGTGAGAAGGAAAGAAACCTCCCACTATAATTCCAAGGCCAAAAAGCGATTGACCAAGTTGGATGAGGAAATTAGTGGTCAAACCCATGCCCTTCTTCCCAAGATTGCTAATAACCCTCTGAGTCCTTCGATGAACTCAAGTCCCTATTTAAGTCTGCCGATCCTGCCTCCGATGGTTCATCCTCAGGAGATGAATCTCCTTGATGACCCTTTTAAACAATATTTGATATGGTTGTAACCCTTTAACACTTACTTGATGTTTTTCCTTTGTTTGTGTTGATTCAGGGCCTCCTAGATGCTTGCTTGACTCTCTAACTCTTACTTTAGGGGATCATGTCCCCCGTTTTGTATTTACCATATGTGTTTGTTGCTTTAAATGCTTTGTGTTGCTTCCTGCCTTTTTGTTTCATTTTGTTTTTTTTTTTGAAGGAATCACTTTATATTTGTGATGGGGACCTTATGCTTTGTGCAATCCCTAATGTTTTCGGCGCTTTGGAGTCCCTAGACCTAGTTGTCCTTTGATTTATAACTTTAGCCATTAGTTGTAAATCACGTTAGGTCGGATGCTTCAGTTCTTATATAGTTTTTAGTAACTATGTTTTACTTGTAGTTTGTATACAAGAAGACTGCTTATTCAATTTGTTTTGCTTCTTGTGCAGTAAATTGTGTTTGTCATATTATGGACTAGTCGACTTCGTCCTTGCCCCACGGCCGGGCTTTTTGACATGTTTGCTATGTCTAGTGTACACGCATTAGTTTGTTTTTTTTATAAGGCTCGAAACCGTTGGACAAGTCTATCTTGGTGTATTGCCTTGTTATTGGGTCATGTTTTTTTGGTGTTTGTATAATTTGAAACAAATCATTCATTACCATTGCTTGGGCAATGTCCCAGGACATATTTTGTTCAAAATATAAGCATAATACTAAAAAAGGAACCGTTCTTTCGTTGTTGGCACTACAAAATGAGCACTTAGGCTCCACATTGTTGTACCTTCGTCCATGTTTCTTGGGGTGACATTCTTATACATAGTACCTCCGGAGATGCATCAAGTTCCACGTTTTAGAAATCTCTTTTCCCTGAAGTGTTTCTAGATTGCATGCTCCTTTCGCATTCGCCCACTTGACCCTGTAAGGTCCTTCCCATTTGGTCCTAATTTCCCGGTACCCTCTTGCAGGCTTGCCTCGTTGTCCCGCAGAACTAGTTCGCCCAGGACCAGGTTCAACTTCTTCATCCTGACGTTGTAGTACTTTTCATATGCCTTTTGTACCCTGCCTCTCATATTGCAGCAATCTCTCGTCTTTCTTCCAAAAAAATGAGGTTCATCCTAAGATCGTGCTCGTTCTCTGCTTCCCGTAGCTTCAACCTTGCTGTGGGGGAGCCAATCTCAGTTGGAATGACTGCCTCAGTACCATACTGATGTGCTGAATGGGGTCTATAAAAACTAACCTAATCTAGACACCCTAGTTTTAAATTTATAAACTAAGACTCTCTAAATGCTAGACCACTGACAGGCAAGTGTACCTATCGTACGTAGTAAAGCCTAATGAAGTCCGAGTATCGAACCCACGAGACACTAGCGACGCGAACTAGACTCGGACTCAACTAATTACTTAACTGGTTTAATTTGTGTTTTGGGATTTTTCTAATTCTAATAAAGCATGTAAACAAGAGAACAAAACAAGCGAGCAAGATGGCGAAATGACGGGAAGCAGACAATGATGAGAAAGAACTACCCAGGCTTCGAATCCCTATGACCAATCTATGACATCTAGTCCTGACTAATGGCTAAAGCTCCAAATCTACACAGAAAACCTCCTGTCTAGGGATGATCAACCAAAATAGAAGATGGAACAGAGCGATGAAGTGCTAAATTGGAAAGACTCGACCTATCGAAACCGAATCCCACGACTATCAGAGTAATAACAACTATGGTGCTTAAATCCTCCAATCATGAAGCTAAACTTGTTAAATAACTGAAAACCTAGGAAACCCTAAACACGAATAAGTAGCCGGATCCGAGCTATCGGTCACCCAAACTACCAAACAACGCCTAGCTAATAACCTAGCAATCATGACTCATCCCTAGAGTTGCTAGAAAAGGATGCACACTATACTCAGTTGATTTTAATTAATTTAGTTAAACTTGAATTATTTCTAATCTCAAGCTCTAGACCGAAAACCTAATAGATTAACGAACCTAGAATGATCTAAATAGTTCCAGACCAGACTAACAAGATCACCTAACCAAACAACCAATCACAAAGACAAGCATACAAATTCATAAACAATCACAAAACAGGAATATGTAAATCATCACAATTTACTCATTAGCCAAAACCAAATAATCAAAACATTAAATCATAGTTCATCTAGACCTAGGTAGCATGAAAATTTTAGCTACTCATAACAAAGAACCAAACAAAAACACAACCAAAATTACGGTTCAACGTAAAGAACAAAAATAAATAAGCTACTAGTTTGCTAGCTTAAAATAATCGACCTGTGTGCCTGCTAGCTTAATTAATTAATGTTGACTTTCGTGACGAGCTCGTGTGCTTGCTTTTGTTTCTGTGCGAATTGTCGTATATTTATTTAGAGGTGCTTGCCTCCTTGCTTCTTCTTTAATTATTTTCTTCTTTCTTTTGTTCTGCTAGTGGCAGCCGCCCTAATTCTCAATTCCTCTCTTGCGGCGGCAGTAGGTCTCCTCCCTCTTTTTTATTATGGTATGTAATTAAGATATATCAAAGTGTCACCATTCGCCTCCAATACAAACCATCGCACGAATTTGTAAGCCCAGATGATACAATAATGTGAAGTAGGCCTCTAAATAGATAATGGAATGGACTAGTCATGTATGATCAGGCCCAAAACAAAGATGTATGCGGTCAGTGTTAGCATTGCTTGCTCGACATGGCATTCCCTTTTTCTTCTAAAAATTATGATGTCAAAAGCCTCAACTTTTTCACAATAGCAGCTCACTAACTTAAAAAGTAGAGATGGTGGCTTCGGCCCACTCACAAAATCAGCGGCAATTTTACTTCGGTGACTGGCGTCCTACTCTGCCCAACTGGCTGGTTATTTCCTTATTACTTGTTTTCGCTCCATTCGCACCAGGACCTAGCAAAACACAAAATAATATAATATACACTAAAAACTAAACAAAAACAAATAAATCTATACAATAATTATACATTCTAACGTGTATATTTTACCACACATCACATACATTAGGCTAAAGAGTGTTTCTCCCTTAGACGTCTTGGGAGTTGTTCTGTATGCCCATATGACATATGGTAACTCCTCCAACCAGCCATTCTACTTCCGGCCCAACCTTACTTTCATTACTATAATTAGACTTTGATTGGCTCTTTCCACCAGCCCGTTGCTTTGAGCGTGGGTGGTAGATGTGAAGATCTGTTGTATGTGCATTTGTTGACACTAGGGTCTAAAGGGCTTCCCAGCAAATTGGACCCTGTTGTCACTGATTAACTCTTGGGTCTGAATTAGCAGACAATATTGTTCAAAACAAATCTATTCATTTGTTTACCTATGATTCTCGCTAAGGGTTTGGCCTCCCCCCATTTTGTGAAGTAATATATGGCGACCACCACATACTTAACCCCTTCTGGGCCTTCTAGGAATGGTCCTATGATGTCAATGGCCATTTCCGGAAGGGCCAGGACATAGAGACCGGGATCATGGGGTGTTTGTGCTTGTGGGTGTGTGGGGCATGCACTTGACAGTTGTCACATTTCTTGATTTCTTCCAAGGCGCTATTGTACATGTGATTCCAATAAAATCTGGCTTTCATAGCCTTGGCTACACCATTTTTGTCCCCGAGTGCATCCCACATATCCCCTCATGAATTTCCTAGATCAAATACCTAGCTTATTTTTCATTCACACATTTTAGTGACGGTCCCAGGTATGACCTCCTGAAGATTTGGCCGTCTATGATTTCGTAATGGAGTGCCTTTAACCTTATACTTCTTGCAGTGTTTCGTCTTTCGGTAGGGTTCCTTCCTCCAGGAATTGACGATTGGGGTCATCCAGGACTCTTTGCTCTCTCGACTGAGAGCACTTCCTTGTTTGTGATGGAAGGTGAGGTAAGTACTTCCTCCTTTACTTCTTTGGCTAGGTGGTCGAAGGCCACAAATGTTAGTTTGCTCAGGGCATCTGCCTTTCTGTTCTTCCCCTGGGACACGTATTCCAGTTTGAAAGAGGTGAAGTTTCCAGCGAGCTCATTCACTTAGGTAAAGTACTGGGCCATATGTGTTATCCTTGGCGTCATATTCTCCCCTTGTATTGCTTCACGACCAGTTGTGAGTCTGAGTGAGCCTCTATGTTTTTCACCTTCATTTCCCTGGGTTGTTTGTGTTTTCGTATTCAGTCGTGTTGTTTGTGTTTTCGTAGTCTAACCTGATCGCATAGGTTAGTTCGATTCCCCCAGGGATGATTAGGGTGATTCCTACCCCATTATCCTCTTCACTAGAAGCCCCGCCGGTATGTAACTTTCAAACTCCCATCTCCTCTTCCTTCTTTTTTTTCTGTAGATCCTTCCATTTGAGGAGCTCTTTTTCCTTCTCTTCAGGGACTACATGGAGAAAATCTGCCAGGACCTGTCCTTTAAGGGCTGTTCTTGTCTTATATTTGATAGCATGTTCTCCCAGCTCCACTGCCCATTTGGCGAGCCGGTGAGAAAGCTCAGGTCTCCTCAATACTTTTTGAAGGGGCTGGTATGTGAGGAGTGCCACTTTTTGAGCTTGGGGAAGTAGCTTCTCAGCCTTCTTGAAGTAAAGACTAACGATAGGGTTAGTTTTCCATCGGTAGATATCTCTCCTCAGGCCCTTTCCGTGTCCTACTGATTAAATATATTGTAATTTGTTTGTCTTGCCTCTCCACCATCATAACGGCACTAACTGTTGTTTTTATGCAGATAAATATAGTAAAAGCTCCTCCCCGGGACGGGGTGGCGAGAGTAGATAAATTGCACATGAGCTTCTTCATTTCTTGGAAGGTTGTTTCAGCCTTTTAGCTCTACCGGAACTTGCTGGTTTGCAAACAATCCTTCAAGACTTTCATGAATGGGAGCGTTCTATCAGCTACTTTGGATAGGAAGCAATTAAGTGCTATCAGCCTACCGTTTAGTTGTTGAATGTCTTTGAGTGACCTTGGGGATTTCATTTCCACCACCTTTTGTGTCTTTTCTGGATTAGCCTTGATTCCCCCTAGTCACGATCACTCCCAAAAATTTCCCCTCTTCTACCCCAAAATAGCATTTTCCGGACTTCAGCCTCATGTTTACCTCTTGCATGGTTCTGAGGGTCTCTGACACGTCCTCCAGCATTAGAGTTTCTGTCAAACTCTTGATCACGATGTCATCCACTCCATGTTCCATTTATCCTGGTCCTGAAACAATATATACATGAATCTTTGGTAGGTTGCCCCCACGTTCTTGAGCCCAAATGGCATGTTCTTATAACAAAAAGTTCTTTCCTCTATCATAAATTCTGTCCTCTTTTTCGTCCTCCAGGGACATCTGGATTTGGTAGTACCCCTTGTATGCATCCAGGAAGCATTTTAGGGGGTACTGGGCTAAAAAGTGTACTTGAACGTCGATTTCCGACAGAGGGTAAACGGTCTTTTGGACATGCCATGTTAAGGTCTTTGAACTCTCTACACATCCTCCATCCTATGTCCTTCTTTTCGACCATCACCGGGTCCGAGGTCCAAGGAGGGTCGAAACCAATGTAAAACTAGCCGTAGCACGGGCTACGACTCAACCTCGTATTCGTAGTGTAATTTTTACTTTTTTCCAGTTTTATGGCGGAGCCAGAGGAAGGTCAGGCGGGTCCATTGACCCTCCGGCCGGCGAAATATATAGTTTACAGAGTATTTGAAGTGGTCGGTTTTTACAGCTTGACCCACTCAAAAGTCATCGTTTTTTACATATTGGCCCTTTCCAAGTCATTTAAATGAAGTAGAAAAGTGAAAATCGGATGATCGGATAATATTTTTGGTTGCCGATGACGGATAAGGAGTTTTAGTTACAGGTTACGAATGGTTGCTTTTTTAGAGATGGAAGATGTACAGAAGTAAATGCATATATTAGTTTATTGTTTTAGTCTCTTTTCTCAAAGTTTGGCCATTGGCTTATGTAAAATCTTTTACTTTCATATATTATTTACTTGATTTTACTTTTACTGCTGAGTTGTTTAAAAACATGGACAAAAATGGCCATTCTCTATGGATGTGATAACTCACTTCCTAAACACTCAATAATCCGGAATAGATTGCAAAAATAAGATTTGAGTTTTTATTTAGGTTCAGCTTCTTACTTTAGTTTATTATATTTGTTTACCATCTTTTATTTAGCTTCAGCTTCTTGGTAGTTTATTATATTTGTTTACCATTTTATTTATAATAACTAAGCCCAAATAATTAGTTTTATAATAATCAAACCCAAATTGTAATAACTAATAAAGCCCAAATAATAAAATAATCCACTGAACCATTAATTATGAGCGGCAATGTCCTATTGTGAAACCAAACGTCGCACAACAACAATGTCACACCCTCAAATTCCACATGCAGAGTTTTACCGCGAGGCGTGCGACAGACCAGGATCCAACCGCGGAAAAATAACGTAAACCCCCATCGAAACTTAAAACCACAAGTTTAATAGACGATCGAAACATAAAGTGTTAACGAACCACACCCTCCAGCCAATTGCAATGCTCGTCCAAAGCTGTACCTACTAACCTGCAAAGTATGCATAAGTGTGTCAACAAAGGTTGGCGAGTTCACAGTTTTCAGTGTTGTTACAAAAATAAGTTCGGTTAAATACTTTAGTTTTATAAGACATGTCATGGGTAGCTAACCCATCGTTAAGCTACTAAACTGTGTGGTACCGAAACTTGACTGTTGTAGTTGTTTGTGACCTGTGTCAATGTCTATCATCCTTGACCAGTTGCCAAGGCATAAAAGTTCACGCCCGTTCTCCCAGGTACGGTGTGAGGTTTGTCAAACCTAATAGTGTTATCAACCAATATCCTGTTCGCCAGGCCCCGGCGATTGATCGGTATAATGTGTGGGGACTTTCAGATAGAGTTCGTTTAGTCCGCTAAAGACATGAAATATAAACTACAGTATTTGTTTAGTAGTATTCCAATCCAGGAATACTAGGCGGTCCCAATCCAGGTATAGTTATGTTTCAGTGGTTCCAAATCCAGGAACACGCGTGTAGCCTTAAACCAGGGGTATCGTATGTATTTCCCAAACCAGGGAAATAAGCGTGTTGTCCCAAACCGGAGACGCGTGCTTTTAGTAAAGAGTTGTGAGCTCACCTTAGATTAGCTCGACAGATTAAGTTATGCGAGCGGGTATGGTCACCACATCCTATTATGGTTATCAAGAACATTAGGGGTCATTTATGTAATTCACACAATTCTTACACGCATCTAATAATTAAATGCAAGCAAGTTATTACAACTATGTTACCAAGTAGTTTTTAGGCACATGTTCGTAACATGCACTACAACGCGCGATACACCATTTATACAATCATCAAGCATGTAAAAATAAAAAATATAGTAGATTCGACACTTTATAAACTTACACGCATGCATAACTCAATTCACTGAAATAGGCTGTTTTGGGTTGCTTGTTTACCATACTTCTGAGGTTGCAAAAATTATGATCTTTTTATTATGACGCGCCCCTCTGAGGGTTTAGTCTTGTGTTAAATATTTAAGGTCTAACTCTTTACCAAACATTTACTAAGTAGCAATCAGATTCGTCACTTTCTAACTGCAGCTCACAGAAAAGTTCATTTAAAAATCCTCGGTTATTCGATTGACGTAATTTCAATTGAAAAATATTTATGACCTTCTGGAAGTACCTATAGTAAAAATTTGAGATCATAACTCAATTCCTACATTGAGTTATTACATTCGTTATGTGCTGCAAATTCTGCAAGAAAACGCAGCCCGAACCTTTGATACGGAAAAATTCATAAAACATTCAATTTTCGTCGAAGAAAAGTAATTCCAGTGGGGGTTGAAAGGTTTTTCCTGGAAGTTCATCTTAGACACAGGAAACACATTTTTTGTTAAGTTTTGTCCATGTTACAGCCGATACAAGTCGGCTGTAAATTCTTATCAGGTTCTATTTGGATTCAGCTTTCAATTAAAACATGTTTATGACATTATAAACCCTATTTTCAGCAATCAAAACCCCAACAACATCCCATATACGAATTTAGCATCAAGTTTCATCATCAACATCAAACATAATCAAAACCCTAGCATGCATACATGATCATCAAGTTACAATACTATCAAGAATCATTACATAAACATCGGAATACATGTTTTTAGCAAACCCTAACAAGTATAAGATCATGTTTTAATGCATCAAGAATCAAAGCAAGATCAAGATTTAAAATCACACACATGTAATCGCAATATAACAACCAAGATGTGATTACCAGAAGCAAGCAAAGAGCCTAAAGACGGAGAAGAAGATAAACAAGCAAGATTAGGGTTCTTGGTTTTCTTGAAGTCGACTAGTGTGAGAGAGAGGGAGAGTACGTACGTGAATGGGAGGGGATGGCCTAGGGTTGGGTTTTATTTTATTATTATTTTTAAACCAACTTACAATAAATGCATAATTGGTCCCTCAACTTTCCCAATTCAAAGTTTGGGTAGAAAGTTATCACAATAACTTTGTAGAATGACACTCAGGTCCTTCGTTTTGCAAACTTAACCAAATTAACTCCGTATGTTTGTCCATGTGCTACTAACTTGCGCGTTTATAAATTATAATTAACAGAAAAGGGTTAACGGCGTTAACCTGAAAGTACGGGATGTCACAAACAACACAAACGCATTGTGCCAGTCTCTCAAGACGGATTTACGCAATCGAATGGGCCCGGAATTTTTGAACAATGTCATGGTTTGTGTGGTCGAAAAGGATTTTTCATAAAGTAAAAGAGGACGATGTGATGGAACAATTTCAAGCTATGAAAAAAGAAGCAGACAAATCTATTAGGTATTTGTTTTCCTTTATTTATTTATTGTCGTTTTTTTAACGTTGTATGATTGCACGATATATATATATATATATTGGATACCCCTGATTTAATGGGTAGTTCCGCCACTGGGTCCAGGTGGGGTATCTAACTTCCCTGACTATACCAGCTCTAAGGAGCTTCCTGGTCTCTTCACATGCTGCTATTCTTTTTTGTGGCCCCATGATTTTGCTTAACCGGCTTTACCCAACTATGGGTGTAGAGCCGATGTTCCATCAGGCTTCGTGGGATGCCACACATGTCTCCATGCTGGAAATCAAAGATGTCTATGTAGAAAAGTAGTAACTCTTTACACTTGTCGCTCAGGTGTGCTCCTACTCGTACAGTCTGTTCCGGGAACCTTTTGTTTAAGATCCATTCCTTTATCCCTTTCTCTTTGGTTTTCTTTTCAGTGCTTCTTTCCGAGACTGAAGACACTACCTCGTAGGAGGACTTCTCCCATGCAAGTATTCTGGGTGTTTGAAATACCAGAGCTCCGTGGGCGCTAGATGCTTGTGCTTTAAGGTCTCCAATGCCTGGTCTTCCCAATATGGCATTGTACTTGGAGGGAGACCTTATCACTGTAAACACCAGTTCTATGGTTCTTACCTTGTCGCCAACACCAACTGTGAATGGGAGCTTGATTTCTCCCAAAGCATGTGAAACACTGTTATTAAACCCTACTAGGGGTATGGAATCTTCCTCTAAGCTATATCTTATATCCCCATCAAATCTTAAAAAGCAATGTTCGTATATTACTTCTACTCCACTCCCCCATTCAACGTGTATACATGCTACCTTATGTCCCGCTATTTTTGTTGAGATATTGAGGGGGAGCTTCTGAGTCTCATGGTCCTCCAGGTGAGGCATGAGTATAGGCGCTCTCATACAATCAGGGTTCCTAGTACTTGGGCCTTGACGCCCCGGCTTGAACTATGCTCGTCCCTTCTTCTAATCATATCCATAAAACATCACTCTAGCTCCTCTACTTTCGTATCCTTTCCTTTTATATCCCCCCTTCTTGTATTTCTTTTACCAAATGGGATAGTTTTCCGTTTTGACCGCTAGTTCAATCTCCCTATTTAAATACATACAATCGCCTGTTTTTTGGCCACACCATTTATGGAATTCACAATATTCGTTTGGATAAGATTTCGATCCTGGCTTTAGGGGATGAGGTTTGGGGAAAGAGTTTTTGACTCTTTCGATTGCTAATATTTCACTTGGGGTTTTGGTCAAAGGGGTGAAGTTGTCACAGTAAGGGGCTGATCCCCTCCCCCTACGCTTGTAGGGTAGAAAGTGGGTCTCGGCCTATCATGATGCATTTTTATCATAAGAAGGTTTCTTGGAGTAAAGGTTACCTTTTCCTGTGATCGAGGAGCGGTATTGATCCTTCTAGGGCCGACATCCAGCTCCTTGGCCTTGCTGCTAGTATCTTTTTCTCTGACAAAGGCTCTAACCTTGTCCATGAGGTCATCGAACGTTTCATTGAACTCTTCCCCCAACTTCTCGCAAAGCTGAGTATGTTTCAACCCGTTGATAGAACTGCTGATCTTCATTACCTCGGGAACCCCCTTTATGTTCATACTCTACTTGCTGAACATTTCCATGTACTAGTCCACTCTTTCATTGTCCCTCTGGCGAGTGTGCATGATCTCGTTAGGGTTCTTGATCACTTTCTTTTGTTGGTTGAAGTTCCTGAGTAATTTTTCACATAAGTCTTCATAGTTGTCTATGCTTCCAGCCGGAAGACTATCGAACTAGAGACGGGCTCCTTCAGTCAATGTTTGCGCAAACATGTGACACCAAGTGGGCATAGACCACCGGCCAACCTGTCCAACTCCCCTGAAAGCATGAAGGTGGTCTTCAGGGTCCTTGGTCTCGTCGTATCTATCTAGGTTACTGAGCGGTTTGAGTTTTGGTGGTAATGGTGCCTCCGCTATTCGTCTGGTAAACTTAGAGACTTCAGCCAAGTCCCTTGGCAAGTAGGGCTTGTCCAGCATGTCATTGCCCTTGTTTTTACCATCCTTCCGATCATTTCTTTCTTTATCGCTTCCTTTTTCTTCCATCACCACAACCATTTCTTCAGGAGTCATCTCCGTAAGCACTGCCATGAAAGTCACCAAAGGGTATGGGGTGGTATTCTTATCGTTGGAAGAAGCATTACCTTCGTTTTGGGGTGTTTCAAAATTGAGCCTGGAACGTAGGCTTTCCAACCTTTCCATCTTTTCCAGGTCGTTGAGTTGTTTCCGTAACTCGTTTTTGTTTCTTGACACAAAATCTAGGGTGATTTCATTCTTCTTAGGCGGCTCTGTGTCATTGATGGTCTCGTATTCATCGTTGATATCTTCAACCATGACCTGTTTTGCTGTCGTCGATGTTATTTTCGAGACCATGGGAACTCGTAGGAGGTGGTGTTGCAATTTTGTGGGTTGCTTTGTGAAGGAAAAAACCCTTCCACACGCTAGTGTTCTTGCTGGGATGTCCCTAATGACAGAGGTCCCACGGATGGCGCCAATGCCGAATCCCTAAGCTTTAGTTGGAAGGTCCGACTGATTCGCCAGCGTCTGGATGGGCCTTTTGGATTAACTACAAAACAGTAAACCGTTAGCCTCGTCACAGAGGGCCCCGGTGGCGGATCCGTGATCAAGCTCCAGCTTGAGGATAAGTAAACTTACCGGAGAAGGTGAGAAATTCCGGCGCGATACGACTACCGGAATGTATGGTGTGTATCTCTTAGTGCATTGAATGCGATCCGGAGAATGTCCGAAGTAAATATGATTGTGAGTAAATGCTAAGGTATTGAATGCTTACCTTGAGTGATCATAGGACTAGGTTATAGAGAGAGAAGACCTTATCACCTTGGGGTGATCTCTATGCGATCCAACGGTCACTACGAGTGCCAGTGAGGCTCCTGGTCACTTGGGACATGTGTCCCTTTCTCTCAGGCTAGATTTTTCTCTCATTTAATGCAAACCGCACAAACCTCGTACTTCTTCCAGCCTTTTTGTCCTTTCTGCACTGGCATTTAGTGCTTGTGATGTTGGAGAAGACAACCTTAGTTGGCGGGGTTAAGCTTCCCTTATCCTTTTACCCACGTGCTGGGCCTTGTTTAAAATGTGAGCATGGGGACTTTGGCTAGTCAGTTAATTGGCCCAAGACAAGGAGCCCACCCCAGGACCTCTCGTCGACATAGCCAATAAAAAAGAGTTCATTTCTATTGTTTAAAAGATTTGGGAACACAAGAAAGATGGATATGAGATGCATGTTGTTGTATCTGAGCTTAAGGATCTCAAAAGACCCTTAAGGAAAATGAACCTATTTGAAAAGGTTAAAAATTACAACAAATGGTAAATGTCCCTATAATAAGGACCAAAGTGCATTCATACCGGGTAGGCAAATCAGTGACAACATTCTGTCATCTCGAGAACTGATGGGGAATTATCACAGAAATAGAGGGTCTGCAAAAGTAGCATTAAAATTAATGTTCAAAAGGCTTATGATTCAATGGACCATAGATTCCTAAAAGTTTGCTTACAGTAGTTTGAATTTTCATACAAAGATCATATCAAGGATTGTGAGTTGTGTGACTTTCTGCAGCCTGTTCTATCAATATAAATGGAAGGTTGCAAGGTTATTTTAAAGAAACGAGAGGTTTAAGAAAAGGGAATCCGATGTCCCCTTACTTGTCGACATTGGTAATGAAGGTCTTAAACTAAATGCTTATAAGTTATAAGAAATATTGAGTTAATGGAGGAAATCAAGCATCACTAGATGTGTGAGAAAATCAAGATGACACACTTATGTTTTGCTGATGATCGTATGGTCTTTTGCCATGCTGATATCCATTATGTGGAAATTATAAAGGATACTCTCGAGGAATTCAGCAATGCTTTGGGTCTTACGCCTAATCTTCATAAAAGCATGGTATTCTTTGGTGTTGTGAATTACCTCATTTGCAGCAGAAATTCTAGATATGATGCCATTCAAGAAAGGAGCTTTATCTAAATATTGACATGGGCTACTATAGTTTACTATATATGGCAAGAAAGAAATCATAGACCTTTTTAAGACAAAGAAAGAAACGGAACTGGTTTGGGAAAAATAGTTGTTAAGACAGTTCGAGCCTAAGAATCAAACAGATTATCAAACTAAAGATTCTGCTGAAGTATGGAGTTCCCATTTATATGATAGGAATTCTATAATCAGAAAATTAAACAATGTTGACATGCTAGATGAAGATATTAGTAAGACTATCTGGCGGGGTAGATCAATGCTGGTATTTTTGGATCGTGGTTAGAGACTTTTTTTCTGGCTCTTGAAATAACTTTTAAAATTGCACTTGTCTTACCATCTTGAGTGGAGTATTGGGATGGGTTAGAAATACTATGAGCTGAGTTCACCAACTTTTATTGGTTTCAATGTTACGAGAGTAGTTACGGCGAGGTAGGATGTGCATTTGGAACTTGGTTTTCGACAAGAATAAAAACTAGCAACGTGTGGTATTCAGCAGTATATATCGTGGTTATATCTCAGCTGCAACATAAAATGGATTTAACTCACATTTCTTGTGAGATTAAAAGTTCATTTCTAATGATATTGACAGATAACTTTTGTAAATGCTACAGTTAAAAGTTGCTTTACCTCAAAGTTTTCAACAATAAAAATTGCACATTTTATATGAGACCAAAATTTGCCATGAAGTTGACTTATTAGGTATGAAATAAGAAAACTTATTCCTGAATAAGGATTACTACTAACAGTAACATTAATGAAAGGTTATGTAATATAAAGTTTACATTAATGCAAATTAACTCAAATTATTTTTGTAATTCATTTCTACTCTACAAATGAAGAATAGAATTCAGATTTTAATTCCAAGAAATTTATGTTAATAAAAAATGGTTGATCAAATCAGAAGATGAAAATGAAATTCAAATTTCAATTTTAAATGCAAAATATTTCCATTAATGTCCAAATTTTTATTAACTAGAGAGAGAACTTAAATGGCAAAAGAAAAGAAATCAATTAGAAAGAGAGTAAAAACATTCAATTTTCAACATCGTCCATTTTACCCCACACAATCTCTTAAACACAAGTTCTAGAACCTAAATTGTCATGAGAGTGCACCGCTAGCGGCAAGCTCTGCTTCTGGACATATTTGGTTTCTCCACCGACACACGTGCCCTCTTCCTGTCCGTTTGATCTTGCTTCTCCATGAACTCCAGCAAATCGTCACCGAACATCTCCACAAAGGTCTTTTGCAAATCCTCCATGCTTTCACCTGATTATTTCTCCACACAATTAACTCACTTTTTACATTAAAATACCATTGTACCCTTGAATTTGATGCAAAGTTACAGCTCTAACCTTGGCCCCGGCGTTTTGGTCCATCATTTTCATCAAATCATGCAAGAAATCTCCCATGCCCTAAAACGTAAACATTTGAGCTACTAGTTGCTATGCATAGGGTACAACCTTTTGGTAAAATTAATGTAAGGTGTTAACGGATTGTGTTATTGGGTTGGCGGACATGACCCGTAAACTATGGATGAGATCGGTACTGGTACCGTATCAAACCAATACCGTACTATATAGTACGGATACTGAAATTCAATTAAAATCAAAACCAAATACCATATCATATCTGTTTGGTCTGTATCGTTGAAAGTCCTGCACCGATACCGTACTGCATGGTACGGATATTGAAATTGAACAAAATTCAAAACCGGATATAGTACCGTACATGTTTGGTCGGTACTATACCATGTATATGTTATGTCCTGTCGGTAAGATACCGCTATTCGATGTAAATTTCTCATCCCCACCGATAATTACGTCAACTTATAAACCCGTACACAACATAAATATTCACACTCTGCATAAACATGGCCCGTTTAACCTGATTTATTAACACTTTAAATTTACAAATTTACAAATTATAACAAATAAAATGTGAGATGTATATGAAAATAATTACATTTCAAAACATATATATTGATTTTAGTTTCTCTGGTACTTATATACAACCATTTAAAGTTACCATAAAAAAAACAATATATTAAAGACTGTAAAAAAATAAACTGGTTAAATGGGTCAACTATTCCATTCCATCATAACAACTAAACCCGAGCCAATTAGCTAGATCTGAAACTGAACTCCCAAATGCCAAAACCAAACCCAAACCCAAGCCCAAAACCCAAAAACCTGACCGGACCTTAGAAACGACGTCGTCTCTCCGCATGACAAGTATGAAAATACTTTGTATAATTAATATTATTATTTTATATAATTAATATTATCCACCAATTAAAAAAATAAAAGAAAATCTAGATATTTTGGAAAGAGATTCGTACTTCTTTGTCATCAATATCATCGGCTAAATCAAGAACACCGGCGTCATACATCGACTTCTTCGAATGATCCGACAACACTGTCACAAAAACCACAATCAAATTCACAACAACCGTCACAAAAAAACCCACTTCATATCAACTCCAATTATCAACCAATCTACCCACCTGAATACGCCTCCTGAATCTTCTGAAACCTCCGGTTAGCTTCTCCGGCGAGCGACGGCGACTTGTTTGCCAACTTATCCGGATGCCATTCCTAAAACCAACCAAAAAGTCAATCAAAATAACCGTCAAATCAAATTTAAATCTCTTAAAGTTATAAATTAGAAAACGAAATGAACCAGTGCGAGTTTTCGGTACGCAGATCGAATCTGGGAGGATGAAGCATCGGTACGGATGCCGAGAACGGAGTAGTAGCAAGATGCGTCCATGGATTTCCCCTCGTCCATGATGGTTTATTGTGAGAATTTAAGTGAATAGTTTGAAGATTTCGGAGAGGAAGATCCAGGGGAATGAATTATAAGTTCAATTGTAGCGAAAGCCCAGCAACAATCTGGATACAATAACCTCAATCAACATATGGATTGAAAGAATTTAAGGAATTTGTGGTTGTTTAGAGTTGAGAAGAGGAGAAGTAATGGCTTGAGATTTTTAAGGAAAAATGAAAGAGATTCTGGTTGGGGCCAAGATATGATCACGGCGAGGGTTGGTGTTGTTTTAGACCCTGGAGTTTGTAGATTTGACAATTTGAGTCTTGTAAAGTTTGTTTTTATAAAATTAGGTTAAATTTGGGGTGTAATGTTATTGTTATGTTGCAAGTATAGCGTAAAAGGAAGTGTGTTTAAAGTGAGTAATCGAGTGAATATGTATGTGACGATGAAAGGTTAGTTGGTATTTATGTATAGATGGTAAGGCCGTTTTAGTTGCTTTTAAAGTGAGTAATCGAGTGAATATGTATGTGACGATGAAAGGTTAGTTGGTATTTATGTATAAATGGTAACGCCGTTTTAGTTGCTTTTAATGCGATGATGAAGTTATGGTCTAAAGATTGTTTATACTATTTGCTAATAAGCTTATAGGCTAATTTTAGTGTAAGTATATAAATAGTTGTCATGTGTAAGTAGAAGTATACTACATTGTCCATAATTTAGTAATGTTGGAACCATATTCTCAAGGATGGGTTAGGATCAGTGGCGAAGCTAGGATGGGTGGACCGGGAGGTCGAAAACGTATATACCAAAAATTTCTATAGAACCGGGGGGTCGAAAACGTATATACCAAAATTTCTATACGAAAACTACATATATAACACTACTGAGCGAAAAGTTCGGGGGGTCGGCCGCCCCTCCCGGCCCCTTCAATACTTCGCCCCTGGTTAGGATATGGTCATATATAATCAAGGATGGGTTAGGATATGGTCATATATAATGTTTCACGTTCTTATGGGTCGATGTTTCTTCTATGTTCACGTTCACGAAACGCAGTTACATAAATACGATCGTTGTTGCTACATTCTATTTTGTTGTAAATAACGCATGTTAATGAATATCCAAATTAACGACATATTCTACCTTAGAGAATTTTTATTTCTTATGACTCAATCGATAGCACTAAGATGCCGTAATATTAAAATTTATAATAATATCATATCACACAAGTCTTGTATTTATCTAGTTATACTTACTTTAATAAAAAAGCCCAATAAAATCACGTTCTATTTTAGAAGACCAATTAAGTTATCATGTTCCTCCTGCTTCGTGAGCATAATGTCACGGACTTGTCCTACTCGTGACGTACAACGGCTTTAAATTCACAGGTAGGTTCCATATGGAGTATAGTAATCTTATAAGCATGACGTAGAAGTAACATAGATGAGAATATAGGTTGGCAAGTCAAAGTGGGTAATCGGCTGAACGTGTTTCGTGATCTATAAAAATTTGATTGTTCCTTTTATTTAATAATAGTACAAGCATTTTAGCTACTCCCAACATAAGTATTATGTTCTTTTAAAAAGATTGTTTTACAATTCACATTGGCACATAATTGATCTTAGATTCTTATTTAACATGGCTTAAACTGAGGTTAAAGGTGTTTAATCTAAAGTTAACATCATACATTACCATTGTCAGTATACATACTGTATTTTCTTTCTTTAATCATTTAGATTTATATAATATGTGAAATAAATGTATACTTTTATTTGCACATGTTAGTTATCTAAACAAATGTAAAAAGTAAAGGGTCATCTTGTGTGAAAACAAGTTGAAAGGGTTGAAAATGAATAAAACAAAACTAAAGGGTTGAAGTTGTCAAACTAAAAAGAAAGGACGCCTCTAACGCCAGAGAAGGTTCGAGAGCTTTGAATCTCAAAGGGGAGATATTTTCAGTGAGGCGGTTAATAAGAACCTAATCATATTACAAAACTGCCACTAGATTTTACACACATTTACTTGCTCGCGTGTCTATATCAGCTTCATGGCAATCGTACAAGTTGCTAAAGCACGCCATTTTGGTTTTCAACCTTTTAGCTCTGGAAACAATAATAAAGTTGCACGTGCGATCTAAATTTTCGATTATTTTTTTTGGAAAGTAAGTAACGTTTAGTATGCAGAGATGAGAGGTGGAATGGAATGGACTATTGCGTATAAATGAAAAAAAGAGTGTTTGGTTGGTTGATGTAATGGAAGACCCCATTTCAAAATGCATTCAATTCCCCAAAAATCATTCCATCCGTCCCCCCTATTTTTTTTCCATTCTATTCCTTCTTCACCCTTAGTTAACATCACAACCTACCACCATTGCCACCACCCACCACCACCTTCATCCGCGGCCATCACCCACCTCCGCCACCACCGCTACCGCCACCTACCGCCGCCACCCTACTCTGTTCCGCCACCGCCGTCGTCGCCACCTAGTGTCGCCGTTGCCACCTCCGATCACCGCCACCACCCACCTTCAATCATTGCCGCCATTATCGCCGCTGCCACCTCCGATCACCGCCACCACCCACCTTCAGTCATCGCCGCTGCCACTTCCGATCACCACTGCCCGTCGCCACCCACCTCCACCACCCCTATCAATCACCACCACCGCCGCCGCTACCACCTACAACCATCGTCGCCGTCATTACCACCTCCGACCACTGCCGCCACCCATCTACGGCGTCACCCACCACCGCTGTCACCACCCGCCGCCGTCTCCACCCACCATCATCGCCGCTACAATCACCACCCATAATCACCGCCCATTATTGACCACTGCCATTCGATTTTATTCCTTCGTCTTTTCTCACGTACCATCATTCTCACATGGTAACAAACAAGACACGTAATGGTAATGATCAATTCCATTACCTCATCCATTCCATTACGTCGTCCATTCTATTCCCCATTCATTCCATTACCACATATCAAACAAAAACTTTTTTTAGAATTGTCGTGTTAGTTAATTATATATTTAAAACAAGGTTTTCAAGGCCGATTACTCCCCAAGTAATCGCTACAAGATAGGCTGCCGAGACGACTTTTTTCGACTCCGCCTAATTACTCGGGTCGGTCAAACGCGGTCAATATCGGCCAGAATCGGATCTAGTAGGTCAATTCGAGCCTAGTTTGACTTGAATAATAATAAAACATAATTTTATGTCTATCATATTAAAGAAAGAATCAGAGCCGTCTCCAAGAATTTTTAAAATAATTTAGGCCTCGGGCGAAATAAAAGATTGGGCCCAAAATTTTGGTAAGGGGAAATGATTTTTTTTTAAAAAAGAAGACCTTGGTGGTGGAGACAAACATTGAACATAAATGAATGCATATATTAAATATATGACTTACTATATATATAAAAGCTTATAAAAACATTTCGGTTTGAAAATCTGGGCCTCGAGCGATGGCACGGGTTGGCTGGTCCAAGAGCCGGCCCTGGAAAGAATATTATTTTCACATATTTTGTTATAAATATTAGTAATTTTAGAGTAAACTGCGAAAATCGTCCTTGAGGTTTGGATACAATTGCTAGATCCATCCAAAAAAGTTTTTTTTCTCAACTAGACCACTGAGGTTTCCAAATTATTGTCAGATCCATCTACTTTTGTAACCATGTTAAAAACTAATGTTAAATAAGATGCAAAGTAAAAAAATAATAACAAACATAAATGCTAGAATATTAATTGAATGTTGGTAAATAAAAAAAAACATGATTTGTCAGCTGCATATCATAACAGTATATTACATATTCACAAGTAATTATATATAAAAATTCATTTATTCAAATACATTATCAGCCATAGACCTTAAACTTATACAATTTGTTTTGACAGTTCAAATTCATAATTCATAATTGCATATATAAACTCATCAATTAAAATTCATAATTCATGTCGTTCAAAAATATATAATATACTGTTCTCACCTATTTAAATATGGTATTAATTCATGTAATTGAACACAAGTAATAAATATCGTAGCACTATTAACTGTATGTAATTGACGAAAATGAATAAATATATAATATGTAAACAACAATTGATAACAATAAAATAATGCTTATTAAGTAGACGATTGGTGGATTGACTTGGAAAAAAAGGATCACACATGAATGCAGAAAGCTAGGGGAAGAAGGAGATTGTAGATTGAATTGAGATTATGATGTTTTGCATGGTGGCGGTTATTTAGAGTTAAAAGTTAAAAAGAAATGACCAAAATAGCTCTTGTATAACATTAGTTTTTAACAAGATTATAAAAGTGGATGGATTTGGTAATAATTTGGAAACCTCAGTGGTCTAGTTGAGAAAAAAAACTTTTTTGGATGGATCTAGCAATTATATCCAAACCTCAGGGACGATTTTCGCAGTTTACTCATAATTTTATGTTATTTGACATATATTTAATCTCCAAAATGTAATTTTTTTATAATTTAACATGTCCGAGTACTCCCCGTGTACTCTCTGCGTAGACCGAGTGCTCTCAACTCCTCGGTTGACCGACTAGGGAGCTCCTAGCGACTTTTGCAACCATAGTTAGATATAACGTAGCTAGTATAAGGTGAAGTCTTCAACTCTTATTATGCACAAGTTTAATCATTAAAAAAGTATTTAATTCAATAAGTTTGTTTACAATAAACTTTTATTATTGTTATTGTTATTATTATTATTATACAACTACTTAATTACTGGAACGTTTATGACTAACATATTTTAAACAACAAAGTTTTATTGATCGACATTTGACGTATAGGGAGAGGATCAAATAGAAAGTATGTTTTGGGTAGGAAAGATAGGAAGTAATCTTAGCCGTCCATCTGGAAAAGTAGAAATACAAGTGGGAAGGGTATTTTAGTCAATCTTCTTTTATCTATTCTTTCTATTTCTCTTCTCTGTATCTTCAAAACCCAGATGTTCAAAACCCACTATCTTCAACATTTTATTCCTTTTCTCTATCTAGAATTACTACATCACGGTGCAATTTTTCTTCATCAATGAATGGTTCGAACACTCAATCAACGTGTTCTTCGATTTCTTTGAAGAAAACCCAGTTTATGTTTCTATAGTTTCTCGTTTTTTCCATTTAACATGATGCGATGGAACATGAGATTTCTGTTAAAACAGATACTTCTCTTCTCAAATTTCTCAAGCATTTTTTAATTCAAAGTGAATATATCTCTGATTCTACTCTTTCTCTTGATGTATTCATGCATTTGGGCAACATCATTAGTTCGAATTTCATTGACAAATCATTAATAAAAAGTTGCACACCAGGTGTTTGACAAAATGTTTCAAAGAAAAATTCAAAACACCTTTCAGTTTAGAGTTTCTTTTAAAATTGTGTTTTTGCAAAAGAACGGAAAAAAACACATTTTTTGGTGTTTTTTGTCCATTGTGTTTTACCAAATAATGAAAAAACAGTGTTTTTTATCCATTGCATTTTACAAAATAATGAAAAACACAGTTTTTTGTCCATTGCGTTTTACAAAAGAATGAAAAAACATACTTTTTTGGTGTTATTTATCCATTGCATTTTACAAATTAATGAAAAAAACTGTTTTTTATCAATTGCGTGTTACAAAAGAATAAAAAACATACTTTTTTGGTGTTTCTTGTCCATTGCGTTTTACAAAATAATAAAAAAATACAGTTTTTTGTCCATTGCGTTTTACAAAAGACACTTTTTTGTGATTTTAGTCAATTGCGTTTTAGAAAGTACACTTTCTTTTATATTTTTAGTCAATTGCGTTTTAGAAATAAAATTTGTTTGTGTTTTAATTCATTGCTTTTTAGATAAAAAAAAAGCATTATCTTTTGTGTTTTTTGTCCATTGCATTTAGAAAAAACACTTTACTTTATGTTTTTAGTCCATTGTGTTTTTATAATGGTTTGTTGAACTTGAAATGAAACTATATGATAATAATGTTTGGAAATTAAGTGTGTTTGAATGAATGTCTTAAAATGGAAATCACTTGTCCCACATTGGTGTGGAGATAAAGTATAAAGTTATTTATAAGGTGAAAGTTTTGCCTAACCAACATAACTTTATGACATGTTTTACCATAAGTTCTACGCACGGGTGCGCAGGAGGGGTGCAATTTGAACCGGAATTTAGTTGAACTCGTGTGCACCTGCACGTCTTGCGGACACGAATGCAGTTCCGAAAAACCGGACTCGAGTGCGTTTTACGTTACGTCTGCAGGTCGTGTTTTTTTTAACAGTACACTGCGTTTTTTAGACTGCTGTCAGTTTTTTAACTGCAGTTGGTTCGTTTTTTAACTGCAATGCGTTTTACAATCTTTTTTGCGTTTTTTAACTGCAGTTTGGTTCAGGTTTATTGCTTTGCAATGGTTTGGTTCAGGTTCACTGCTTTGCGCTGTAGAATGTAGTTAATGGTGTTTTACAAAAAAAAAGTTGGCTTTTTTTCATTGCGTTTTACGCAACTGGATTTTCGAATTTTGTTCGAAAATATAGCAATAGTATACTCATTTTAAAGATAAAAACGCTCGTTTTTTGGTGCAATTTTTATAAAAAATAATGTCGTATGAAAAAATTATCAACGTTTAAAAAATGGAGGGATTGGAGGAGAGAGAAACTATTGTCCTGGATTGACTAGAATGCCCTTACACGATCCAACGCGCCTTTTTTTTCTCTTCAATTTCATTAATTTAATCTTAGCCCTTGATTAAATCAATTGATGGTCAAGATTACTTCCTAGCCTTCCTAGCAAAAAAACTTCTATTCTATCCTGACCCTTGACATCTATCTATACATATTCATGCTTATCATCAAATTATTAATACAGAATTTGAATAAACAGTGAATGTGGCATTTCACATATACATCGACGTCTACTTTATAGGCTTTTAATGTGTTTATTATTATTATTATTTTAATTTAATTATAATTGTAATCTAATAAATTACGTTTATTAACTTTAAAAAAAAAAAAGACAACCTGTATTTAGTTCTTTTCTTGATACAACGGTATTAATTTTGTTGACAACTGAGTTACATTTCAAGTAGAGTATTTTAAGTATGGTAGACAATACAAGTCTTGGTACCATGATGGTACCCTAACGAGTCAAACCGATTCCGGCTTAATAACATCGTAACGACATTTGTTGTTGTGGTTTTAGATCAATGTAAACCATGTGTCTATTGTGTTTTAGGCATATCACGACTTATTTTTTTCTCTTTCGGTTGTTATGGTGGGTCGTTAGTCATTATTAGTAGAGTACTTTACATGAAATTTTTGTTTTTACATGATAATTTTCTTCTGTTATGTTTGTATGTAGAGCTTAAAACTATGTTATTATTATTATAAGCATAAAGTGTCAGTGCTCTTCTAATGTATTGCTATTTTTTGACATACAAATGGTCTTGCATAATTTAAAATGAAACGTCGTAGTAATTCTAATGGCAATACACCTATAGGTTTCATGTGATTATTTGTGGATGTATGCAAAATCATGGTTATCCCATTGGATAGACTGGTTGTATGGTAGTTGTAGTCTTGGTCGAATTTGGCCTTAAACCTAACCAAAAAAGAAATTTTGGTTTTAGGAAACTAATCTTGTTTGGTTTTATGTATCAGTTCGATTAGTTATGGGCCAATTTTTATTTTACAATTGAGCTTGAAAAAACTAACCCAGAATAATGAATTTGGATATGAAACATTTGGTTTGTAGCTTTTTAGCCACTTAATAATAAATTTAGGTCTACAACTTTTGGTCTAAGGTAGCATCCTGTAAGCATGTAATGTGCGTAATCGAAATCCATGGTTGATATTTTCAGTATGAATCGATCTAACTGAAAACGGGTTCTGGTGAAAACGTTGGAAAGTGTGAAAACGGTGAGAACGGATGCTAGAGTGAAACATGGCGCGCGCTACAATTCAAGCATAATGGTGTTTATGTCTTTTTATGTTTTTTTATTCATTTTGTCTCATATGCCGCGCTCGTTTTATGGCGTTGAAGAAACTTTCATGGCGTTTAGTTAGAATCTCAAATTATGGCGTGTTGTTTTCTTTTTTTTATGGAGTTTCGTGTTTCATGAACAATGGAATCATATCAATTATCATGGCGTTCATACATTAATTACATTTTATTCATAGAATTGCTTGAATATTACATCAAAATCGAAACAAAACAAATGAAATCAAAACTCAAAACATGGCATTTTGTTTTCTTTTATAGAGTTCTGGATCTGATAAGCAAAGGAACGAAAGTAAATACCATGGTCTTCATGGCGTTCATACATTCATAGAATTACTCAAACATTACATCCGAGATGTATCCATCGCTTTGCTCATCGCTTTCCTCAAATTCATCACTATCAACTATAATGGGTTTAACGCCATTAATTAGTTCAACCAAAAAGACATCCTAGATTTAAACACAATCACTATCCTGGTTGTGATAACGGGTGAATGTGTTAAATTTATAAGGTGTTGAAGAAGGCGGTCGTTCTCTGTGTTCAACACTTCGTCCATTGCCAATGAATGTTCATCTCCGTTGCTATAAGTCATCTTCACCATCCTCAATCGCTCATTCAAACTCCAACAGGTTGGTAGCTCAAAATCATCATCATCATCATCATCTTGAAATCGTCTTTTTAATCTTCTTATTATTGTTTTAGTTCTCTCACATTGGTTGGCAATTAGAACACCCATGGCAAGAATATCCCTTTGGATTGCTTCATCCATGCGAAGTATGGCATTGATGGTCTTGACCCTCACCCTTATTGTACATCCCAAAAACGTCGCAGCGGAAATATAAACGTAATGGTGACGGAAGTTGGTGCCCATAAATATCTTGTCGAACGATGCATTGTTAATGTTGGACATTTAACTTAATTAAAACATAGTTTTTGAAACATAAAGTTTAAAGTTCGTCACAACCACACCACAATTAAGTTGTCTTTGATCCTTATGGATCTTATTACATAGGTCCCAAAGTTTTAAAAGTTTGTCCAAAACATTCATAAAACAACCATGCATCAACAACCACAAGATACGCCATAATTCCCGAAGCCATGCTCAAGTACCTGAAGAACACGTTAAAATCAAGTGTCAACACAAATGAGGGTGAGCTCACATATTCAAATTTAAAACAAGGAAAGCTTTCTAATTATATGTTTATTATCAAAACATCCAAATAATATTTTCGAAAGTTAATTTATTTCCTTAATAAAATCCATGAGTCAGCCGTCGCAAGCGTTTCCCCGAAACCTCCAATCTAAAGCATCTTCCCAAGTTTTACATATTAAATTTATTGCATCAAATGTTCAGACTCGTATGTTTGCAAGACAATACGAACTATATATTAATAATAAGGGTATAATCAAGACTAGACTATAATAGAATATCAATTCGTCGTTTGACTTGATCGGAGCGACCGATCACGACGGGGTAGTTAACTCGATAGATCTACCAACACTTCTACGTGTTCAATACTTAAATGATTAAACAACAATACTTACGCATGCGCCCATAAGGGCCATCTATATCACTTGCCTCATGAACAATATATATATCCTACTAAAATGATAAATTTAATATATAACGAGTTGTACGAATCCCCGATGTCCCACCGAAACGTAAGCCTAATCCCGATACTTACTCTCTTGAGACCGAGCCAATTCGTCACAACTTTAGATTTAAGCATTATTAAATCTACACGGTCGTTTTCTCTAAAACACCTTAAAATCCCCGTTTCATCCCCGAAACATATTTATTCACAAAACCGTTTCTACTCGAAACATATTAATATCATCAAAATCATATATTTTCCATGAAAATATACATTTTATATAAGCAAAGATATGTTTTATTCAAAAACATCTTTAATCCTTTTAAGGCGTATTCTTCCCCCAAAACATATACAAAACAGTAAAAAGAGGGGGTTTAGTGACGATTTAATAATCAATAGCGCGATCCCACAATTTGATTCTACACGTCCTAACATACGTAGGCACGATTTAATAATCAATATATTACAAAATTCCTAAGTTTCTCCAATACTTAGTATTTTCACACAACTTTGAGATTTTCTCGAAAAGTCATTATTTTTTATTATGTTGTCATATAAATATATATATATATATAAGTTCATATGTACATATTTTTAAGATTTTGAGACTTGAACGATTTTATTGGTGACCTTAATGTTATATGCATTACACTCCCGTTTATAAGTACTATATATCTATGATTTGCGCGTCGTAATATATATACATAAACGTGCACATATTCACAACATCATAACACGCGAAATCTCGTTAACTCATACACTTTATCATTTTTAAAGTATGCATACATGAAATAACTTATGAAGTTAACCTATGTATCAATTTTTCATGCTCGACAAATAAGTTACACATTTAACGCGATTTTACCGCTTCTACCGTTTTAATCATACAAGCGTACATGCATAGTCTTAATTCTCGTTATCATGTTAACACTTAACATATCATCATATACAAATATTTAAATCACATAACACATTTAAACACATAAGGTTCACCCATGAATAACCCATTCTAGTGTATGTTGAAAAATGCGTATTTTAGCAATTCGGTAACGTTTTCGGCGCCGGAAGTCACGTATGACCAACGAAACACCAAATAATCTTAATATAAGTTAATATACTTATATTTATATAAAAAATATCAGTTTATTTACTGATCTAAAACAGTTTCGTAAAAACCTCTTAAAAAGGCGATTTTTACCGTTTTTACCGCATAGTTTTGCGTCAAACGTTACCATAACCATCCGAATTCAAAACGACTTCATATTTTAACACAATACATGTTATATACTGAATAAAATGATGGTTATAATCAGATTAGTGCAGTTTTTGTGTAAAGCACATAAATCATGCGATTTCACACATTTTACAACACTTTTAAGCACATAGTACAACATGCAAAGCTAGTAAACTTTATGTCAAAGTTCCATACCATTTTACACTTCAAATAACATTATTTTTATGCTTTATAATCTGATCAAAACTTATTTTTATCAAAACATACTTTATTCATCATTTCATGGCCATATATTCACATGCATGCTTACGTACAACATATAATGCATCCATATCATGTTACCATCATCCTACATAGTCTCATATGCATTCAATATCATATTTATTTCATGTTCATCTATACAAGAACATCATTTTCATATGACCATCATTATCTAATCATTTAGATTAAATGCAGGACATAACATATATTCTTCCACATTTAAATCCATCAACATTAAAATCTCACATGCATGCATATATACATACATATATACAAGGCTACATATATACATATATATATATATATATATATATATGATTCCAAAATATCACTTTCCACAACATTCTTTAATCACTAGTCATTTTCATGTAAATCACTTTTAATCATACATGCATGAACTTTCCAAGAATCATGTTAATCCAGAATCATTTAACAAAATTTCAAAACACAATCATATATACACACACCCATACCCACGGCCATACATATATACACATACATGTCCATTTTCATTTTCTTTGAAAACCCACTTATTATTGTTTTTAACTTAGTGTTTAAAATCCAAGAACAAGAGAAACCTTCCACTATCATCTTTATCACCAAGAATCAAGAACTTGTTTGTAAGAAAAGTTTTTAAACCTTCAAGATTCAAGTGGGTTTTGACAAGAATGTGACGATGTGGGACTTGTTTCTGGCTTGAAACTCCTTAAAAACACCTTTGGATCTTCAAAACACTTGAAACCAACTTGTAATGGCCTTGAATCCTCAAGAACAAGCTTGGAATTTCAAAATGGTGGTGACAAGAGGTTGTTCGGCCGAGCTTGATGAGAGAGAGAGAGAGTGAAGATTGAGTTTGTGATATTTCTTGGATTGTGAAAGATTTTAAGAAGATTTTTGGAAGGGCTTAATCATTATTTACATTTCTCATGTCAACACATGGAGGAGAGAGGGAAAATGAGAGCCTAAATGGCTGCCACAAATCTCACCACACACATACATTCACGCATATATATATATATATATTATTATATATATATCATATATATGCTTAAAACTAGTATTTTACTGGATACCGGGTGTTTTATCTAGCGTTTTAATCACGTTTTGACACGTTTTAAATTATTTTCGACGCTCTATAAAAATAAACTCCAAAATATTACTGATCAATATTTTATTTGGCTGGACCGGCTACGTTGTCGGTATTTGGCAGCATGCGCGCTGTGTTGCGCAGTACGCGCTTAAATTCGCAAAATAGGAATTTTAAGCGTTTTAATTTATTTTTATCATTCTATAAAAATAAAACTTGTCAAATTATTACTATAATAATTTTTAGTTGCACTGGACTGGCTGTGTTGACAGTATTTTGTCAGATACGCGCAGTATCGCGCAGTACGCGCTTAAACTCGAAAAATAGAGTTTCTTAGCGTTTTAAATTATTATTCCTCACGATTATGATTAAATATATTATTTAACGGACTATTTTGGGATTTTAACATTATCCGCCGGTCATCGACGTTCGTTTCGCATTTTAACCATTACGCGATAAGCGTTTATCTTAATATTGTCAACGTAATTTTTGTCAAACTTTGAATTTACCAACACATCAATATACCATATATAAATATATATATATATATATATATATATAAATATATAAATAATCAAATACGGCATTTTATTCATTCATGACACGTGTTACATTTGTACGGTACAGCCTAAATAGCCGGGTGTCACATTTATTCTGTCTTAGAACTTTAGAACAAATCGTTTATCTGGTCGATCGAACCTCCATGAGATAACTTATGCCATTTTTTGTTTGTTATTTTTGTTTGCGTTGATGGTTTATTGAAGTGTTTTAGCAATTATAAGTTCTAGTTATATAATGGGTTTCTCTTGGCGCCAGTGACAAGGACTGATTAATTTTTTTGGCGCCAAAACAATAAAATGTATTTTCATTATTCTGATAGTACTGTATGATGTGACTATTCATCGCCAACTTTAGTCTTGACACTGTAAAAGTGGTGAGGTTGGCAGGACAGATATGATGCATGTAGTATCTTTGGCGTTTTTATATTTGACACTGAAAAAAACGTGATGTGGTCATTCAGATATGATGAATCTAGTTTTTTAGCATTTTATAATATAGCATTAAAATGTTATCTTTTGATGTTTTTTATGTTCTTTTTTCATTTTTTATATTTTGACACTATATAAAAGGTGATGTGGTCAGTCAGATATGATGAATCTAGTTTTTGGCATTTTATGATTTTTGGCGTTTTTGTGTAACATGTAGAAAATGTACAGGTGATTTAACATGCATAGGGTCATAACATAATCATGCAAGTGTAATTCAAAATAACATATAATTATGGCGTTTCAACCAACTAATCTATTTCAGCGGCCATCCTTTCTTCAATCCTTGCCAAACCGGTTTTGTACAATTCTTTGATTACTCCAGGACCTAAGTTAAAGAATTTGTTTATGATTTCACCAATGGTTTTATTTACTCATTTATCTCATGCAGTAGGATTTTTGTTGTGTACTTGATCCTGAGGTCATTTAGCTATTTGGTTTGTTTGTTATTTGGGCATTTGTGACACCCCACCAAAAAAGGATGCTTTATAACATAGTTGATACAAGAAGTGCTTATCTTATTGATAATAAACGTATTGTACAAATGTTGGAAACTCAAATTACAATATCTAATCAGACTAAGTCTAGCCTGATGTAACAACACTTCCAACAAATCACACCGACCCCGGGATATACATTTCTACCAAACACCAGTCTGGGATACAGTATTCCACCGGCACACAGGTTCGGGATAACTAGCACGTACAAAACTAACCATCATTACATGTGATACATGCTTAAAAGACGTCAGCTATTTCCAGTGAGTTCATGAATATACACGAGTTATAAACCACCTTATTTCACCATGACTTTGTACCCGCCCATATCATCATAACCCAACGTCAACATGTGACACATCATCATACAATTAATGTCTCTACAACGACCGGCTGGACAAATCCTACCCAACGGTATTATAAGGGACCACAATTCGTCTGTATGAGTGCACAGGTTATGCATATACGTACAACAGTCATGCATTAATATTACAGGTTGTGACAAGTAAAAAGCATTCATAAAACTGACTTGTGTAACAGTTGCAAGCACAATAAAGTAACAATTGCTAGTACAAGTGGATAACAGTTGCCAGCATAATCAAACAATATCCCTGGGTCTTGATACAACATAATCAATCCTAGGTTAGGTTATGGTACATCTAATTAGTTATTATCATGGTTGGATATTCGTTAACGTTGCCTTGTTTAAGCATGGTTGATCAGTCCATGCCTAATTAAGGCTAAGTTACCCAATATCCGCCCCAGCAACAACCCTAGTACCTAAAAATAATGTTAACACTACTACTATTAACAATATGACTATAAATAATAACTACTAAAATTACTACTAATATTAACTACTAAAAATAAAGAATAAATAACTAAACATAAACTTAAACGAGAGCATTTCTTAAAACTATCTACTGCAATTTGATGTAGAGTCTCCCTACTTGAGCTCATACTTATGCTCCAAAAACGACTAATAACAATACCCAACTGGTTATCGTAGGCTCGGATTCTCTTTATATTAGAGTGTTCCTGTTAAAAGAAACTGATATTCTAAAAACAACTTTAAACTTCTATATATAGAAGGAAGGTAACTGCCTAAGAAAGGAGCTGCTCATAAAGTTCTTTACGTCCATGGATGGAATTGACAAGCTAGCCTGCTAGCTTGCTTCTATAGGTTTTGTAAGTTATAATTTATATTATTAGTATTATTATATTATTATAATTAATTCAGCTGCTTCACTCGTTTTTCTCGTATAACTTTTAAAATATAATGTTCTATAAAACGACAAATATATCATTAGAACGAGGATGTTTTTCTCTACGTTTCAACCTAAGTTTCATTAGATACGGAGTATGGTCGAAATATAATATATTTTATTGTTATTATTATACGATATCTTATAATACTAAACACTCGTCTAGATATCTCATATTTTAAATGACCATCTTACTCATTACGTATCTGTTCAACAACATATAAAATATATAAGTTTTATATATTTTTATTTTTGTCTACAAAAAGGGTGTTACAACTCTACCTTAGGTTTCGTCCTCTCGAAACCTGTCAAACAATGGATAACTAAGAGAGGATCTTTTTTTTTTTTTCGCTACAATCCTTTATGTAACATCCAGTCATTTCATGTGTTTCCATTATACTAAGACTTGTTTTATTGTCTTAGGGCATAGTTGGTTTTTTTTCTACTTCACTCTAACAGATAGGAGTCCTGCATTTCCTCAATATACCGCTTCATAGGGTGCTCCTTATATGATGATATGGTAACTATTATCGTATGAGGATTCGATCAACGGTAGATAGATGTCCTAACTACTACCAAAGTTGATTACGCATACATGTAGTATATTTTCTAATATTCAGATAGTTTGCTCACTTTGCCTATCAATATAAGGGTGGTATGTTGTTCTCACATTTATTCGGGTATCAAGATCTATCTAGAAACTTTGCCAAAATCTCGACGTGAAACGACCATCTTTGTCGAATCTAATTGAGATATGCACACTATGTCACGAGACCAATCTTGTTAATATAGACTTTGGTAAAACTTTCTATCTTGCTCATTTGGTAAACCTATCTATCATGACCTGTATAGTATTGTGTCCATGACTCGATCTCAGGAGTTAGTATCAATGTCCATTGTTACTTTCTCCTATTTCCATTCTGGGATATAGTATTCCACTGACCACACAGGTCCGGGATAACCAGCACATACAAAATTAACCATCATTACCTGTGACACAAGCTTAAAAGACGTCATTATTCCGGTGAGTTCATGAAATATACACGAGTTATAAACCACATTATTTCACCATGACTTTGTACCCCGCCCATATCATCATAACCAAACGCCAACACGTGACACATCATCATACAGTCAATGTCTATACACCGACCGGTGTAGTGCCAGACAAATCCTGCCCAGTGGAACGTATAAGGGACCACAAATATCGTGTGTATGAGTGCACATGTTATGTATATGTGTACAACAGTCATGCATTAATATTACTGGTTGGGACAAGCAGAAAGCATTCACAAACTCACCTGTGTAATAGTTGCAAACACAATAAAGTAACAATTGCTACTACAAGCGGATAACAGTTGCCAGCATAATCAAACAATATCCATGGGTCTTGATACAACATAAGCAATCCTAGGTTAGGTTATGGTACATCTAATTAGTTATTATCATGGTTGGATATGGTTAACGTTGCCTTGTTTAAGCATGGTTGATTAGTCCATGCCTAACTAAGGCTAAGTTACCCAATACCCGCCCCTGACAACAACCCTAGTACCTAAAAATAATATTAACACTACTACTATTAACAATATTACTACAAATAATAACTACTAATATTAACTACTAAAAATAAAGAACAAATAACTAAACATAAACTTAAACGGGAGCATTCCTTAAAACTATCTACGACAATTTGATGTAGAGTCTCCCTACTCGAGCTCCTACTCATGCTCCAAACACGACTAATAACAATACTCAACAGGGTATCGTAGGCTCGGATTCTCTTTATATTAGAGCGTTCCCGTTAAAAGAAACTAATATCCTAAAATCAACTAGAAGCTTCTATATATAGAAGGAAGGTAGCCGCTCATAAAGTTCTTTACGTCGATGTGCGATGGAATTGGCAATTTGCTTCTATACGTTTTGTAAGTTACAATTTATATTATTATATAATAATTATTATATTATTATTATAATTAATTCAGCTGTTTCACTCGTTTTTTTCGTATAACTTTTAAAATATAATGTTTCATAAAACGACAAATATATCATTAGAACGAGCATGCTTTTCTCTACGTTTCAACCTAAGTTTCATTAGATACGTAAGTATGGTCGAAATATAATATATTTTATTGTTATTATTATACATCTCTTATAATACTAAATACTTGTCTAGATATCTCATATTTAAATGACCATATTACTATTTATGTATCTATTCAACAACATATAAAATATATAAGTTTTATATATTTTTATTTTTGTCTACAAAACGAGGTGTTACAACTCTACCTTAGGTTTCGTCCTCCTCGAAACCTATCAAACAGTGGATAACTAAGAGAGGATGTTTCTTTTTTTTTCGCTACACTCCTTTGTCTAACATCTAGTCATTTCATGTGTTTCCATTATACTAAGACTTGTTTTATTGTCTTAGGGCATAGATGGTTTTTTTTCTAGTTCACTCTAACAGATAGGAGTCCTGCATTTCCTCAATATACCGCTTCATAGGGTGCTCCTTTTATGATGATGTGGTAACTATTGTCACACCCCGACCCGCAGCGGACAAGGTGATCGGGGCATGATTGGGTTATCATCAAAGCTCATGACATTTATTAAATGTTTCATATTCATTATTGCAAATTAAATGAAAGTTTACAATGATTGCTACAACATGATCTAACTAACAATCTAACTCCTTTGTTCTCTTCTAAGGCATATCCTATGCTATCCTTGCTTCAACCTGTTCACCTGTATCATGTGTAAAAAGGTTTTTGGATCAACATAATGTTGGCGAGTGAATCCTATGGAAAAACATTTGAACAATTTATTTAAATTGATTATGAAAAATGTGCACAACCAAGCATGAGTAACATTAGATGTAACTTGATCAATAATCATAAGATGTTAAATGAAAACACTCATGAACAATAATGGAACAATTAAAGGCACGCGATGCTCAACTCGTCTCTCACGAGGAACTGAGGGGCCTGATGAATGAATTGCATAAACATGATAATACGAATAACACAACTACAAACAATATAAACTCAATGAAAACACACATGAACAATAATGAATTTGGATTGAAGCACGCGATGTTCTACTCGTTTCCCACGAGGAACTGATGGGCTTAATGTATGAGTTTCATGTAATTTGACAAACGGAATATGAATAAATCACAACAATAAATCAATCTAAGATTAAGTCATGATGTGGTATGGCACAAGTTTAAATAAATAAATTAATTAATTCATAACACATGACACACCCCAAAACGTGTAATTTAAAAGGGGAATTGTAAGATTCACTCACAGTGGGTGCGTTCGGTTGATGATGATGAATGCACGCGAAGTGGTTTTAACCACGAGTGAGATTTAACCTAGATAAATCGCATTATGGTTTGGTGAGTAAACGGATTTTATTAAATTATTTTAGTAGGATTGTTGGGTGTATTTTTGTGAGTTTGAAACTATTTTCTAATCTTAAAAATGTTATTTTTAAGTATTTATAATTGATTTTTAATTTAAAATAATTAAATAAAAATAAATAAAAAAAGATTATTTTTTTTCTGACCGTTGACCGGCCGGTTGACCGTTGACCTGACCGTTGACCGGTTCGTTGACAGTTTATTGTGCGCTGAGTGAGGCTCGAACCCGAGACCTCTCGTACGCGTGCACGCAGCTCTACCAACTGAGCTACGTGTCTAACCCGTTATATATCCGATTTTAATTATATATATACACTAATTATTTTAAACAGAAATCCTTTTTATTTTAAAAACGGTTTAAACGAAACGATCATGCACACCACAGGTCTCGAACCCGGGACCTGTGGTTCAATCCAACACACAGTCCACCGCTGGACTGTGTGTTCAACATGTTATAGTATTCGGTTTTTATTATACTTAAATACAAAATAGATATTTCCTTTTTCTGCCTTATTTAAAAGAAAAGATAATTGTCCGAGTCGGTGCTGAGGACCGGACTCGAACTCGTGACCTGTGATATAAACAAACACACAGTCCACCGCTGGACTGTGTGTCTAACTTGGTTATTGTTTCGGTTATTAATATACTTAACATATATCTTAGGCGATCCGGTTCAGTAAACAAAAAAATGGATTTTATTAAGGCAGCGTGTGTGAGACGGGATTCGAACTCGAGACGTTTTGCGTTTTATATGTGCACACAGTCCACCGCTGGACTGTGTGTCTAACCCGATTAATTTCTTGATTTATATTATACTTATATGATAACGAGAGAGCGTCGTCTTCTTCACTGAAAGAATAACCAGAATCGGTGTTCGACTAGATCAAGATTTTAAATCAGTTTCTTAGCGTTTTAGGTTAATTATTGGTAATATGGAAGTAAAAAGAAAGGAAAATAAGCGTGAGGTATACCGACTCGTTTCCTCTGTTTTCCGGCAGAACTCCGGCGACAGAAAAACAACTCCGGCGACGTGTTCCTTGTAGTAGCTAGTCTCCAGAAAACTTGCAAAAAGGTAAGGGTGACTTCGGTGAAGGTTTAGGGGATTCAATAAAGCTCAGGGATCAAAACACGGTTTTCCGGCGAAAAACAGGAAAGTTCCGGCGAGTGAAAATACGCCGTGAAAAGGTGTGATTTTTGTGCGAAAGTGTTTGTAGACGGTTGTGGTTGAATTTATAGGGAAAAATGAAATGTATTTGGTCTGATTTCGGACTGGGTTCGTCAATTCAAGTTTTCCGGCGGTTTTGAATTTGGTCGCGGACTTCAAACATCGGTTATAACCGATATGTGATTAAAGATTTACGTTATAACGTAAATTGGTGTTAAGACTTCGCGAATAATCCGGGATTCCGACGACTGAATCGTTGGGCGCCGGTTTTGAATTCGCAAAGACACTTTATGAATTAATTGATTCTATTATATCACAAACGGAACAAGTGGCGCAGTGGTTTGTGTGTGTGAAGATAAGTCACTGAGTGACTCGGTACAGACCCGGGTTCGAAACCCGGCAGATGTATTTAATTTTTATTTTGCGATTTTTGACAGTTTTTCAAAAACTAAATATATATTCGCGTATAATAATTGATTACGGATCGTTTAAAAATGTTTTGGACATTTAATTCGAAACGAAAATTTTGACTGACTGTTCGGTTGATAAACGGAGCGGGTTTGGTAAATCCGTTTTTTGACGGATGTTACAACTATTATCGTATGAGGATTCGATCAATGGTAGATAGATGTCCTAACTACTACCAAAGTTGATTACGCATACATGTAGTATATTTTCTAATATTCAGATAGTTTGCTCACTTTGCCTATCAATATAAGGGTGGTATGTTGTTCTCACATTTATTCGGGTATCAAGATCTATCTAGAAACTTTTCCAAAATCTCGAGGTGAAACGACCATCTTTGTCGAATCTAATTGAGATATGCACACTATGTCACGAGACCAATCTTGTTAATATAGACTTTGGTAAAACTTTCTATCTTGCTCATTTGGTAAACCTATCTATCATGACCTGTATAGTATTGTGTCCATGACTCGATCTCAGGAGTTAGTAACAATGTCCATTGTTACTTTCTCCTATTTCCATTCTGCGATTTCAAGTAGGTAGTGTCACACCCCGACCCGCAGCGGAAAAGGTGATCGGGGCATGATTGGGTTATCATCAAAGCTCATGACATTTATTTTAACATTTCATATTCATTAATACAATTTAATGGAAATTTACAATCATAATTACATCAATGACCTAAACATCAGTCTAAGCTTCTTTGTTTTCTTCTAAGGCATTTCCTATGTTTTCCTTGCTTCATCCTGTTCACCTGTATCATGTGTAAAAAAGGTTTTTGGATCAACAAAAAGTTGGCGAGTGAATCCTATGGAAAACATTTGAACAAGTTTATTTAATTGATTATAAAATAAGTGCACAACCACACATGAGTAAAAATAGATGTAAACTTATTAATAAATCAATTTGATATTAAACAATACACACATGAACAATAATGGATCATTTAGAGGCACGCGTTGCTCAACTCGTCTCTCACGAGGAACTGATGGGCCTAATGAATGAATTGCATAACCATGATAATATGAAAGACATAACTACCAACAATATAAACTCAATAATACACACATGAACAATAATGGATTGGTTTTGAGGCACGCGTTGCTCACTCCTCTCCCACGAGGAACTGATGGGCTTAATGAATGAATTTCATATAAGTTGACAAAATGAAATACATAATCACAACAATATAAACAATCTAAGTTTAGATCACGATATGGTATGGCACAAGTTTAAATAAACGAGTTGATTATTTTGTGACATATGACACACCCCAAAACGTGTAAATAAAAAAAGGGGAGTTGTAAGATTCACTCATAGTGGGTGCGTTCGGTTGATGATGTTGAATGCACGCGAAGTGGTTTTAACCACGAGTGAAATTAACCTAGATAAATAGCATTATGGTTCGGTAAGTAAACGGATTTTATTAATCCATTTTAGTAGGATTGTTGGGTGTATTTTTGTGAGTTTAAGGCTATTTTCTAACCTTAAAAATGTTATTTTTAAGTATTTTTAATTGATTTTTAAATAAAATAAATAAATAAAAATAATAAAAAAATTGATTTTTTTTGCTACAGTTGACCGTTGACCGTTGACTTTGACTTTGACCGGTTCGCTTGTATAATTGTGTGCGCTGGGTGAGGCTCGAACCCGAGACCTCCCGTACGCGTGCACGCAGCTCTACCAACTGAGCTACGTGTCTAACCCGAAATATTTCTGTTTTTAATTATATTTATATACTAATTAGATTAAACCGAAAATCATTTATTTTTAAAAACAATTTAACTGAATCGGACCGGTGCGCTCCACAGGTCTCGAACCCGGGACCTGTGGTTTATGTTAACACACAGTCCACCGCTGGACTGTGTGTTTAACTTGTTATATAATCTAATTTATATTATACTTATATACAAACTAAACATTTTCATTTATGCCTTATTTAAAAAGTTGGATAAATGTCCGGATCAGTGCAGTAGACCGGACTCGAACTCGTGACCTGTGATTAAACATACACACAGTCCACCACTGGACTGTGTGTCTAACTTGGTTATTATTCCGGTTATTAATAAACTTAACATATATATGAAATGAATCCGGTTCAGTTAACAAAAAAGACATTTTTATTAAGGCAGCGTGCGTGGGACAAGATTCGAACTCGAGACGTTTACGTGTTTATTGTGCACACAGTCCACCGCTGGACTGTGTGTCTAACCCGAGTTATAACTTGATTTTAATTATACTTATATGTTACCGAAACTTCGTCTTCTTCGTCAGCTTTAACCAGAAACGATGACTGACTGGTTCGAATTTATATTCAGGTTTCTTTAGCGTTTTATGATTAATCATAGGTGAGATATAAATAAAAAGAAAGAAAAATTGGGCGTAAGGTATACCGACTGGACTCCTCTGTTTTTCCGACAGAACTCCGGCGACAGCAACAGGTTCCGGCGTCGTGTGTCTTGCAGCAGCGAGTCTTCAGAAAGCTTGAAAAGAATGTGGGTGACTTCGGTATAAGCTCAGGGGGTCCAGTAAGGCTCAGAAATGGAGGGTTCGGTTTTCCGGCGATGAGCAGAAGATTTCTGGCGAGTGAGTTTTCGCCGAGAAAGGGTGCGGTTTTGAGCGAAAAAGTTTGCAGAGGTTCGAGGGGGTATTTATAAGGCAGGTTATCGATGAATTTGGTCCAATTTCCGACTTGATTCATCGGTTAGAAAATCTCCGGCGGTTATAACTTGTGTCGCGGACTCAGACGTCGGTTATAACCGATGTAGGTTTAAGGTTTACGTTATAACTGAAGTAACCGTCGATTCTTGGCGAGTTAGTCGGGATTTCCGACGACTGAAATTTGGGCGCCGGTTTTTGAATTCGGAAAACATGTTATGAATTAATTGAGTCTAACAATTACCAAGAAACACTAGTGGCACAGTGGTTGGAGAGTTGAGTGTTAAGTTGTGTTGACCGGCTGACTGACCCGGGTTCGAAACCCGGCAGGGCCAAATTATTTTTATTTTCTTATTTTTGACAGTTTTTCAAAAACAAACTATATATTCCAACATAATAATTGATTATGTATCGTTTAAAATTATTTTGGGCATTAATTCGCAACGAAATTTTTAACTGATTGTTCGGTTAATAAACGGAAGGGTTTGGTAAAATCCGTTTTTTGACGGATGTTACAGTATCCCCTACTTTTTAGAAATTTCGTCCCGAAATTTAAATAGTGATATATTTGACTAAAAGAATGATGGTGTTTAGTTTGACAGTTACATGCTTAGAAAAGTAAGGGTTTAAGTTTTTTGTTCGAGGCGGTAACGTTCCTTGTTAGGGTTAAGTACCCTATTACAGGAATCGCTTTTTGTTGCCTATTGTAAAAGTATTGATAAGCAGAATTGATTTGCTAACTATGATATCATGCATAAGAGTTTGGATATGTTTGGAAGGATATGGTTATATCCTAAGGCAAAACTTCTAATACTACAACCTACATGGAACTTCTCATAACCATCTAACAATACCTCTGATCCTTTGACAAGAATACTTATATATAGGAAGTACCAGCGGCGTATCCACCATATTCTTGTCAAATTTTCATTGGCTTTATCCTTAAGTTATGATTGATTCGATGTGATTCTAAAACATAAAGAAAAACATAAAACTAAACGATAGGAGTTGAATCTGGATTTTCGGTGAAGAGGACTAGTTGAGTATCTTCGCTTGGGCCGTCATTATCTTCGACCGGATTGGCGTTGATGTTGAAGACTCTTCCTCTTGCTGGTGGCCTAGCGGTTGGGTTTTCTTGGTTTACTTGGTTAACTGGGTTTGACTGGGCTTGAGCTTGATGACGTTAACCAATTGAGGGCATGTGTTTCTAAAGTGGGTAGGGTCGCCACAATTGAAACAAGCTCGAACATATGGGAACATGGGGTATTGGGGTTGTTGATAGGTTTGGTTCATGTTTTGGGTAAGGGGAGAGATTTGGTTTTGAAAGGTGCGGCAAACCTTGCTCAAATGACCATAGCGTCCACAAGTTGCACATAGTCGACAAGGTTAGGTAAGGGGATGGTGGTAAAAACAGTTGTTGATCGAGGGTGAGGTCCAAGATATGGTTTCTTATTTGGGTAAGTTGAGTTGGGTGCCACTTGGGTCATTGGGATAGCTTGGATGGGTATGGCTGTGAAATTGGTTGATTTCGTTGGATAGCAGCGAAAAGTTGCCCGTCTCTTTTTCTCTTAGAATTGGGTTGAGAAGGGGATTCGGTTTGGGTGTGGTCGGAGGTTTCAGTCGATGCTTTATCCTTCTTCTTCTCCTCCTTGAAGTCTTTGTTCCGGATTCGGTTCTCGGTGAGCTCTGTAGCTAACTCCATTGCTGCTTCCAAAGTTGCAGGCTTGGTACTTATTTACAGAGTCTTGAATCTTTGACGGAAGACCTCGAATGTAGTGCTCGATCAAACGGTAGAGGGGAGTGAACATGTTGGGAACCATTTGATGTAACTCGAGGAATATTTTGTTGTACGTGGTGTGGTCTCCTTCCTTTTGCTTCAACGAATAAAATTCATCTTCTAATTTCTTGATTTCGCTCCTTGGGCAAAATCGTCTGGTCATGATTTCCTTCAATTCATTCCAAGTTAAAGTCATAGCATCTTCAACACCTCGTTTGGCCTTCTCTGTATTCCACCAAGTAAGTGCTATTCCATATAAACGACCGGTAGCACATCGCATTTTGCGATCATCGGGGCAATCGCAATTTAGAAAAGTGTTCTCCATCTCTTCAAACCAATGGAGGAGAGCAGTGACACCTTCAGTCCCTTTGTATTTTGGAGGGTCGCATGATTTGAAATGCTTGTAGGTGCATTTAGCGGTATTTGGGGGAGAGTTGATAACGTTTTGATTTTCTTGATTGGCAGGATTAGCGGTAAGTGCTTGTTGTACTTGGATTACAATGTTGGGTATTACGACAGCCATTTGTTGAGCGATTAGGGCAGCCATGCGCTCGCGGGCTTTTCCTGCTCTCATCTTCCTACGGGCGAGGTTAGAAGACATCTACAAGGAATACATGTCAAGAGTATGAGTTGGATGTTTTTGGGATCATGGGTCGCACTTAGGAATGAACATTCATAAAATAATTATAGAAAAATAAATCTACTACATCCATAGGATGTCTTGGGCTTTGCTCGCCATTAGGCCCACATGCCGCCATACTTCACCTTCGTAATCATGTGGGCCCCATGAATACCGGGTTTTTCATATGGTTCACATGGGTTTGCCTGGTTGCGTACACTAAAACCCGGAGAAAATCGAGAAATATGTATACAACGTGTGATATTCGGAATGTGTCCAGGTGTAGACACGATGACACCTCAAAGTGGGGTTAGTTCGAACGACGTTTGGTGTGGCATGCTTTGGCCTAATAGGTCCTTCGTATTCTCATCGTTAGTCCCCAGGTAGGCAAACTGGTTCGTTATATTGGATTTATACGAATGCCAACCTAGACAGGACGTTCCGACTACCGGTACTTGTACCCTTCCAGTTACTACATGCCCGTCGCAGAACTTACTTTGATGAGATTTGAAAATTGCAACAAAATCTTTGAATAATGAGAGTATGAAAATGAATTGAATATATGAACATTGATATATGTATAATGAATATGTATATAAGTATGTATGTTTGACTGTAAATATAAACAAATATGAAACAAATAAATATCACAAGTTTGTATGTAACCACCTAATCAATTAAAATTTAGGCAGACTATAGTATAGGCTCTAAGGGTCTAATAACCTATCCTATATCCCTATAGTCATGGCTCTGATACCAATCTGTCACACCCCGACCCGCAGCGGAAAAGGTGATCGGGGCATGATTGGGTTATCATCAAAGCTCATGACATTTATTTTAACGTTTCATATTCATTAATACAATTTAATGGAAATTTACAATCATAATTACATCAATGACCTAAACATCAGTCTAAGCTTCTTTGTTTTCTTCTAAGGCATTTCCTATGTTTTCCTTGCTTCATCTGTTCACCTGTATCATGTGTAAAAAGGGTTTTTGGATCAATAAAAAGTTGGCGAGTGACTCCTATGGAAAACATTTGAACAAGTTTATTTAATTGATTATAAAATAAGTGCACAACCACACATGAGTAAAAATAGATGTAAACTTATTAGTAAATCAATTTGATATTAAACAATACACACATGAACAATAATGGATCGTTTAGAGTGCACGCGTTGCTCAACTCGTCTCTCACGAGGAACTGATGGGCCTAATGAATGAATTGCATAACCATGATAATATGAAAGACATAACTACCAACAATATAAACTCAATAATACACACATGAACAATAATGGATTGGTTTTGAGGCACGCATTGCTCACTCGTCTCTCACGAGGAACTGATGGGCTTAATGAATGAATTTCATATAAGTTGACAAAATGAAATACATAATCACAACAATATAAACAATCTAAGTTTAGATCACGATATGGTATGGCACAAGTTTAAATAAACGAGTTGATTATTTGTGACACATGACACACCCCAAAACGTGTAAATAAAAAAAAGGGGAGTTGTAAGATTCACTCACAGTGGGTGCGTTCGGTTGATGATGTTGAATGCACGCGAAGTGGTTTTAACCACGAGTGAAATTAACCTAGATAAATAGCATTATGGTTCGGTAAGTAAACGGATTTTATTAATCCATTTTAGTAGGATTGTTGGGTGTATTTTTGTGAGTTTAAGGCTATTTTCTAACCTTAAAAATGTTATTTTAAGTATTTTTAATTGATTTTTAAATAAAATAAATAAATAAAAATAATAAAAAAAATTGATTTTTTTTGCTACAGTTGACCGTTGACCGTTGACTTTGACTTTGACCGGTTCGCTTGTATAATTGTGTGCGCTGGGTGAGGCTCGAACCGAGACCTCCCGTACGCGTGCACGCAGCTCTACCAACTGAGCTACGTGTCTAACCCGAAATATTTTGTTTTTAATTATATTTATATACTAATTAGATTAAACCGAAAATCATTTATTTTTAAAAACGATTTAACTGAATCGGACTGGTGCGCTCCACAGGTCTCGAACCCGGGACCTGTGGTTTATGTTAACACACAGTCCACCGCTGGACTGTGTGTTTAACTTGTTATATAATCTAATTTATATTATACTTATATACAAACTAAACATTTTCATTTATGCCTTATTTAAAAAGTTGGATAAATGTCCGGATCAGTGTAGTAGACCGGACTCGAACTCGTGACCTGTGATTAAACATACACACAGTCCACCACTGGACTGTGTGTCTAACTTGGTTATTATTCCGGTTATTAATAAACTTAACAATATATGAAATGAATCCGGTTCAGTTAACAAAAAAGACATTTTTATTAAGGCAGCGTGCATGGGACAAGATTCGAACTCGAGACGTTTACGTGTTTATTGTGCACACAGTCCACCGCTGGACTGTGTGTCTAACCCGAGTTATAACTTGATTTTAATTATACTTATATGTTACCGAAACTTCGTCTTCTTCGTCAGTTTTAACCAGAAACGATGACTGACTGGTTCGAAGTTTTATTCAGGTTTCTTTAGCGTTTTATGATTAATCATAGGTGAGATATAAATAAAAAGAAAGAAAAATTGGGCGTAAGGTATACCGACTGGACTCCTCTGTTTTTCCGACAGAACTCCGGCGACAGCAACAGGTTCCGGCGTCGTTGTCTTGCAGCAGCGAGTCTTCAGAAAGCTTGAAAAGAATGTGGGTGACTTCGGTATAAGCTTAGGGGTTCAGTAAGGCTCAGAAATGGAGGGTTCGGTTTTCCGGCAATGAGCAGAAGATTTCTGGCGAGTGAGTTTTCGCCGAGAAAGGGTGCGGTTTTGAGCGAAAAAGTTTGCAGAGGTTCGAGGGGGTATTTATAAGGCAGGTTATCGATGAATTTGGTCCAATTTCCGACTTGATTCATCGGTTAGAAAATCTCCAGCGGTTATAACTTGTGTCGCGGACTCAGACGTCGGTTATAACCGATGTAGTGTTTAGGTTTACGTTATAACTGAAGTAACCGTCGATTCTTGGCGAGTTAGTCGGGATTTCCGACGACTGAAATTTGGGCGCCGGTTTTTGAATTCGGAAAACATGTTATGAATTAATTGAGTCTAACAATTACCAAGAAACACTAGTGGCACAGTGGTTGGAGAGTTGAGTGTTAAGTTGTGTTGACCGGCTGACTGACCCGGGTTCGAAACCCGGCAGGGCCAAATTATTTTTATTTTCTTATTTTTGACAGTTTTTCAAAAACAAACTTATATTCCAACATAATAATTGATTATGTATCGTTTAAAATTATTTTTGGTATTAAATTCGCAACGAAATTTTTAACTGATTGTTCGGTTAATAACGGAGCGGGTTTGGTAAAATCCGTTTTTTGACGGATGTTACAGGTAGCTAGAAGGCGTTTAATGCTCTAGATGAACTCTTATGCAGGTAAGGCATTCTTGTTGTGCATTCTTTATTCAGTCTAAATGGTTTATCTCAACACTATTTTTCGATGCACGGATTCTTATTGGTTTGAGACTTTATTTTCTACTGAGTGCATCCACCACCCTGTTTGCCTTACAAACTAAGTTCATGAGATCAATGAATGCCACATGTGTGTTGTTCTTATATTAATGGCATCACTAAGAACTTATAGTGACTGTATTTAAATCTCTACAATAATCTCACATATACATCTCTTGTCTCTCTTCTCAACAAGGAATTTGAGCCTGTGTGTTTTGCTTACAATGATGTTCTTTATTTTCTCCATTCATTTCTAGATACAACTAGTTTCTTGTTGTTAAGCAATCTAAGTCGTGGTATCTTTCTAGTGCACACAATTTTTTGCTTAATAGAGAGCTAAGCAATCCATTTATTTGACTATATTAATCTCCAAATTTCATAGACATCAAGTCAATAGGTACCCGGTTGTTGTTCAAGCTTATCGTACAGTTCTGAATGATTTCAGCTATCTCCTTTTGACACCCATTGGTTATTTGACTATAAAAGTATGGCTAAGATTCTAGGATTCTTAATTTAAATAGGGTTAAATATGGCAGATACTAAGCTTCTATTCACACCAACTTCCACCAATCAGAGAAATTCTTAAGGGTTTTAGCTTAATGAACGTTCGGATTCCTAATGATAAATCCCACATAACTTGATTCATCATTTGTTTCCATGTTACCATCACATGAGGGAGTAACCTAACTGTTTCGTTAGACTTGGTGGCATATTCTCTGCATATCTAATTTCCCTAATTCTAATTTGCAGAATTTTCATTCTAGTTGTTCTATCTTACTCAGCGGACATAATTTCTTAGGACATTCTTGGGTTAATTTTTCCCAACTCATTTGCTTTGTGATATCTTTTCCTTTAGTACGTAGTATGTTTATGGGATATTCCATTGGACTTAACAACTCGTGTACCTATATAGTTCCTATATTGAAATCAACAGTTGGTGGGTTACAAAACATGCTTAAATCGTAAGTACACTCCTTGTGTTACCTTTTTTCCCAGTTTTTTTTATCTATAAACTTAGTCATAATTAACGAAAAACTTTACTCTAGTTTATTCTTTAGTTCTCCGGGCAAGTCTTTGGTTGAGTGGCATTAATAATGTTGGCTACTTCTAGGGTGATTCTCTGAGTTGCTTCCTGTTTTAACTGTACTTTTGCGCTTCCCTGTGTCCAGACATTTTGGAATGAAGTTTTGGCTCTAGAAGTACCTTTGTTTCTATTATTAACAGGGTGTTCCATGTTCACACATAGTATTATTCAGATATCTTATATAAGTTAGTACATAGGTTACTTTTTTTTGGAGTAACTGTTATACACAATAACATATGTTCTCATATTAGTTATTATGATTCAAGGATACCATCACGTCACATACCGCAACATATGCCCATAGCCACCATATTTCAAATACATGACCACGTCATACTCAAGAGTATGTTCTTAGTTTAGCCACAGTTTTAGTGCATGAGCTCGTCATACACTACAATACATGTTCTTAGTTTAGTCGTTCTTTTGTACATAATTGTACCGGTGTTATGATTTTAGGATATAACACACTTTTAGATTGGTCTCATATAAAATATTTTACCATCGTTCTTCTTAGTGGAAGACAACCTAGTTACCATGCCTTACAACGATATTCTTAGTAACTTCTCTATTAAGTCCCACAATTACTAAATAGTCTGTCAAGTCTAAGAGGTCCATTATTCAAACTTAAGTATTCTTAGGACAACTGAAGTAGTTAAGTCCCAATGTAAAAGTCTTAGTCATTCTAGTACTTAGGGTGTTCTGTCGATAATTTTCTATAATTTCAAGAAAATACAACTTCAACATTTTATTCATTAACAAGTTCACATAATACACATAGTACAACACGTTCTCAAATATCATCCACATAAGAAAAGAAATTTACTGCCCTCCCCAGGCTCGAGCCAAATCTAGTTCCTATTGAACTATCATGTTCTGAGCTTCTACATTTGTTAACCTCTAGTTCACAACCTCTAACTCGGTTATTCCAACACACATGGCTCGTAATTGATTTTTTCTTTCTTTGTAAACCTACCGTCTTACGAGGACTATGTATAGTTATAGGGGTACTTGGGTTTATAGGCACTTCGCGAAAGGGTTTAAGTTCCAATGGCTATGGGAATCTCTCTACAAGATGGTATGGATTGGAGACTCAGGTGGTTCATTGGAATCTTCTTCCTCTTTGATGTGGGATATGCGTTAAGATGTGCCATTGCTAAATTTTGTGACGAGTAAGGGAACGAGAGGTATAGGTAATCGTTGCTAAAGGTGGTGGGTACAGATTGATAGCTAAATAAGGATACATAAGTTGTAACTGTCACTATAAGTATATCCTGATGACTCTGCACCCTAAGTAGGTTCGTAATCGGGTTCATTTATTACCTGTGTATTGGAGTCAACTAAAGCAAGCTTACACACATAGTCGGGACTTATGCCTCCCCTAGCATCCTTTTCTGAAAACTACGTATATAAGTATATAACTTACCTTTTTAGGCAGGCCTAATCTCTAAAGTTGAAGCCTAGATATCCCTACCGAATACCTATTTTGCTAAAACGTTTGGCTCTGATACCAACTGTGAAACCCCACCGAAAAGGATGCTTTATAACACAGTTGATACAGGAAGTGCTTATCTTATTAATAATAAATATATTGTACAAATGTTGGAAACTCAAATTACAACATCTAATCAGACTAAGTCTAGTCTGATGTAACAACACTTCCACCATATCACACCGACCCGGATATACATTTCTACCAGACACCAGTCTGGGATACAGTATTCCACTGACCACACAGGTCTGGGATAACCAGCACATACAAAATTAACCATCATTACATGTGACACAAGCTTAAAAGACGTCAGTTATTACCGGTGAGTTCATGAAAATATACACGAGTTATAAACCACATTATTTCACCATGACTTTGTACCCCGCCCATATCATCATAACCAAACGCCAACACGTGACACATCATCATACAGTCAATGTCTATACACCGACCGGTGTAGTGCCAGACAAATCCCGCCCAGTGGAACGTATAAGGGACCACAAATATCGTGTGTATGAGTGCACATGTTATGTATATGTGTACAACAGTCATGCATTAATATTACAGGTTGGGACAAGCAGAAAGCATTCATAAACTCACCTGTGTAATAGTTGCAAACACAATAAAGTAACAATTGCTACTACAAGCGGATAACAGTTGCCAGCATAATCAAACAATATCCATGGTCTTGATACAACATAAGCAATCCTTGGTTAGGTTATGGTACATCTAATTAGTTATTATCATGGTTGGATATGGTTAACGTTGCCTTGTTTAAGCATGGTTGATCAGTCCATGCCTAACTAAGGCTAAGTTACCCAATACCCGCCCCTGACAACAACCCTAGTACCTAAAAATAATATTAACACTACTACTATTAACAATATTACTACAAATAATAACTACTAAAATTACTACTAATATTAACTACTAAAAATAAAGAATAAGTAACTAAACATAAACTTAAACGGGAACATTCCTTAAAACTATCTATGACAATTTGATGTAGAGTCTCCCTACTCGAGCTCCTACTCATGCTCCAAACACGACTAGTAACAATACTCAACGGGGTATCGTAGGCTCGGGATTCTCTTTATATTAGAGCGTTCCCGTTAAAAGAAACTAATATCCTAAAAGCAACTATAAGCTTCTATATATAGAAGGAAGGTAGCCGTGATGTGCGATGGAATTGGTAAGCTAGGGCTAGCTTGCTTCTATACGTTTTGTAAGTTACAATTTATATTATTATTATAATTATTATAGTATTATTATAATTAATTTAGCTGCTTCACTCGTTTTTCTCGTTTAACTTTTAAAATATAACGTTTTATAAAACAACGAATATGTCATTAGAACGAGTATATTTTTCTCTACGTTTCAACCTAAGTTTAATTAGAAACGAAGTAGGGTCGAAATATAATATATTTTATTGTTATTATTATATTGTCTCTTATTGTATTAAATACTCATCTAGATATCTCATATTTTAAATGACCATCTTACTCATTACGTAATTGTTCAACATCATATGAAATATATAAGTTTTATATATTTTCATTTTTGTCTACAAAACGGGGTGTTACAGCATTTCTTTTGCTAAACCACATGCCCAACCAGACATCTTCCCCATGTATGTTTCCATATGCCTCATTGTTAAAATCTCACTGTCTACATCGTTTGACGTTGTCCACCATTCCATCTGCCACCTCACAATTTTGGCGCTTTTTATCCTCCGACCGCTTGGGTTGATTTTCAGATAATCAAGTAGTTTGCAAAAGCAAGACGCTGACCAGTTTCACAATTTTTGCAAACTCAGTATGGCGTTTTAAATAAAGGAGTAATATAATAAGAAGTTTTCAAGGAAGTTACCATTTGCAAACCACACCAAAATATTTGTCTTCAATGCTCAGATCATCTTCAGCAGCACTGTTGTCCAAGACATCAACCTTATATGATTATAGATTGAAGCAAATAATGTTGAAATGTTTTGCACATAATATTGGTATGAAGACCAAATCATAATCGTTTATCTTTTTATTTTTCAGGTCATCTTTGAAACAAGCTTCTCTCAAAACAGTTTCCTTGTTTTGATTGAATTCATTGTTTCGGTTGTCTTCTGATTGCTTAAATGTGGGCATATTCTGTAAACTTTTTTATGTGAACATTTTGTTACAATAAAACATTGTGATAATCTTATGGCATTAAGTTATTCAGATAATCACTTACAATCATTATTTGAGTGCAGAATAATTTGAGGGTGATTCAATGGCCTTAAATCTTTCTTCATAGTTTAGTATGTGCCCCCAAGATTGGACACAACTGTTGTGTGCATATAATCCTAGCCACATTGTCACATCCCAACCGATGGCGGAATCATCGGGATGTGGCACTAAGCAAATCAGATTGTTCAAGAGAATCCATAATGCTACTTTGATGACAATATTTATAAAGTTCAATTTCCCATACAATCAAACAAATATTTCAACAATAGTCAAAACGAATTACAAGTTTCTTAAAGAAAACAAATCCGACAAATTAGTTTTTTAGTGAGTTTCTAGAGATCCTATTCATTTGCAGCAAATGATAATCCATCAACCTGTCACATACGTTTAGCATAGTGATAGTAATAAAGCGTTTCGTAAACCAGCATGTATACGCAAGAGATGTGAATATTGTAGTTAACAGCATGAAACAAGTACCCAAACTGACCGCGATGAGCGCGTCACGTGTCCAAGTGGCCACGTGCGTAAAAGAAAATAAGTAGAAATAAAATGCGAGCCTTAACTACCCCAGGCCTCCAGGTGGCGGGTCAACCTCTAGCAAGCTATCATGTTAAGGGTGGTCACAAGTCATCAAGCATAACATACAACAAATTCAGCGATTCACGTATAGTCATGTATGAGCAGTTTGCGTGTAAGCGTTTTAAGCGTTGCGTGTAGTGTTGTTTTGATAGAAAACGTTTGTAACACCCAAAGTGCGTTAAAGCAAAAAAGGGCTCAAGTATACTCATAATGAGTGCTTAACAGCAAGTCACGAGCGAGATGGAGTGGGTATGAGCGCCGGGTCAGCCTGCGCGTAGAAACAGAAGTGCTTCAGTCTTCGATAGCGCTTGAACAGTTGAACAGTGAGTTGCGTGGGATGAACAGGTGGATAGTACGAAGCACCACTCGCACGAGTCATCACCCATACGAGTGATGGCTCGTGCGAGGCATCACCCTCGTGTGAGTCATCATCCGTATGAGCGATTGCTCATGCGAGTGACCTGTTTTCGAGTCCAAAATCGAGTGTTTTCGCGTCGTTTCTTCGGAAATCGAGTGTCCATCCTTCCAACCTTAAGCTAATGAGCAAACTAAAAGCTGTGGAGGTCTTTAGAGCGAGTTAGTCTCTCATGGAAACTCGGACTGGGTCGTATGGACCCAGAGTGGTTCGTGCAAGCCAACCCAGTTTGCACAAGTGATTGTTCTTGCGTCTTCATGCAACCAGAAATGAGTTCTCGCTTGAAACAGATGTGATTTCAAATCCATTTCATGACGGTTTTGACACTGCTTCGTCCCACTATCTAGTGAACGAAACATACGTCGGTTTGTCCGTTTTGTGTAAAAAATAGTTTTAAAACAGCTTTCTTAGGATTATCACTTGGTGAGTTTGAAACAACAAGGTTTCTATCTTGAGTAGCCAAAGCTAATCAAACATACTCGTTTAAGTGTAAATCCTTGATAAAAACAGAAGGTTTTATGAAAAAGATGAAGGTCCTCGTAAACAGAGAAGTTTAGATGAAATCGGAGATAAACTCGTGTGAAATCGTTGTGCAAATCGTTGTGATTTGCATGGAAAACATAGTCTTCTTACTTGGAAACAGAGAAAAGCGTATAGAGTAGGTTCCATGTGAGTGACAACAAGGAGAGCATGAATGGCTAAGTGTGGTATTTAGAGAAGAAGAGGAGAGGAGCATGAGGGTGCCCCGTACGAGTGGGTGACTCGTGCGAGTGGTCCCTCGTGCGGCTGAGTTTGGCCGGGTGCGAGCCAGGCTTCACTCATACAAGTGGGTACTCGTGCGAGTGATTCTGGTCTGTGTCTTGGCTGTTTTCGTTAGATGTTATTGTTCGGATTAGTTCCTTTTGTTCCGTTAAGCATTTTAGCGAGGTATTAAGCATTGCGTTGCGAGTTAGTGCGATGAATTGAGTTGCGTGAGCGAGTGAGCGTTTAAGCGAGCATAAAACATGTAAACAAATAGTTCATATAAACACACAACATTACATAACCAACATAAATAACTTCGTTTGCGATTTAGTGCGATAGGCGAGGGCGTGAGCGAGTACTGAACAAACAAACACACTCGGCACATAAAGTATCATAATTAACTGTGATTCGTGTTTGCGTTAGCGTTGCGAGTATTAAGCGTTTAAGTGTGCAGTGATGCAGTGTGATGAAAATATATTTAGAATAACATAAACCACTTTTTATATCGAATCTCAGATTACAAGCGGTTACAACGGAATAAACGGTAATAACAGAACAACCAAAAAGTCTCGTTGTTAAACACATGCTCTCTAATATAATCCTCGGGAGATCCTACTGACCTGTAATCCTGAACAGTGTATCGCTGAAAAATACCATATGGTGTATAAGTTTTAGCATTACGTTTCTATTATTATTACATTAATGGCGTTTTATTATCAGACTATTGCTTTTTTTATCTTTATATAACTTGCATGCTATCTTAGGCTAAAATTGGCATTTTCACATACATGCAACAATAAAACAATGGCGTTTTTATGGATTATTGACCATGTAGGTTTTTTATATCATTTATTATTAGACTATGGAGTTTTATATTACTATTTAACTTGCAGGCTATCTTAGGCTAAAAAATGGCGTTTTCCCAGACATGCAGCCATAAAACATGGCGTTTTATGGATTTTTGACCATGTAGGTTTTTTATAGCAATTTTTTATCCTTTCAAATGCAATATATGGTGTTTTTTTCAGTAATGAAATGTACATACCATGGTTTACCACATCCAGTAAAGATGTAGGTTGAAATATTGTTCTCATATGCCTCCCTTGTTGCATTTATAACCACTGGCCTTCTGAGATAAGGGGACAAGCATGGTCCTGATGGTTGTGTCTTTCTTTTTCCATCTTTAATCACAATCTCCTCCATGTCATCATCTTCATTACCATTCCCTTTATCATGTCCACATCCTTCTTGTGCTTTTAGAATTGTATTCTGTTGAATCATCTTTCCTATGTCTGGTGTGCTCTCTCCCTTGTCCTTTTCCTGATCTTCTGTGTTCTCTGGGTTTTACTAGATGATTTTTGAGCTGGTGTCAGTAGATCAAAGGAAGGTATATCTGACTTTTGTGTCCCAATAACCTTGGCGTTTTCACTATCTAGTTTCTTGGGTGTAACTTCTTTTTCAAGTCTTTGCATGAGAGTTTTCTTACCTTCTTCACTTTGAGCAGATTCTAGGGTTTCACTATGTTGCTCGTATGGCGTTTTATCAAACATGACACCCTGCTGCTCAACGTTCTGGTCACGATCTCTTTTTCGGTTTTTTTCCAATTGAGATATGAAAGCTTCACTAAACTGTGTCTCGGTCACATGCTGTTGTATATCTGTTGGCGTTTTATCAAAGGTTGCAACAATGGTATTTTCAAAGTTCAGAGATGAAAGTTTCACTGTATTGTGTTTCTATTTGGAGAATAACAGGGTCTTCATTCTTGTTTTGGTCATCCATTGGCGTTTTTTCAAATATAGGGACCTTGGGTATGTCGGCAGCAGGTTCGAGGTGCTTCTTCAAAGCTTTAACTATTTCTTCCACCATCTTTGGGCAATCAATATCTCTTTTCAATTCAACCATCTGTTCTAGATCTTGTCTTTGTAGTCCCAGAATCTTAGTCACATTCTTAAACGCTGTTCTTTCACCATTATACCATATAATTTCACACTCCAGCCTATTGTTATCATAATATATCCCAGCTTTTTGTATCATTTTCATCAACATGTTCATCACTTGCGTTTTCGTCTGACCATATGTAATCTTCTTCATTGCCACCTTCAACACCATTTGCAGTCTCATCTCCAACCTCACCTCCATGAACAACCTCAAGCTCAAGTGCAGCCTCACATGCATTTCCACCTTCAAAAAACATGACATTTTGGTCAATGTCACCCTCATTTTCTCTTTCACCTTCACATGCAGCCTCAGGTGTAGTCTTGGCGTTTTGGTCACCTTCAACTTCACCTTCTTTTCACATTCTCTTGCCATTGGTTCATCAACCATGGCGTTTTCATTGCTGCCAAACTCAAACTCAACATTATCTTCCCCTTCTTTTGTTCCTTCTTTGGCGTTCCCATCCACATCTTTTGAAATGATTTTCAACAAATCCATACATTATGAATACTATATGTACTAATAGGCTATTTGGATGTTGAATCTTTGATTCGTTTAATAAAGCCTTGATATTATTGTAAGATTTCTCTAACTCTTTGTATGCACAATCTAACTTTTCAGCCATTTCCTGTCAAATGAGAATCATATATAATTAAGCATGGCTTTTGTTTTTTGTTTTTTTTGTTTGAAAGTTTTAATTGTATAAATACCTCTTCAGCTTTATACTTGTTGTCTTTCCACACCAATGTTGTCATGTTTTTCACCTGCTTTTTCTTGATCATGTTGTGTTAGGACTGTGTATAGAACATCGTTTCCTAATGCTGATACCTCAAACATCTTGTTTTGGCTCTCTAAACAATCTATAACAACCCTTTGAATATAAGCTTCTTCATGCTCATCCTCCTCATCACCAATAACCATGGCGTTTTGGACTTCAGGGTTATGTTCTATGTAACTGCGGGAAACATCATGATCAAAATCGGCATCATCATCATCATCATCATCAACTCATCATGATCCTCACTGTCAACATCATCAACTTCATCTTCATTATCATTATCAACATTATTTTCATCTTCATTATCACCTTCATCGTCTTCCTTCTCCACATCATTATAATTTTCATTAACCACTGCTTCAAATTTATTTTTCTTGTTTTTTGGCGTTTTTTGTACAACTGCTTCAAAATGTGGCTTCCTAGTCTTCCTAACAGTGGGTTTCTTTGTAGCCTTCACCTTATGGCGTTTTTTTCCAGCCCCATATATGCTTTTCAATAATATGTTCTCGAACATTTCTAGAATTCTCATAGTTACCACTCAATTGGGTAACCTTCTTGTCTTTTTAATCTTTTCCTATCGCAACCATCATTTACCAAAGCAAGCTGTAATAAAAGATATTAGTTTTCAAGTTTTTATTTAGCAACAATGTTGTATTAATATTTTTCTAACCGCAAGTACGATTAAGAGCCTAGTGAAATGTTTTATTGGTGTCCATGTACTTTTTGCTTGTTGTAAACACTCAATTAGTTAATCACATCACTTCATTTGGTTGATTTCGATGTTTGGTTCAATGTTGTGCAAAAATTGTTGGCTTACAACGACGTTATCACTTGCATGCCCAATGATGGTGAAGAATGCAACAAGGAAATTTAGACGGAAGTTTCTCCCGTAATCGTCCATCTCAGGTAAAATGTCTTCAAATTATACCTTCACACCTGGTCTTTTAATCCAGGTTGTCCCTCTAAACCGCTCTCTCCATTCAGCCTGTAACACCCCAATCCGGATGGGCTGACGTGTCACTATAACAGCGGCTCAGAACAAAAGTCATAATTCCATTATATAAAGTTAGGATTACATTTTAAAAGATAGTTCATAGCCCTAAGGCCCAAAATACATATTAGCTTTATAAAGGTGACAAACATCCTCGGTTAGAATCCTATAGTTTATTCTTCACTCTTCACCCCGCCCATAGTAACATGTGAACTTGTGGGAAAATATAATACACGGAATGAGCCAATTGCCCAGTACGGAATAATAGGCTCAAATAGCAAACAACTAAAATGATGTCACTGATGAGAGTCACGACGCAACGCAACATAACATATAACTGAACTGAATCATATCATACAGATGTACCCAAAAGCTAAACAGAGGTGACAGCCACAAAGTCTGTCACATGAGACGGAGCAGGTTGGCCTACCCGACATCCATCCCCAGAAACATCCTAGGATATATCCATATGCCTCCTAGTTGCTATGTACCACACTTGTACCTAGGGATGCCGTGAACTGATAACTCCGTCACGGAGGAGCCGGAGAGCTTAGGGTAACGGATCTCAGAAAATCAGAAATAAATATAACATTAACACAAAAAGATATTATAAGTATCAGAACATGCGATAATGAGCACAAGATAATCATAAACATATCGCATGATGCATAATAGTTTTAGTTGGAGTAAGAAACGAACGGACGGTCAATTGAATCGAAGCTCAAAGACGTTGGAGTTTTTCGATATATATATACATATATAATATAATTAAGGGTTTATAACAAACGAACTAGATAACAAAAGGAGAGGGGTTAAGGGTTTGTACCTTGTTTCTTGATTTGTTGTCTTAAAAATATATACTTGTCAAGCGTGTTCGTAAGAACCTAAATCGTGTTCATATATTTCATAAGGTTGTGTTTGTACATAAAAGTATTTATATGTATTTGGTTGTTTAGTTCATGTCTAGTTTAAAACCTCAAGTTTGCGTAAGTAATCATTTATATAATTTTGCTTAGATTAAAGAATACATATGTATATTTATATTTATATTTGTGTTTATTAATAAAACATGATATTATTTTCAGTTTTATAATCGTAATTATAAAGATATAATAAGTAAATAATCATCAAATATAGGTTTAAATAAAATAACGTTAATTAAAAATAAATGTTAGTCACAAGACTTGAACTTGTGACCTATAGGTTGTAACTAAAAGACTTAACCAGTGAGCCACTTAATCCTTTATATTTATTTATAAAAATCTAGTTATTTAATAAGAAATCTGATGTTTTTAAATTAGAAAATCTAATAAAAATAATGTCACCAGTAAGGTTTGAACCCAAGACCTTTAGTTTATAATTTCCCAGACTTAACCAGTTATACTACACCACCTTTTTTATATGTATTTTGAATTCTGATGACTTTAACCAGAATTCTGGTGGGTTTAAATAAAATTCTGATGTATTAAAAAGAATGTTTGTTATAAGATTTGAACACATGACCTCTAGGTTATAAGTTATAGTCTTAACCAGTGGACCACTTAGTTATTTATGCTTGATTAATGAATTCTGATGTTTTATATAAGAAATCTGATGCATTTAATTCATTTTCTGATGTTTTTATAAAATTCTGATATTTTATCAGAAATTCTGATGGTTTATAAAAAATCTGATGAAAATCTGATGCTTTTAACAGAAATCTAATGAAATTCTGATGACTCATCAGAAAATGTGATACCCATGACGAAACCACGTACACCTTAATTGGTCCTAAACTTAAAGAATGATTAAAACTATAATTGCACGTAAATCTTGTGAAATTTCATGAGTTGTGTGGGTGCGAAACAATATATGCTATATCTCGGAGGAATCCGAGAGCACATCATGGTTAACATGACACTACTAAGGACCAACGTTGCGAGGTTGGCGTCCTTAGCCTTGAACAACGTGCTAAACGGAGACTTGACATTTAACAATGCATTAAACCTTTGATGCTGATTATTAGGTTATCGGTAGCGTTATTTAAGATTCCGAGTTCCAGGAACAATTTAGTTTTGTGCCATAGACTGTGACATAAGGTCTGGAAATAATCAAAGTCCGGGCACGCAAAACGAAGCAGCTCCCGGTTGGGGAAACGCCTTCGTTTTTGGCATAACAAAAGACAACCAAATATGCAAGGAACGGTCAATCAAGCTTAAAAACACTTAAACTACCCTAATATGAGACTTTTATGATTAAAACGTAACTGGGTTCAGATTTTTAGATGGTTATGCACGATTTTTAAAACGAGTCTTTTGACAATAAGAACACGCAAAACGGAGTCCGTTTCGTAAATCGAGAACGTGTGCGGGACCGAAAATGAACCTAAACGCAACACGAAAGTTAAACAACATCTTTTAACGCGTATTACAAAGCATGAGGTGGCCCCAAGTGGGGTAGGGGTACCCACATATTTTATTATTTTTTTTCTTTAAATTCTTTCAGTTTTTATTCATTTCTCTAAAATCACTGCACCAAAATCCTTCATCTCAGCTGATCTTCATCAAGAACACCACAAATCAAGGTGATTTCACAAGTTCTAAGTGGGTTTGATTGTTATTTCTTGATTAAACGCGATTTATAACCGAAAAACTCATTTTAATCCATGATTTTTGAATGTTTAAATAAGTTTATGGGCTGAATAAGAACACCATGGGAATTCCCTGGTGTTATATGGCAACCATGATCACTAATCTTTGGGTTTTGATACCCTAATCAACACTTTCGACAAAAATCGCATAACTATTCGATTAACCGAAGAACAATGAATTAAAGCTTGGTTGATCTAAGTTCTAGCATATTTGGGTTGTACTTGATGTGTAGGTACTGAATATAGCCTTCACACACTTCTGGGATCAAGATAAACGCTTGGAATCGGAAGAATCGCTAGGTATAACATCCGAGAACCGAATCTAGGCTAGGCAGAAAATTGTTTTGCCTATAACTTGGTCCGTCTAACTTAGATTGAGCTGAAATTTGGTGTGGTGATGTAGGGTATTTTCAGGAAGGTCACATAAAAGTTTAGAATTTTTGGAAATTTCTATGATTTTTGGTTAATTTTTAACTGTTTTACCGAAAGAATTTCGGAAAAATTATCAAACGAATTAAATAAATCATCAAATTTTACAGAGACACTAGGAATATATAGGGAATGTTCTGGAAAATTCAGAGTCCATTGGTTGAGTTTTTATTTGGGATAAAAATCCGTGTTTTTGCGAGTTTTCGGTAGCCAGGAACGCACCGAAATGAAATCGGAAAAATATCAAAATTTTGTGAGGAGTTCCAGGACATGTAAAAGGTGTTCTGGAATTTTTTTTTGAAACTTTTGAACACTGATGGTATTTAATTTTAATTATGTGGTTAAAATTAGTTTAATAAATAATGTATTTAAATAAGTAAATTAACAAAATAAATTCCCAGATTTTTTTCCATAATCTATAGATTTTTACTGATTTATATAAAAATTTACAGATTTTATATAAAATATAGATTAAATGAGAATTTATGGAATTAAAAATAGATTATTTTAATCAATTTCGGCAGTTTACCGTATAACGAACCTGCCGGAACTGGGAACTGACCCAACCCGACAAATACTATACTTAGACACTGGGAGTATTTCAGGAGATTCCCGGGCAAATTGGGCACTATGGTTGTGTCCTAAGACAGTTCGGGAGAATTCCCGACGGTGAAAATGGAAATTTAAATTTGGGCAACCTAGACTCCCTAAACACTCAAACTCCCTTAATGAAAAGTTAATCTTCTTAAATAACCACGTGATGGCATTATTGGTATTCCTGTACCATTATCCGAACACGTTAAACTACTGACTTTGGCTGACACGTGAAACGGTGCCCGGAAGCCAAACTGAAAACTAATGCTACCCTGACGTCCATCACCATACCAGTGTCCTATAGACTCAATCCGGAGTAAAAAAATCCTGAACAGATCCAAGTTATAACCATTACCAACCTAGATATTGACTCGAGTCCATACTTGCATATGTGTTATTAAAGTTGATCCAGTCGCTCGATCACTTGTGTGTTAAGACTACTACGTACACTGTGAGTTTCATTTCCCCACTTTTGAATTGTTTTACTGTTTTCTGGGGACTTACATGTTACAAATTGTGTTGATTACACCAACTTGGGAGTGAGCTTCACTCCACAACTTTAAAACTGTGTTATTGTTTTCTGAAGTGATTTGCATGTTATAAAACTGTGTTAATTGCACCAACTTGGGACGATGTGAATTATCTAAATCACAATACCCCATTACAAGTGATTAATATGAGCCATGGGCAATGGATAGTACTATTGGTCCGACAAACCCAGATGAGGCCGGAGGGTGCGATGCCCGGCCACAAGCAACTGCACTCGTCCAACTTTTGGGTATGTGTTAGGCATAACTACCCGGGGGCGTTGAACTGCACGTGACGCAGTTGGTGGACCGGGAGTGTCTGGGTGACACATCCCGGGGAAATAGTCAGGTTTCACTTGTACGCGCGTGAAATTCTATCGGGCAATCTGTGACTATAACTGTGACTGTGACCGTCACTGTGACTGTGACCAGTGCAATTAAACTTGTTAAAACATATTGTTCCATAGCAACAAAACTAGTGGAACTCACGCAGCGTTTAGCTAACCTTTTCAAAACTAACATTCATTTCAGGTAAAGCGAAGCAAGGGTAAGGAACGTGCGTGTGGATAGCTTTAGTAGTGAACTGTAGCAGAATAAGAGCTGTGACAGCTAGTAGTACTGTACTTGAGCTTATGGTGTGTAATATGATACTCATAGTATGTTGTAACCGAGGTTCTCTCTGTTTATAATATCATGTTTTGAAACTATGGAGAATTACCACGTGTTTGCCGCACCCTGTATTTGTCTTCCGCTACGAGTCGGGGTGTGACAGAAAATCTGTTGACTCATTAGAAAATCTGATATTGCATCAGATTCTGATGAATTATATCAGACTCTGGTAAAAATATATGCCTCCAGCAGGATTCGAACTTGAGACCTCTGGGTTGTAAAACAGCTGCTGAACCAACTGGGTTACAGGAGCCCTTGTGAACAAACAACTTCATTATTTATTAATTTACTCAGTTCACTGGTTCATCTTCTTCTTCATCATACTTCATGTTAAACTAATATTTTCATAATAAAATCTACATTCCATTTTCATTATAGATTAACATTAAAGTATCAAAAATAAAGATTTAGTTTTTAGTTACCTTGGTCAAAAACACGTTTCGGCTACGAGAGACGTCGTCGGAAGTACGTAAATATCACCTGAGTTAGTATTTCTTCACTGGAAATGGCTTCGGTTGGTTTGTTTTTCGTGGTTAAAGCTTCGAGTGGTTTAGTATAGATGGTTTAATGGTTTGGTAGACATAGTAATGAATGAAAGTGGCATCAATATGGTGCTCGGTTTCAGTTATGGTTACCGGAACCGGGTTTTTCTTATGAGAAGAGGTAGAAAATGGTGTAGTTTGTGAAGAAGGTTGAGGATGGTTTTGCAAGATGGTGGGAGTCTCTATTTATACAGGATGAGGGAAGGTTCTCGATGATGCAAGTTGTAGGAAGTTTTGGCATAACTGTTATCGAAGTCATTTTGCTGAGAATAATTCATGCATATTTTATTCAGTAAATTTCTCCTCCATTCATTTTCAAGTTGTCTGACAATTCCTTTCTATCTTTTACAATTGGATTTTCCCCACTTTTAGATTTTGTATTACTATATATTATTCTAATTATTATTATTATTATTATTATTGTTATTATTATTATTATTATTATTATTATTTATTTTTTTCGGTTATCACAACTATTATCCCCTTAAAAGAAATTTCGTCATCGAAATTTACAGATCAGGATACGGATCAATACGGTAGTATCAAAGTGAGGGTTTCATGACAAATACGCTGATACATATGATAGAAATCCCAAAAGTGCACATTTGTACATGTAATTCACAATTATGTTCATGACCATAATTGTCAATTACCCTACAACCATCCCCTAATGGTCCTTCCATCATTCGTACAAAATCATACGGAAAGTTAACTGATAACGGAGTAACTATCGATACTAATATCTACCACAAATACTTAATCACAGATAAGAGATATCAGATGACAAGTTAAAACACAAAGTTCGGAATTTCGTCACACAAACAAAGCAAGGTTCACCATTACCTGGACTAAGGGTTCTGTGGCTCGAAGAGACTAGGATATGCAGAACGCATTGATTCCTCGATTTCCCAAGTTGCTTCTCGTTCGGTATGGTTTTTCCACAAAACCTTAACGAAAGGAATCACTTTCCTACGCATAACCCTTTCCGACGGTCTAATATAGCTTCAGGTTCTTCCTCATAAGAAAGATCTTCATGAATCGTATGCAACGGATAACTAATGACGTGGAGCGGGTGATAATTGTATCCTTTTAGCAAGGACACGTGAAAGAAATTATGAACATGCGAGAGTTGAGGCGGATAATGCTAGACGATAAGAGACTTCTCCAACTCTCTCAAGAATTTCGAACGGACCAATAAAACGAGGGCTATGCTTTCCTTTGATACCAAATCTACGGATACCACGACAAGGTGATACCTTCAGAAATACATGGTCACCAACTTTGAATTCGAGTGCTCGTCGATGTTGATCTGCATAGCTCTTCTGTCGGCTATTGTCACACCCCGACCCGCAGCGGAATAAGAGTCGGGGCATAATTGGGTTATCACCAAAGCTCATGATATTTACTAATACGTTTCATATTTATTAAGTCAAAATTACATCCTCAATATCCAAACATGTTCATACAAATACAAAGAAAGATAATCAACTAAACAATCCAAAGTCTAATCCAGTTTATTCTTCTAAGCCATCCTATGTGTTTCTTGCTGCATCTGGATCACTTGTATCATGTGTAAAAATGAGGGTTTTTGGGTCAACATAAGTTGGCGAGTGAACCTTGTTAGAAAAACATTTATTATTGATCTCTGGTTATCTTTATCAGGAAAAATTGTGCAATAATCATATGTGAGCAAATGTAATTAAATCATACAATAATAATAACAACAACAAACAATAACATACAATAACAAACCAACTGCCATGAATATATAACATGAATGAAACTGTATATGTTGGCAACGTCACGTTCACGCTCATAATGTAATGGGGAACGGACGGCCTATGATAAATGTCTGTGCGATCAAGGCTCAATCAAACGGAGCCGATCGTATGTTGGCAACGCTGGTTCACGCTCATAATGTAATGGGGAACAGCTCAACGCTCATAATGTAATGGGGAGCGGCGGCCTATGATAATGTATGTACTGAAAATGATAGTTTAATCTAACAATAACCACACAAACAGTTGATACATGTTGAATACACATTTGTTCATGGATATGATGGATGCACAATGATTTAAATATAATAAATGGTAAGACACATGATACACCCCAAAAACGTGATTAAAACGGGGAATTTGTAGAGATTCACTCACATTGGGTGCGTTCGGTTGAAGATGATGAAATGCGCACGAGTTTGGAGGATTGATCGACGAGAAACTAACTAACCTAAATAATAACGGAAAGTATGGTAAATGAGTGGATTTTATTATTAATTTTTAACAGATTTTAGATATATTTTTGTGAGTTTAAGGCTATTTTCTATCTTTAAAAACGTTATTTTTAAGTATTTTCAATTGATTTTTAAATTAAATAAATAAATAAAAATATAAAAAATGTTGACTTTTGCGTTGACCATTGACCGTTGACCGGGACTGTTGACTGTTTGACCAGTTCGCTAAAGTGTAAGTGTGCGCCGGGTAAGGCTCGAACCCGAGACCTCCCGTAGCGTGCACGCAGCTCTACCAACTGAGCTACGTGTCTAACCCGAAATATTTCTGTTTTTAATTATATTTATATACTGTTTTAATTTATTCAAAATTCATTTATTTTTAAAAAGGATTTTAATTATCGAACCGGTGCCGTCAACAGGTCTCGAACCCGGGACCTGTGATTTAATGTTGCACACAGTCCACCGCTGGACTGTGTGTCTAACTTGGTTAATATACTGATTTTTATTATACTTAACATCTAATTGCGAATGGATCCGGTTCAGTTTAAAAAGGAACATTTTAATTACAGAGAATGTGCGTGTGTCAAGGATCGAACTCGGGACGTATGCGTATTGTTTGCACACAGTCCACCGCTGGACTGTGTGTCTAACCCGTTTATAATACCGATTTTAATTAATCTTATAATCATAATAGACTTCATCTTCTTCGTTCAATTCTCAGAAGATGATTAATCAACTGTTTCTTGCTTAATTCGATTAACAGACGTACTAATGATTTGTATGCAACGGATAGGAAAAGTTTTGGGAATGAACATACCGGAATGATGATCTTTCTCAGAACTCCGGCGAAGTCGTCGGCTCTGTTTTTATGGACTTCGTCTGAGCGAACAAATTAACAGTTTTGATTAGCTAATGTGGAATTGAAGTACTAAACAAGAGTTATCAGAAGGTTTGAATGACTATACCGTTTCATAGCGGAATATAGGAATTTTCAGAAGTTTTTCGGCGAGAGTTGATTATCCGATAACGTCGCCTGGGATTGATTCTGGGTGATGGATTGATGTTAGTAATGGTCTATCAATGGAATGGAACAGAAAAGTCGAGTTATTTACCTTTTGAGGTGAGTCTCGGTTTTCCGGCGACTTGCAGAGAATTCCGGCGATGATCAGAAAGTAATTCCGACGACCAGAAAATAGAGTAAACGTGAAATTAGAAGCTCTGGGAATGGAATTGAATCGCGAGATGAGGATTTTGTTGAAGTAATTCCAGAAATGAATGTTTTCGGTTATAAAAACCAAACATCACCTGAATTCAAGTTCATTAACGACTGAATTGATTTAAAATGTCGGTTTATTGGTTATGATCAAGATTCCGCGAGCACTCAAACGTCTTGGACGGTTTGAAAGCCGATATCGGTTTCAGTTGGCGCAACAGGTTGATTCTCGGTTGTAGATATGATTTAATTGTTTCCTAGAATTCACAGAAAACATCAAGTGGCGGAGTGGTTATATGTGTGCATGTTAAGTCTTTAGACTCACCCGGCTGACCCGGGTTCGAATCCCGGCAGCCGGTTTTCTTTTTTATTTATTTTCTTTTCACTTTTTATTAATTATAGTTTTTAAATTCTAATTTGTTAATTAATTATGCATCGTTTAAAATTAAAATAAGCATAAATACGCAACGAAAAATTTATAACTTGATATTCGATTACAAACGAAACGGGTTTGGAAAACCCGTTTTTGACAAATGTTACAGTATCCCCTACTTTTAGAAATTTCGTCCCGAAATTTAAGTAGTAGTGGTAATAGGAAAAAGATGCGGGTATTTTTCGCGCATTGAGTCTTCACGTTCCCAAGTAAACTCAGGTCCCCGTTTCGACTCCCAGCGTACCCTAACAATTGGAATACGACTCCGTTTAAACGTTTTTCTCCGAAGTCCATGATCTCTACTGGTCTTTCAATAAAATGCATAGATTCATCAATCTGAATGTCTTCCAGAGGAATATGGAGATTCTCATCGGCGAGGCACTTCTTCAAGTTTGATACGTGGAATGTGGGGTGAATTCTGTTGAGTTCTTCTGGTAGATCAAGCTTGTATGCTACAGGTCCTACTCTTTCGAGTATCTTGAAAGGTCCTACGTAGCGTGGTGCTAGCTTGCCTTTTTGGCCAAAACGAACTACTCCCTTCCACGGTGATACTTTTAAAAGTACATGATCACTAATGTTAAACTCCAAAGGCTTTCGTCGTTTATCTGCATAACTCTTTTGGCGACTTTGAGCCGCTAGGAGATTGTTTCGAATTTGATGGATCTTGTCTGTGGTTTCTTGAATCAATTCTGTGATTAAGTCCAATTTCCTGAAGTCTATGCCGTCCGAATTTGATGATCTTGTTGGTTCTTGAATCATTCTGTGATTAGGTCCAACAACAGTATCATTTGTATCGCACTTACGACCATATAAAGCTTCAAAAGGTGCCATGCCGATGCTTGAATGATAGCTGTTGTTGTACGAAAATTCAACTAATGGTAGATGAGCGTCCCAATTTCCCTTGAAGTCTATGACACATGCTCGAAGCATATCTTCAAGAGTTTGAATGGTGCGTTCAGATTGTCCATCAGTTTGAGATGATACGCGGTACTGAGGTCTAATCGTGTACCCAAAGCGGCTTGCACGGCCTACCATATTCGTGAAGTGAAACGACCATCACGATCTGAAATAATGCTTAACGGTACACCATGTCGGCTTACGATTTCGCTGATGTAGATACGAGCTAGCTTCTCGTTCTTGAAATCTTCGCGGATTGGAATAAAGTGAGCTGATTTTGTAAGACGATCAATGATTACCCATATAGTGTCATACCCACCAGAAGTGCGAGGTAACCCGGTAATGAAGTCCATGGTTATGTTTTCCCACTTCCATACAGGTATTTCAGGTTGGACCAGAAGTCCTGAGGGTCTTTGATGTTCAGCTTTTACCTTGGAACATGTAAGGCACTTGGAAACAAAAACAGCAATATCCTTTTTCATTCCAGGCCACCAGTAGGTGTATCGAAGGTCTTGATACATCTTGTCGGCTCCTGGGTGTATAGAGTATCGTGTTTTGTGTGCCTCATTCATAAGGAATTCACGAAGGTTCTTGTGGTCAGGAATCCATATGCGATCTAGATAGTACAGAATACCGTCAGATTTAGTTTCAATTTTGAGTTCAGCTCCACAGGACAGCTCCTTTCGTACGTCGTCTTCCGTTACTGAAACATGTTGGGCTTCTCGAATTTGATCTTTAATGTCGGTTATGATTTGCGAACATAGAAGACGAATGGAGTTCGCATAACCCTTTCGACTGAGTGCATCAGCCACCACATTTGCTTTGCCAGGGTGATACCGAATTTCACAGTCGTAGTCATTTAGAAGTTCGACCCATCTTCGTTGCCTCATGTTTAACTCCTTTTGGTTGAAGATATGTTGAAGACTCTTGTGGTCAGTGTATATTTCACACTTAGTACCGTAGAGATAATGTCTCCATATCTTAAGAGCGAACACAACGGCTCCAAGTTCTAGGTCGTGGGTGGTGTAGTTCTTCTCATGAGTCTTGAGTTGTCTCGAAGCATAAGCTATACCTTTCCTCTTTGCATTAGAACACAGCCTAGTCCTTGCCCTGACGCGTCACAATAAACCACGAAGTCATCACAACCTTCAGGAAGAGTGAGGATAGGTGCATCACAGAGTTTTTGTTTTAAGGGTCTGGAAGGCTTCTTCTTGTTTGGGTCCCCATATGAAGGGTTTCCCTTTATGAGTTAACGCCGTGAGTGGTACAGCAATGCGGGAGAAATTTGAAATGAAACGGCGATAATAACCAGCCAAACCAAGAAATGATCTTACTTCGGTTGGTGTACATGGCGCTTGCCATTCTTGTACTGCTTTGATCTTTGAGGGGTCGACATGTATTCCCTTTCATTGACGACATGTCCAAGGAATTGTACTTCTTTTAACCAGAATTCGCATTTGGAGAATTTGGCGTAGAGCTTCTCATTCTCTAAGAGTGTAAGGATGAGTCGAAGGTGCCGTTCATGATCAGGCTTAGACTTTGAGTAAATGAGGATGTCGTCGATGAAGACTATAACAAAGCGATCGAGATAGGGTTTGCAGACTCTGTTCATTAGATCCATGAAGACAGCTGGAGCGTTGGTTAAACCAAATGGCATGACCATGAATTCATAATGACCATAACGAGTTCGGAAGGCGGTCTTTGGGACGTCTTCTTCATGTACTCTGAGTTGATGATAACCAGAACGAAGGTCGATTTTTGAAAAACAGCTGGCGCCTTGAAGTTGGTCAAGAAGATCATCAATGCGAGGTAATGGATAGCGGTTCTTGACCGTTAACTTGTTGAGTTCTCTGTAGTCGATGCACATGCGAAACGTTCCATCTTTCTTCTTCACAAAAAGGACAGGTGCACCCCAAGGTGAGGAGCTAGGACGTATGAATCCTTTGTCAGTCAACTCTTGCAATTGACTGGCTAGCTCTTGCATTTCGGAGGGGGCTAACCTATAAGGAGACTTTGCAACTAGTGTAGCACCAGGTATAAGATCGATGCGAAATTCGACTTCTCTCACGGGAGGAAGTCCTGAAATGTCTTCAGGAAAAACTTGCGGAAACTCTTTTACTACCGGGATGTCTTCAAGTTTCTTCTCTTTGTTTCCCTTCTTGACAACGTGAGTTAGAAATGCTACATAATTCTTGCGGAGATATTTTCGGGCTTGAAGACAGGACATCAGTTTGAGTCCTTTCGAATGGGTTTCTCCAAAGATTCGTAGGGTTTGACCATCTGCAAGGGGAATGCGAATGAACTTTTCGCGGCATACTACTTCAGCATGATGTTGGCTGAGCCAGTCCATACCAATTATAATGTCGAACCTTCCCAACTTCATAGGAATGAGATCAACTGGAAAGTCGTGATCGTTTAGAGTGAGAGTACAGTTTCGGATAATGGAGTTTAATGAGACCGGTTTTCCGTCGGCAACTTCCACCGTTATGGATTCCATGAGTTTATCACGGGTTTGGTTGAGGATGGGTTCAAATTCGAAGGACACAAAACTTTTATCCGTGCCAGTGTCAAACAACATGGATGCATAACTACCATTGATAAGAAACGTACCGTTAACCACATTGCTGTCAGCTCTAGCCTGATTAGCGTTGATGTTGAAAGCTCTTCCTCTTGCAGGTGGAGGAGCTTGGTTAGCCTGATTCACCGGATTTGCTTGGGCTTGAGCATGTATAATGTTTACCAAATGTGGACAAGTGTTTCTAAAGTGGCTTGGGTCTCCACAATTGTAGCAAGCCCGCATAGGTTGCACCATGGGGTAGTTGGGTTGGTAGAAGGATTGGGCTAAATGTTGGGTAGGTGGTAGTAGTAGAGGTTGTTGGGCTTGACCCATTATTTGATGGTGGGTTTGGGTTGAGGGCTGGTGGCGGTTCGTTCGCTGAGGTATGCGACAGGTTTGAACAGTGTGACCTGCGCGACCACAGCCGGTGCAATGTTGGCAGGGATGATCAGGAAAGTGATGGTATTGGCAACGGTTGCATTTTGGGAATGGGCCAGAGTATGGCCTTTTATATGGTGCAGGTGAGGGGGCAACTTGGGTAATGGGTGCAGCAGGGATAGGGAATTTCGTTTGTGTGACAGCAAAGTTTCTGGTGTTACGCTTCCTCTTGTTAGCAAACTTAGAGGAGGAGGTGGAATGGTTTGAAGTTTGGCCCTCAACGGGGGCTTTCTTTTTCTCCACTTTAAATTTACCATTGTGAATTCGATTCTCGGTCAGTTCAGTAGCTAGTTCCATAGCAGCTTCAAGTGTTGCTGGCGAAGTGCTGAGAACTGAATCTTGAATTTTCGAGGGGAGACCTCGAATATAATGCTCGACTAAGCGGTAAACTGGGGTGAATAAGTTAGGGACCATTTGGTTCAACTCTAAGAACCTCTTGTTGTAGGAAGTATGATCTCCCTCCTTTTGCTTCAATGAATGAAATTCATCCTCTAACTTTTTAATCTCACTTCTAGGACAGAATCGTCTCGTCATGATTTCCCTTAACTCCTCCCACGTTAAGGCCATTGCATCTTCGATTCCCCTCTTACCCTTTTCAGTATTCCACCAGGTAAGAGCTACCCCAAATAGTATTCCGGTTGCGTATCATACCTTGCGATCCTCGGGACAATCGCAGTTGAGGAAGGTGTTTTCCATTTCCTCAAACCAGTGGAGGAGAGCAGTGACACCTTCGGTCCCTTCAAATTTCGGAGGATCGCAAGACTTGAAATGTTTATATGAGCACTTTTTGGTAGGAGGGTTGCCGATGTTCTGGTCTTCTTGCTGGGGAGGATTGGTGGGATTTGTGGCGAGAGCTTGTTGTACTTGAACCACAATGTCAGGAAGCACCGCGGCCATTTGTTTTGCGATTTGAGTGGCCAAGTGTTCGTGTGACCTTCCTGATCTTCTACCCCCTCGTTGTTGCCTAGCCGACATCTACAGGGACATACATAAGAAGATTGTGAGTTTATGGAGTCTTTTTAGGTGTCATGTGTCTTAAAGAAAATAAAATAACATAAATATCAATAATGCAACTACATACATAGGATGTCTTGGGTTTGCTCATGTTGGGCCTCAAATGTCCCCCATACCTTCACCTGTATAGTCATGTGGGCCCCCATGACTATTGGCTTGGTAGGATTCACATTGGTGTTGGCGGTTTAACACTCGCATCACCCGAATGAAAACCATGAAATATGTTTACGAGATGTATGGTCGGAAGGTGTCCAGGTGTAGACACAATGACAACTCAAAGTGGGGTTAGCTCACACGACGTTTGGTATAGCATGCTTTGGCCTAATAGGTACTTCGTACTCTCATCGTTAGTCCCCAGGTAGGCAAACTGGTCCTTTATTTTGGATTTATACGAATGCTAGCCTAGACAGGACGTTCTGACTACCGGTATTTGTACCCTTCCAGTTACTACATGGCCGTCATGAGAACTCACTTTGATATGATTTGAAAATACAAAAATTATTGCAAAAACATCATGAAAATGATGTGGTGTGTGCTCGCATGGATATGATATGTTATGAGAATATGATTCATGATAGGCATTATATAATAATATGTACTTATGAACATGCTTGCATAACATTGAATGTAACATTAAACATAAAACATATAAACATCATGAATTTTGCATGTAACACACAAAAATCTTAAAAAATTTCTAATCAACTATATTATAGGCTCTAAGGGTCTAATAACATATCCTATATCCCTATAGTCATGGCTCTGATACCAATCTGTCACACCCCGACCCGCAGCGGAATAAGAGTCGGGGCATAATTGGGTTATCACCAAAGCTCATGATATTTACTAATATGTTTCATATTTATTAAAGTCAAAATTACATCCTCAATATTCCAAACATGTTCATACAAATACAAAGAAAGATAATCAACTAAACAATCCAAAGTCTAATCCAGTTTATTCTTCTAAGCCATCCTATGTGTTTCTTGCTGCATCTGGATCACCTGTATCATGTGTAAAAATGGGGGTTTTTGGGTCAACATAAGTTGGCGAGTGAACCTTGTTAGAAAAACATTTATTATTGATCTCTGGTTATCTTTATCAGGAAAAATTGTGCAATAATCATATGTGAGCAAATGTAATTAAATCATACAATAACAATAACAACAACAAACAATAACATACAATAACAAACCAACTGCCATGAATATATAACATGAATGAAACTGTATATGTTGGCAACGTCACGTTCACGCTCATAATGTAATGGGGAACGGACGGCCTATGATAAATGTCTGTGCGATCAAGGCTCAATCAAACGGAGCCGATCGTATGTTGGCAACGCCTGGTTCACGCTCATAATGTAATGGGGAACAGCTCAACGCTCATAATGTAATGGGGAGCGGCGGCCTATGATAATGTATGTACTGAAAATGATAGTTTAATCTAACAATAACCACACAAACAGTTGATACATGTTGAATACACATTTGTTCATGGATATGATGGATGCACAATGATTTAAATATAGTAAATGGTAAGACACATGATACACCCCAAAAACGTTATTAAAACGGGGAATTTGTAGAGATTCACTCACATTGGGTGCGTTCGGTTGAAGATGATGAAATGCGCACGAGTTTGGAGGATTGATCGACGAGAAACTAACTAACCTAAATAATAACGGAAAGTATGGTAAATGAGTGGATTTTATTATTAATTTTTAACAGGATTTTAGATATATTTTTGTGAGTTTAAGGCTATTTTCTATCTTTAAAAAACGTTATTTTTAAGTATTTTCAATTGATTTTTAAATTAAATAAATAAATAAAAATATAAAAAATGTTGACTTTTGCGTTGACCATTGACCGTTGACCGGGACTGTTGACTGTTTGACCAGTTCGCTAAAGTGTAAGTGTGCGCCGGGTAAGGCTCGAACCCGAGACCTCCCGTACGCGTGCACGCAGCTCTACCAACTGAGCTACGTGTCTAACCCGAAATATTTCTGTTTTTAATTATATTTATATACTGTTTTAATTTATTCAAAATTCATTTATTTTTAAAAAGGATTTTAATTATCGAACCGGTGCCGTCAACAGGTCTCGAACCCGGGACCTGTGATTTAATGTTGCACACAGTCCACCGCTGGACTGTGTGTCTAACTTGGTTAATATACTGATTTTTATTATACTTAACATCTAATTGCGAATGGATCCGGTTCAGTTTAAAAAGGAACATTTTAATTACAGAGAATGTGCGTGTGTCAAGGATCGAACTCGGGACGTATGCGTATTGTTTGCACACAGTCCACCGCTGGACTGTGTGTCTAACCCGTTTATAATACCGATTTTAATTAATCTTATAATCATAATAGACTTCATCTTCTTCGTTCAATTCTCAGAAGATGATTAATCAACTGTTTCTTGCTTAATTCGATTAACAGACGTACTAATGATTTGTATGCAACGGATAGGAAAAGTTTTGGGAATGAACATACCGGAATGATGATCTTTCTCAGAACTCCGGCGAAGTCGTCGGCTCTGTTTTTATGGACTTCGTCTGAGCGAACAAATTAACAGTTTTGATTAGCTAATCGTGGAATTGAAGTACTAAACAAGAGTTATCAGAAGGTTTGAATGACTATACCGTTTCATAGCGGAATATAGGAATTTTCAGAAGTTTTTCGGCGAGAGTTGATTATCCGATAACGTCGCCTGGGATTGATTCTGGGTGATGGATTGATGTTAGTACTGGTCTATCAATGGAATGGAACAGAAAGAGTCGAGTTATTTACCATTTTGAGGTGAGTCTCGGTTTTCCGGCGACTTGCAGAGAATTCCGGCGATGATCAGAAAGTAATTCCGACGACCAGAAAATAGAGTAAACGTGAAATTAGAAGCTCTGGGAATGGAATTGAATCGCGAGATGAGGATTTTGTTGAAGTAATTCCAGAAATGAATGTTTTCGGTTATAAAAACCAAACATCACCTGAATTCAAGTTCATTAACGACTGAATTGATTTAAAATGTCGGTTTATTGGTTATGATCAAGATTCCGCGAGCACTCAAACGTCTTGGACGGTTTGAAAGCCGATATCGGTTTCAGTTGGCGCAACAGGTTGATTCTCGGTTGTAGATATGATTTAATTGTTTCCTAGAATTCACAGAAAACATCAAGTGGCGGAGTGGTTATATGTGTGCATGTTAAGTCTTTAGACTCACCCGGCTGACCCGGGTTCGAATCCCGGCAGCCGGTTTTCTTTTTTATTTATTTTCTTTTCACTTTTTATTAATTATAGTTTTTAAATTCTAATTTGTTAATTAATTATGCATCGTTTAAAATTAAAATAAGCATAAATACGCAACGAAAAATTTATAACTTGATATTCGATTACAAACGAAACGGGTTTGGAAAACCCGTTTTTGACAAATGTTACAGTATCCCCTACTTTTAGAAATTTCGTCCCGAAATTTAAGTAGTAGTGGTAATAGGAAAAAGATGCGGGTATTTTTCGCGCATTGAGTCTTCACGTTCCCAAGTAAACTCAGGTCCCCGTTTCGACTCCCAGCGTACCCTAACAATTGGAATACGACTCCGTTTTAAACGTTTTTCTCCGAAGTCCATGATCTCTACTGGTCTTTCAATAAAATGCATAGATTCATCAATCTGAATGTCTTCCAGAGGAATATGGAGATTCTCATCGGCGAGGCACTTCTTCAAGTTTGATACGTGGAATGTGGGGTGAATTTTGTTGAGTTCTTCTGGTAGATCAAGCTTGTATGCTACAGGTCCTACTCTTTCGAGTATCTTGAAAGGTCCTACGTAGCGTGGTGCTAGCTTGCCTTTTTGGCCAAAACGAACTACTCCCTTCCACGGTGATACTTTTAAAAGTACATGATCACTAATGTTAAACTCCAAAGGCTTTCGTCGTTTATCTGCATAACTCTTTTGGCGACTTTGAGCCGCTAGGAGATTGTTTCGAATTTGATGGATCTTGTCTGTGGTTTCTTGAATCAATTCTGTGATTTAAGCTTCCCCAATTTCCCTTGAAGTCTATGCCGATGCCGAATTTGATGGATCTTGTCTGTGGTTTCTTGAATCAATTCTGTGATTTAAGCTTCCCCAACAACAGCTATCAATTCTGTGAAGATCGGCACTTACGACCATATAAAGCTTCAAAAGGTGCCATGCCGATGCTTGAATGATAGCTGTTGTTGTACGAAAATTCAACTAATGGTAGATGAGCGTCCCAATTTCCCTTGAAGTCTATGACACATGCTCGAAGCATATCTTCAAGAGTTTGAATGGTGCGTTCAGATTGTCCATCAGTTTGAGGATGATACGCGGTACTGAGGTCTAATCGTGTACCCAAAGCGGCTTGCAGGGCCTACCATATTCGTGAAGTGAAACGACCATCACGATCTGAAATAATGCTTAACGGTACACCATGTCGGCTTACGATTTCGCTGATGTAGATACGAGCTAGCTTCTCGTTCTTGAAATCTTCGCGGATTGGAATAAAGTGAGCTGATTTTGTAAGACGATCAATGATTACCCATATAGTGTCATACCCACCAGAAGTGCGAGGTAACCCGGTAATGAAGTCCATGGTTATGTTTTCCCACTTCCATACAGGTATTTCAGGTTGGACCAGAAGTCCTGAGGGTCTTTGATGTTCAGCTTTTACCTTGGAACATGTAAGGCACTTGGAAACAAAAACAGCAATATCCTTTTTCATTCCAGGCCACCAGTAGGTGTATCGAAGGTCTTGATACATCTTGTCGGCTCCTGGGTGTATAGAGTATCGTGTTTTGTGTGCCTCATTCATAAGGAATTCACGAAGGTTCTTGTGGTCAGGAATCCATATGCGATCTAGATAGTACAGAATACCGTCAGATTTAGTTTCAATTTTGAGTTCAGCTCCACAGGACAGCTCCTTTCGTACGTCGTCTTCCGTTACTGAAACATGTTGGGCTTCTCGAATTTGATCTTTAATGTCGGTTATGATTTGCGAACATAGAAGACGAATGGAGTTCGCATAACCCTTTCGACTGAGTGCATCAGCCACCACATTTGCTTTGCCAGGGTGATACCGAATTTCACAGTCGTAGTCATTTAGAAGTTCGACCCATCTTCGTTGCCTCATGTTTAACTCCTTTTGGTTGAAGATATGTTGAAGACTCTTGTGGTCAGTGTATATTTCACACTTAGTACCGTAGAGATAATGTCTCCATATCTTAAGAGCGAACACAACGGCTCCAAGTTCTAGGTCGTGGGTGGTGTAGTTCTTCTCATGAGTCTTGAGTTGTCTCGAAGCATAAGCTACTACCTTTCCTCTTTGCATTAGAACACAGCCTAGTCCTTGCCCTGACGCGTCGCAATAAACCACGAAGTCATCACAACCTTCAGGAAGAGTGAGGATAGGTGCATCACAGAGTTTTTGTTTAAGGGTCTGGAAGGCTTCGTCTTGTTTGGGTCCCCATATGAAGGGTTTCCCTTTATGAGTTAACGCCGTGAGTGGTACAGCAATGCGGGAGAAATTTGAAATGAAACGACGATAATAACCAGCCAAACCAAGAAATGATCTTACTTCGGTTGGTGTACATGGCGCTTGCCATTCTTGTACTGCTTTGATCTTTGAGGGGTCGACATGTATTCCCTTGTCATTGACGACATGTCCAAGGAATTGTACTTCTTTTAACCAGAATTCGCATTTGGAGAATTTGGCGTAGAGCTTCTCATTCTCTAAGAGTGTAAGGATGAGTCGAAGGTGCCGTTCATGATCAGGCTTAGACTTTGAGTAAATGAGGATGTCGTCGATGAAGACTATAACAAAGCGATCGAGATAGGGTTTGCAGACTCTGTTCATTAGATCCATGAAGACAGCTGGAGCGTTGGTTAAACCAAATTGCATGACCATGAATTCATAATGACCATAACGAGTTCGGAAGGCGGTCTTTGGGACGTCTTCTTCATGTACTCTGAGTTGATGATAACCAGAACGAAGGTCGATTTTTGAAAAACAGCTGGCGCCTTGAAGTTGGTCAAGAAGATCATCAATGCGAGGTAATGGATAGCGGTTCTTGACCGTTAACTTGTTGAGTTCTCTGTAGTCGATGCACATGCGAAACGTTCCATCTTTCTTCTTCACAAAAAGGACAGGTGCACCCCAAGGTGAGGAGCTAGGACGTATGAATCCTTTGTCAGTCAACTCTTGCAATTGACTGGCTAGCTCTTGCATTTCGGAGGGGGCTAACCTATAAGGAGACTTTGCAACTAGTGTAGCACCAGGTATAAGATCGATGCGAAATTCGACTTCTCTCACGGGAGGAAGTCCTGAAATGTCTTCAGGAAAAACTTGCGGAAACTCTTTTACTACCGGGATGTCTTCAAGTTTCTTCTCTTTGTTTCCCTTCTTGACAACGTGAGTTAGAAATGCTACATAATTCTTGCGGAGATATTTTCGGGCTTGAAGACAGGACATCAGTTTGAGTCCTTTCGAATGGGTTTCTCCAAAGATTCGTAGGGTTTGACCATCTGCAAGGGGAATGCGAATGAACTTTTCGCGGCATACTACTTCAGCATGATGTTGGCTGAGCCAGTCCATACCAATTATAATGTCGAACCTTCCCAACTTCATAGGAATGAGGTCAACTGGAAAGTCGTGATCGTTTAGAGTGAGAGTACAGTTTCGGATAATGGAGTTTAATGAGACCGGTTTTCCGTCGGCAACTTCCACCGTTATGGATTCCATGAGTTTATCACGGGTTTGGTTGAGGATGGGTTCAAATTCGAAGGACACAAAACTTTTATCCGTGCCAGTGTCAAACAACATGGATGCATAACTACCATTGATAAGAAACGTACCGTTAACCACATTGCTGTCAGCTCTAGCCTGATTAGCGTTGATGTTGAAAGCTCTTCCTCTTGCAGGTGGAGGAGCTTGGTTAGCCTGATTCACCGGATTTGCTTGGGCTTGAGCATGTATAATGTTTACCAAATGTGGACAAGTGTTTCTAAAGTGGCTTGGGTCTCCACAATTGTAGCAAGCCCGCATAGGTTGCACCATGGGGTAGTTGGGTTGGTAGAAGGATTGGGCTAAATGTTGGGTAGGTGGTAGTAGTAGAGGTTGTTGGGCTTGACCCATTATTTGATGGTGGGTTTGGGTTGAGGGCTGGTGGCGGTTCGTTCGCTGAGGTATGCGACAGGTTTGAACAGTGTGACCTGCGCGACCACAGCCGGTGCAATGTTGGCAGGGATGATCAGGAAAGTGATGGTATTGGCAACGGTTGCATTTTGGGAATGGGCCAGAGTATGGCCTTTTATATGGTGCAGGTGAGGGGGCAACTTGGGTAATGGGTGCAGCAGGGATAGGGAATTTCGTTTGTGTGACAGCAAAGTTTCTGGTGTTACGCTTCCTCTTGTTAGCAAACTTAGAGGAGGAGGTGGAATGGTTTGAAGTTTGGCCCTCAACGGGGGCTTTCTTTTTCTCCTCTTTAAATTTACCATTGTGAATTCGATTCTCGGTCAGTTCAGTAGCTAGTTCCATAGCAGCTTCAAGTGTTGCTGGCGAAGTGCTGAGAACTGAATCTTGAATTTTCGAGGGGAGACCTCGAATATAATGCTCGACTAAGCGGTAAACTGGGGTGAATAAGTTAGGGACCATTTGGTTCAACTCTAAGAACCTCTTGTTGTAGGAAGTATGATCTCCCTCCTTTTGCTTCAATGAATGAAATTCATCCTCTAACTTTTTAATCTCACTTCTAGGACAGAATCGTCTCGTCATGATTTCCCTTAACTCCTCCCACGTTAAGGCCATTGCATCTTCGATTCCCATCTTACCCTTTTCAGTATTCCACCAGGTAAGAGCTACCCCAAATAGTATTCCGGTTGCGTATCATACCTTGCGATCCTCGGGACAATCGCAGTTGAGGAAGGTGTTTTCCATTTCCTCAAACCAGTGGAGGAGAGCAGTGACACCTTCGGTCCCTTCAAATTTCGGAGGATCGCAAGACTTGAAATGTTTATATGAGCACTTTTTGGTAGGAGGGTTGCCGATGTTCTGGTCTTCTTGCTGGGGAGGATTGGTGGGATTTGTGGCGAGAGCTTGTTGTACTTGAACCACAATGTCAGGAAGCACCGCGGCCATTTGTTTTGCGATTTGAGTGGCCAAGTGTTCGTGTGACCTTCCTGATCTTCTACCCCCTCGTTGTTGCCTAGCCGACATCTACAGGGACATACATAAGAAGATTGTGAGTTTATGGAGTCTTTTTAGGTGTCATGTGTCTTAAAGAAAATAAAATAACATAAATATCAATAATGCAACTACATACATAGGATGTCTTGGGTTTGCTCATGTTGGGCCTCAAATGTCCCCCATACCTTCACCTGTATAGTCATGTGGGCCCCCATGACTATTGGCTTGGTAGGATTCACATTGGTGTTGGCGGTTTAACACTCGCATCACCCGAATGAAAACCATGAAATATGTTTACGAGATGTATGGTCAGAAGGTGTCCAGGTGTAGACACAATGACAACTCAAAGTGGGGTTAGCTCACACGACGTTTGGTATAGCATGCTTTGGCCTAATAGGTACTTCGTACTCTCATCGTTAGTCCCCAGGTAGGCAAACTGGTCCTTTATTTTGGATTTATACGAATGCCAGCCTAGACAGGACGTTCCGACTACCGGTATTTGTACCCTTCCAGTTACTACATGGCCGTCATGAGAACTCACTTTGATATGATTTGAAAATACAAAAATTATTGCAAAAAACAATCATGAAAATGATGTGGTGTGTGCTCGCATGGATATGATATGTTATGAGAATATGATTCATGATAGGCATTATATAATAATATGTACTTATGAACATGCTTGCATAACATTGAATGTAACATTAAACATAAAACATATAAACATCATGAATTTTGCATGTAACACACAAAAATCTTAAAAAATTTCTAATCAACTATATTATAGGCTCTAAGGGTCTAATAACATATCCTATATCCCTATAGTCATGGCTCTGATACCAATCTGTCACACCCCGACCCGCAGCGGAATAAGAGTCGGGGCATAATTGGGTTATCACCAAAGCTCATGATATTTACTAATATGTTTCATATTTATTAAAGTCAAAATTACATCCTCAATATTCCAAACATGTTCATACAAATACAAAGAAAGATAATCAACTAAACAATCCAAAGTCTAATCCAGTTTATTCTTCTAAGCCATCCTATGTGTTTCTTGCTGCATCTGGATCACCTGTATCATGTGTAAAAATGGGGGTTTTTGGGTCAACATAAGTTGGCGAGTGAACCTTGTTAGAAAAACATTTATTATTGATCTCTGGTTATCTTTATCAGGAAAAATTGTGCAATAATCATATGTGAGCAAATGTAATTAAATCATACAATAACAATAACAACAACAAACAATAACATACAATAACAAACCAACTGCCATGAATATATAACATGAATGAAACTGTATATGTTGGCAACGTCACGTTCACGCTCATAATGTAATGGGGAACGGACGGCCTATGATAAATGTCTGTGCGATCAAGGCTCAATCAAACGGAGCCGATCGTATGTTGGCAACGCCTGGTTCACGCTCATAATGTAATGGGGAACAGCTCAACGCTCATAATGTAATGGGGAGCGGCGGCCTATGATAATGTATGTACTGAAAATGATAGTTTAATCTAACAATAACCACACAAACAGTTGATACATGTTGAATACACATTTGTTCATGGATATGATGGATGCACAATGATTTAAATATAATAAATGGTAAGACACATGATACACCCCAAAAACGTTATTAAAACGGGGAATTTGTAGAGATTCACTCACATTGGGTGCGTTCGGTTGAAGATGATGAAATGCGCACGAGTTTGGAGGATTGATCGACGAGAAACTAACTCTAAATAATAACGGAAAGTATGGTAAATGAGTGGATTTTATTATTAATTTTTAACAGGATTTTTAGATATATTTTTGTGAGTTTAAGGCTATTTTCTATCTTTAAAAACGTTATTTTTAAGTATTTTCAATTGATTTTTAAATTAAATAAATAACTAAAAATATAAAAAAATGTTGACTTTTGCGTTGACCATTGACCGTTGACCGGGACTGTTGACTGTTTGACCGGTTCGCTAAAGTGTAAGTGTGCGCCGGGTAAGGCTCGAACCCGAGACCTCCCGTACGCGTGCTCGCAGCTCTACCAACTGAGCTACGTGTCTAACCCGAAATATTTCTGTTTTTAATTATATTTATATACTGTTTTAATTTATTCAAAATTCATTTATTTTTAAAAAGGATTTTAATTATAGAACCGGTGCCGTCAACAGGTCTCAAACCCGGGACCTGTGATTTAATGTTGCACACAGTCCACCGCTGGACTGTGTGTCTAACTTGGTTAATATACTGATTTTTATTATACTTAACATCTAATTGCGAATGGATCTGGTTCAGTTTAAAAAGGAACATTTTAATTACAGAGAATGTGCGTGTGTCAAGGATCGAACTCGGGACGTATGCGTATTGTTTGCAAACAGTCCACCTCTGGACTGTGTGTCCAACCCGTTTATAATACCGATTTTAATTAATCTTATAATCATAATAGACTTCATCTTCTTCGTTCAATTCTCAGACAATGATTAATCAACTGTTTCTTGCTTAATTCGATTAACAGACGTACTAATGATTTGTATGCAACGGATAGGAAAAGTTTTGGGAATGAACATACCGGAATGATGATCTTTCTCAGAACTCCGGCGAAGTCGTCGGCTCTATTTTTATGGACTTCGTCTGAGCGAACAAATTAACAGTTTTGATTAGCTAATTGTGGAATTGAAGTACTAAACAAGAGTTATCAGAAGGTTTGAATGACTATACCGTCACAGCGGAATATAGGAATTTTCAGAAGTTTTTCGGCGAGAGTTGATTATCCGATAACGTCGCCTGGGATTGATTCTGGGTGATGGATTGATGTTAGTAATGGTCTATCAATGGAATGGAACAGAAAAAGTCGAGTTATTTACCGTTTTGAGGTGAGTCTCGGTTTTTCGGCGACTTGCAGAGAATTCCGGCGATGATCAGAAAGTAATTCCGACGACCAGAAAATAGAGTAAACGTGAAATTAGAAGCTCTGGGAATGTAATTGAATCGCGAGATGAGGATTTTGTTGAAGTAATTCCAGAAATGAATGTTTTCGGTTATAAAAACCAAACATCACCTGAATTCAAGTTCATTAACGACTGAATTGATTTAAAATGTCGGTTTATCGGTTATGATCAAGATTCCGCGAGCACTCAAACGTCTTGGACGGTTTGAAAGCCGATATCGGTTTCAGTTGGCGCAACAGGTTGATTCTCGGTTGTAGATATGATTTAATTGTTTCCTAGAATTCACAGAAAACATCAAGTGGCGGAGTGGTTATATGTGTGCGTGTTAAATCTTTAGACTCACCCGGCTGACCCGGGTTCGAATCCCGGTAGCCGGTTTTCTTTTTTATTTATTTTCTTTTCACTTTTTATTAATTATAGTTTTTAAATTCTAATTTGTTAATTAATTATGCATCGTTTAAACTTAAAATAAGCATAAATACGCAACGAAAAATTTATAACTTGATATTCGATTACAAACGAAACGGGTTTGGAAAACCCGTTTTTGACAAATGTTACAGCTATTGGCTTCCTTCAATTTCTCTCGTGCAATGGTGACCTTCTCATTAGTAATCTGGACTAACTCAGGTCCTTCGATAATCTTTTCTCCAACTTCTTCCCAGCATATCGGTGCTCGACATTTCCGACCATACAAGAGCTCAAAAGGTGCCATACCAATACTTGCTTGCCAGCTGTTGTTGTAGGCGAACTCAACAAGACACAAGTATGCATCCCAATTTCCAGTCCATTCAAGTGCACAAGCTCGAAGCATGTCTTCAAAGTTTGGATCGTGCATTCTGATTGTCTGTCTGTCTGCGGGTGGAAAGCAGTACTAAACTTCAATCGTGTTCCCCAAGCTGCTTGGAAGCCTTTCCAAAATCGAGAAGTGAATCTTGGATCTCTATCTGAAATAATAGAAGATGGTGTGCCATGGAGTCGAATAATTTCCTGAAGGAAAATTTCAGACAACTTGCTGACCGAAAATCCTTGCTGAATCGTTAGGAAGTGAGCTGACTTAGATAGTCGGTCGACTACGACCCATATACTATCATTCTTCTTGAAAGTCTTTGGCAAACCTGTAACAAGATCCATCGAGATTTCATCCCATTTCCATACGGGGATATCCAATGGCTACAATAACCCACTAGCTCGCTGGTGCTCGATTTTCACTTGCTGGCAAGTGAGACACTTACTTACGTATTGGGCAACATCTTCCTTCATGCCGTTCCACCAAAAGTTCTGACGTAAGTCTCGATACATCTTGTAGATCCTGGGTTGATAGAAAATGGTGAGTTATGTGCCTCGGCTAACAATGATTCACGAAGTGCGGAATCGTCTGGCACACATAGTCTATTGCCACACCAAATTACTCCGTGTTCATCTATACGAAACTCGGAATGCATACCCACCTCAAGATTTTGCACAATTGCCCAAAGTTCTCCATCTTCTTCTGTGCATCCTTAACTCGAGAAATAAGGTCAGGTTCTATCTGCATTCTCGCAAAATAACCATCTGACTTGCCAACATGAAGTTTCGATATGCATCCTATCGAGGTCGAGATAATGCGAGGTTGAATATGAAGGCAAGATACAGTTCCGAAATTCTTCCGACTCAAAGCATCAGCTACGACATTAGCCTTCCTAGGGTGATACTGAATATTAGCGTCATAATCCTTCAAAAGTTCCAACCACCTTCTTTGCCTCATATTTAACTCCTTCTGAGTGAATATATACTTGAGGGTTTTATGGTCGGTGAAGATGTCACAAGTCTCGCCATACAGATAGTGACGCCATATCTCCAATGCAAAGACAACTGCAGCAAGTTCCAAATCGTGTGTCGGGTAATTAACCTCATAGGGCTTAAGCTGACGCGAGGCATAGGCAATAACCTTCCCGTTTTGCATTAACACGCAACCCAAGCCTTTCTTCGAAGCATCACTATAGATCTGATAACCGCCTGATCCAGAAGGGAGAATGAGTATCAGAGCAGATACGAGGCGTTTCTTCAATTCCTCATTCCATGAGAACTTAACTCCTTTCCTCAAAAGTTGCGTGAGGGGTAAGGCAATGGTGGAGAATACTTCAACAAACCTTCGGTAGTAGCCGGCTAGACCCAAGAAACTTCGTACCTCTTTAGCAGAAGTGGGTCTAGGCCAGTTGGTAATAGCCTCAACCTTTGCGGGGTCCATCTTGATTCCGTCTGCTGACACAATATCGCCCAAGAATGCTACTTGGTTGAGCCAAAACTTACATTTCGAAAACTTTGCATAAAGTTTCTTCTGTCGCAAAGTTCCTAGCACTGCATGCAAATGTTCTTCATGTTCCTTTCGGCTCTTAGAATATACCAAGATGTCGTCGATAAAGACTATGACGAATCTGTCCAAGTACTCATGGAATACTCGATTCATCAAGTCCATGAAGACTTCAGGTGCATTGGTTAGTCCAAAAGGCAGAACCAAGAACTCGTAATGATTGTAGCGAGTCCGGAAGGCAGTCTTAGGAACATCTTCTTCCTTGATCTTTAGTTATCGATAACCTGATCAGAGGTCTATCTTGGAGAAGAACTTAGCACCCTGAAGTTGGTCGAAAGAGATCATCAATGCGGGGCAGAGGATACCGATTGCGAATGGTAATCTTGTTGAGCTCCCGGTAGTCAATACACAAAGGCATACTACCGTCCTTCTTCTTGACGAATAAGACCGATGCACCCCAAGGTGAAACACTTGGCCTTATAAATCCTATTTCTAAGAGTTCCTGAAGTTGATCCTTCAGTTCAAGTGGAGCCATACGATACGGTGCTTTAGATATAGGCTCGGCACCAGGGATTAAGTCGATAGTGAACTCTATCTCATGGTCAGGTGGTAGTCCCGGTAGTTCATCCGGAAATACATCAGGATACTCACGAACAACAGGATGGCTATTGATGCCATTACCAATAACAGATGTATCTCTAATCGAAGCCAAGAATCCAGCACAACCGTGCGCGATTAATTTATGAGCTTTGAGTGCAGAAATGATCTTAAGAGACTTATGGGGTTGAACCCCTGATAAATAAGCTCGGGATGACAAAGATTGCCAAATATGACACGTTTAGAATATCAATCAATAGCCACACGGTGGCGAGTTAACCAATCCATCCCAAGGATCACATCGAAGTCACACATATGCATCGGAAAAAGATCCGCGTTACACACAACCGATTCTATACGGATAGGACAATCTTTATACACATGAGTGATCAGGACAGAGTTCTCCATAGGAGTAGAAATAGACAAAGCGTGTTCTAGTGGTGTCAGTGCGATCTTAAGGATCTAGTGAATGAGTTAGAAACTACGGAATGTGTCGCTCCCGTATCGAATAACACATAGATACTAGTTCACCAAGCTGAAGGGTTCCAGACACAATACCTGGAGCATTGGAAGCTTCATTAGCAGAAAGCGCAAACACTCTACCTCCAGTGTTGGGTGGTGCAACATTCCCTCTAGTAATCCTCTTAGTATCAGGCTTGGTACAATCTTTAATTATGTGTCCAGTCTAGCCACATTTGAAGCATGTTCTGCAGCCCTACGGCATACACCGAGATGTTTCTTGCCACAAGTGTTGCATAAAGGAATCGTGATCTGATTCTGGTTCATCGGTTGAGTCTTGTTAGGTCCTCCATTAGGCCGAGTCTGATTCTGGACAGGTGTCTGATTGAGGGGTCTCGGATTCCAAAGACGTGTCTGATTTCCAGGTTTCGATTCGCTTGAACTCTACGGTCTTGATGGTTTGCAGCAGTGGATGACTGGCCCGTAGCTTGTTTGGGAAGTCCATCCTTGTCTCTCTTCTTTTTTTCCCCAGTCCGAGATAAGAATTCCTTTCTCTCAAACTCAAAGTCTCAATGGCATCCGCCACCTCAGTGATGTCCTTGAACTTCATGAACATGATCGATTTCCGAATTCGATCATTAACTGCCCACTTGCACTTCTCAGCTTGAACTGCAACAGATCCTGCTACTTCTCCCATAATACTGGCCAACCTTGAGAATCGGGTAATAACTCTGAAGCAGGCTCATCGTTTCCTTGTCGAATAACAACATACTCCCTGATGTGAGCTTCTCTATCAGCAGTCGAGAAATATCTATCGTAGAAGATGGTATCGGAATTCAGCCCACGAAAGAGTAGCGATGTAAGCATCTCCTCCTTTGACTTGTTTGTGTCCCTCCCACCAAGTATGTGCATCGTCTTCTAGCTTGAAGGTGGCCAACCTAACCTTGTACTGGTCAGCAACTTCCAGCACCTCAAAGATTTTCTCTATATGGGCTATCTAGTCTCGTGCCTCGATCGAAGTAGCAGCGTGACTAAAAGATTTTGGGTGTTGCCTTTGGAAATGACGGAGCCACACGTGGATGCCTTCAAAGTGTTGGTGGTGGTATTCTCACCAACGACGACTCCAGAATTAGGGTTAGCGCGTCCTTGAGTTTGTTGCATAACAGCCTCTACGGTTTGAGCAACGAGGTTTGGAAGTAGTCCGGCAAACGCTTGGTTAATAGCAGAAACCATGTTAGGGTCAGGTGGAGTTTCGTTTGAGGCAGTGTCGTTAGTCATGCCGGCGTTCCTACGAGTTTGGCGACGAGGAGGCATCTATCAAAAGTAGATGCACGAGTTAGAGTATGAAAATGGTGACGAGTAACTAGGGATAATTAGTAGAATTCTATCCTAGACGTCTAACCCAACCTCACAGGCCTAATTACTAATGTTTAAGTTTTCTACAGGAAAGAGCCTTTGCTCTGATACCATAGCTGTAACACCCAACCCGGATGGGCTGACGTGTCACTATAACAGTGGCTCAGAACAAAAGGCATAATTCCATTATATAAAGTTAGGATTACATTTTAAAAGATAGTTCATAGCCCTAAGGCCCAAAATACATATTAGCTTTATAAAGGTGACAAACATCCTCGGTTAGCATCCTGGTTTATTTTTCACTCTTCACCCCGCCCATAGTAACCTGTGAACCTGTGGGAAAATATAATATACGGAATGAGCCAATTGCCCAGTACGGAATAATAGGCTCAAATAGCAAACAACTGAAATGATGTCACTGATAAGAGGCACAACGCAACGCAACATAACATATAACTGAACTGAATCATATCATACAGATGTATCCAAAAGCTAAACAGAGGTGACAGCCACAAAGTCTGTCACATGAGACGGAGCGGGTTGGCCTACCCGACATCCATCCCCAGAAACATACCTAGGATATATCCATACGCCTCCTAGTTGCTATGTACTACACTTGTACCTAGGGACGTCATGAACTGATAACTCCGCCACGGAGGAGCCAGAGAGCTTAGGGTAACGGATCTCAGAAAATCAGAAATAAATATAACATTAACACAAATAGATATTATAAGTATCAGTACATGCGATAATGAGCACAAGATAATCATAAACATATCACATGATGCATAATAGTTTTAGTTGGAGTAAGAAACGAACGGACGGTCAATTGAATCGAAGCTCAAAGACGTTGGAGTTTTTCGATATATATATATATATTATATATATATACATATATAGTATAATTAAGGGTTTATAACAAACAAACCAGATAACAAAAGGAGAGGGGTTAAGGATCCGTACCTTGTTTCTTGATTTGTTGTCTTAAAAATATATACTTGTCAAGCGTGTTCGTAAGAACCTACATCATGTTCATATATTTCATAAGGTTGTGTTTGTACATAAAAGTATTTATATGTATTTGGTTGTTTAGTTCATGTCTAGTTTAAAACCTCAAGTTTGCGTAAGTAATCATTTATATAATTTTGCTTAGATTAAAGAATACATATGTATATTTTATATTTATTTTTGTGTTTATTAATAAAAATGATATTATTTTCAGTTTTATAATCGTAATTATAAAGATATAATAAGTAAATAATCATCAAATATAGGTTTAAATAAAATAAACATCAATTGTAAATAAATGTTAGTCATAAGACTTGAACTTATGACCTATAGGTTGTAACTAAATGACTTAACCAGTGAGCCACTTAATCCTTTATATTTATCTTATAAAAATCTAGTTATTTAATAAGAAATCTGATGTTTTTAAATTAGAAATCTAATAAAAATAATGTCACCAGTAAGGTTTGAACCCAAAACCTTTAGTTTATAATTTCCAAGACTTAACCAGTTATACTACACCACCTTTTTTATATGTATTTTGAATTCTGATGACTTTAACCAGAATTCTGGTGGGTTTCAATAAATTTCTGATGTATTAAAAAGAATGCTTGCTATAAGATTTGAACCCATGACCTCTAGGTTATAAGTTAGAGTCTTAACCAGTGGACCACTTAGTTATTTATGATTGACTAATGAATTCTATGTTTTATATAAGAAATCTGATGCATTTAATTCATGTTCTGATGTTTTTATAAAATTCTGATGTTTTATCAGAAATTTTGATGGTTTATCAGAAATCTGATGCTTTTAACAGAAATCTGATGACTCATCAGAAAATCTGTTGACTCATCAAAAAATCTATCAGAAAATCTGATATTGCATCAGAATATATGCCTCTAGCAGGATTCGAACTTGAGACATCTGGGTTGTAAACCAGCTACTGAACCAACTGGGCTACAGGAGCCCTTGTGAACAAACAGCTTCATTATTTATTTATTTACTCAGTTCACTAGTTCATCTTCTTCTTCATCATACTTCATGTAAAATTAATATTTTCAAAACAAAATCTACATTCCATTTTCATTATAGATTAACATTAAAGTATCAAAAATAAAGATTTAGTTTATAGTTACCTTGGTCAAAAACACGTTTCGGCTACGAGAGACGTCGTCGGAAGTACGTAAATATCACCTGAGTTAGTATTTTTTCACTGGAAATGGCTTCGGTTGGTTTGTTTTTTGTGGTTAAAGCTTCGAGTGGTTTAGTAGAGATGGTTTAATGGTTTAGTAGACATAGTAATGAACGAAAGTGGCGTCCATATGGTGCTCGGTTTCGGTTATGGTTACCGGAACTGGGTTTTTCTTATGAGAAGAGGTAGAAAATGGTGTAGTTTGTGAAAAAGGTTTTGATGGTTTTGCAAGATGGTGGGAGTCTCTATTTATAGAGGATGAGGGAAGGTTCTCGATGATGCAAGTTGTAGGAAGTTTTGGCATAAATGTTATCGAAATCAATTTGCATGAAAATAATTCATGCATATTTTATTCAGAAAATTTCTCCTCCATTCATTTTCAAGTTGTCTGACAATTCCTTTCTATCTTTTACAATTGGATTTTCCCTACTTGTAGATTTTGTATTAATATATATTATTGTAATTTTCTTCTTCTTCTTCTTCTTCTATTTTTATTTAATTATATAATTATTATTATTATATTATTATTATTATTATAATATTATTATTATTATTATTATTTATTTTTCGGTTATCACAGCCACTACTTTGTCTTTCTTAGTTGATCTTTTGGCCGTCACAGCTACGTCTCCATTTGGTATATCCATCAATGAGTGTATCAACTCAGTACTGATATGTATCGTATGGTTACCGACATTTGAATTGTTTGTTTCTGCATTTTAATTTTGCACGAGCCAGTACCCAAACAATGTTGGTATACTGTCTATCTTCTTTTTCAGTGCGCACAAATCCTATGTTTTGCACTGTTGTATTAGATTTGCATTAAAATTGAGAAACCAACCACTCAAGTTTGTATGTTTCACCCTTAACAAAACTCTAGCACCACTGAATTGATAATAAGGTTCCTCCTGAACCTCAACATCTTGGCTTAGAGCCTTTTTTATTGACGTGTATCTTTATCTTTACCTTCAAACTATCATCGCCAAAAAAGAAGATAAAATTCATTGATGTTTTCATAAATATCTTTACATTTGATTTTATATGGCATTTTAAAGTCTATGTGAACAAGTAGAAAAGGTATATTGATTATATGGCGTTCTAATATCTCTCAAAGTTATTTTGACTTATATGACTTTTTATGACTTATATGGCGTTTTCCCAGTTTTATAACAATATATCATATCACATCCTATATGGTGTTAAAAACTAATACAATACATCATATGGCGTTTTCTCAGTTTTATAACAATTTATCATATCACATCCTATATGGCGTTAAAACTAATACAATACATCATAGCAGTAGTTGGCATTTTTAGGTCAAATATATTTCAAAGTTATCCTTTATATGACGTTTACAAACACACAAGACAGTTAACATGTTCAAGCTTCATAGTAAGTATATGTTGGCGTTTTACATTACTCAAATGTAACGATTATAACCTTGTTTTGATGTTGTCTTCTTTATTTGTTCGTCGGTTTTTTGGCGTTTACCACAAAGTTACTCTCTCACGTCCTTTTCTCTAAAATCTACACAAATATTATTGAAATTAAAACGCTAACAACATCAATTAACTAGTACATACCAATCTATAACCCAGTTAACTCACTTTGTTTTCTACTTTTGGATCGTGATTTATCTTTAGACACCATTATATCAGTCTTCACGCTAATTTAGGGTTTTCGCGTATTCCGTAGAAGTTGGGAAGGTTTTTGTGGAAAGTTTATATGTTTCGGTGTTGTTTGTAAGGATACGTATCTGGACAATTTACCTTTTTACCCTTAATGAACCCGCACATGTTCGAAATTGCCACACACTTCACTTAAGTAAGTAGGTTCGATTATTTTGCTAAACTACTTTTGTTCTATTTATCTTATAACAATTATCATCATATTATTATGGGTTTTTACCTTTTATATATGTGATTGATGAATTGATATTATAGGGCGGGTAGAACCCGGTTTTTTTATCTCGCCGATGGCCAAATACTTTTTTAATATCTTGGAGACGGCCCTGCACCCAGACCTAATCATTTAGCCGATTCAAGCAACCTAACCAATCAATCTGGTTAGTTTGGTTTGCCTCTTGTTAAACCGTAGTTAGCGATTCGAGTCAAAACTTACAAAAAAACACCCTATGCAGCAGTGGCACCCAATGTAATCATATCCAAATTCACAACAAAAGCTTTATTATTTATATTAAAACTAGGTTACATTACATTGTAAAAAGCATTAAAACAATGGCGATCGCAGACACAGATCCAGCCACAAAAACATACCCATCCAGGAGAAACTTCCCTCCTAAACCTTTGGTACAACTGCTTTTACAACTACTAATCTTGCATTCATTTTACAAACATTTAAAAAAATTAAGAAATTCAAAGAACAAAGAAACATAGCAGCAGCTTAGGTTATTACTTCTAACCCATTCAAGGTAAACTATAGCCTTAGAAATCGAGATATCGATAAAACTTTGCCACTTTGGTTGCATGCGAAAAGAATTTCACGCCGCCCGAAGCTTGCGCCACCCTCGTTGGGCGGCCCGTGAGAAACAGATACCGAAATCAGAGGAAACACTAGTTATATTTCCTTGCCATGATGATGGCCCGACTTGATAATCGAAAGCGGGTCCCAGCTCATCGGATGCCACACCCGAGCCTGAACTTGATCCTTCACCGTAAGGACTGATGCTAAAATCTTTAAATGTAAAGCTGTTCCTTAGAGCCGGAGAAAAGAACTGCGGTGAAGAGTTATCTGGTATGTAGAGTTCTGATTGACAGTTGTTATCTACACCGTATATGTATGAGGGTGCGGCCAGCTGCAATTGTGGTTGATCTGCACAAATTAGTTCAGGTTAAAACGGTTTGGGTCAGAGCGGGTTCACAAAGAAAAAATATCTTAAATTGTGACCGATTTATATGAGAAATATTACACTCCATATATTTGAAAAAAGAAAAAGAACCTTGATGAATACATACCTAGGTGCATAAGTGGAATATTAACATTCTGCAGAACCAAATCAGCACCACTTCTAGCAGGGCCACCGAGCAAACCCGATGTTAGAATCGGGGATCCAAAAACCGACAGATCATCCATCGGTAACATCCCATCTAAATTCTTGTAAAATTGCTGCTTCAAAGATTCCACCAGAGTCTGCACACCACACAAAAAAAGAAAAAGAAAAAAAAAACTCTATAAATATCGCTATTCAATCACGCCTTTATAACAACAAATTACACCAAGGCTGGGACTGAACACAAACCATCTGAAAAACCGGAAGTTCTTCAACGGACAAGTAGTTTTGGCCGTCAAATGTGGCCCCCACAATCTTGAAAATCGAATTGAACAAAAGAACAATCCCTTCTGTCCCACAGCTATACATATACAACTTGTCATCTAAAACACAATCTTTAGCATGCTTGATGATCGTCTCCCATGTCTTGTTACAGGGTACACCAAGTATCTGAGTTATCCGTGACAAAATCAGTCGGATTGTTCATGGAAACTTCATGTGAAAATAATTAAAACTTTAAACATTAACTTACGTTGCGTAGTGAGGACTCGTTAGTAATGTATATTTGCATGAAGTGTTTTACTGTACATATTCCCTTCAAACCCAATCGCTTATGGAAGGCACCATCTTTTGCGATCTTTTCTAGCCGCCATATGTCATCACCTAAAGCGGGAGGATGGTGCTTTTTGTATGCTGAATCAAGAAAAAATTGTTAGTTAGTTATTTGTAAATTATATATTGATGCCATAGGTCTGAACAACAAGATTCAAATACGTCAAAATACAAAGATACATAGATAAAAGCTACAATGGTAACCACAAAGCCAGACAAATCATTGATTACAAAAATTTAGAAGTGACAATTTCGACCCGTTGAGTTAAAAATAGATTGATCTTGGTTATGTTTTATCTTTAACGGGTCAAACATATGTGAAGCCATCTTAATCACTTTATGTGATTTAACGGGTCAAACAGGGTTGAAGACATCTTAATCACTTTATGTAAAAGTTAACTTTTTTTTTTTTGTAATTATATGGTCTTTGTAATCATAATTAACACATTCTTTACTTGCTAGATCCAAAAAAAAAATTAGTGTTACAGGTCAGCTCAATCTGGCTTAAGTTTTATTTCTAATGGGTCAAACAAGTTTTAAGCCATCTTAAATCTTAATCACTTTATTAAAAAAAGTTACGTTATTTTTGTAATAATACAGTAGTTGTTGTAATCATATTTAGCATATTTTTTACTTGCTAGATCCAAAAAAATAATAAAAATAGTGTTACGGACTTACGGGTCAGCCTGATCTGTTTTGACCCGTAAAGAGGCAAACAAGAGAGACTTACATTCTCCACGATGATCTTTAACCATGAAGGGCCCGCTGACTGCTTCTCTAATTCGCTCTCCAGAAATGGCACGTGCACCTAAGCGGAATGTCCTACTCCTCCTCCAGCTAGAGTTATCGGTAAAGAAAACCTCCCCTAATTCTCCAACTCCATCTTTTAAAACCACCACTTGTTCTCCGGCCACTAGCGGTCTTTTACCGTCTCTAGCACATATAACTTTGGCCTCAAATTCCTTCTGAGACCAATCTTCATCATCGTCAACGGAGAAATCACCATCAAGTGGAACAATATGTATCTTTAATGAACTTAAGGGTCCAGATGATACTATTTGATTAGATTCAGTATCGAATAGGACTAGTTTAACTGCACCATTGTTCTCAGATTCCACCATGGTTCCTGTGAACAACATCTGAGGCAACTTGGTTTGAAAACGAAGCTGCAAGGATGTCGTGCCACATGGTTCGAGTGCACTAAAGGGAGATCTGTCACATATATGAATTAAAAAAATGTTACAAAGAGCATATCCAATACAGGAGCGCACACATACACACATATACAATATAGTAAAGGGTTCAGTTAGAATCACAAATAATGCGATAACTGTGAACACCAATAATCTAAACAATTATTATTTTAATTGAAAACTAAATAAAAAATGAACTACCGTAATCAATTTCCCTACTTTCTCTGCTCTCTATTTCTCGTAACAAGTTTCGTACACGTGAACATCAGAGAACTATAATGAATCTACGCGTGTGTAGATGTTTATAATAAATGAATACATATAAACTTATTAGCACATATGCATATATCAATTCATGTATATTCACATAACCATGAATCCATGATGTATTTTAATGGTCATGTTAGAAACTTAGATAAATACACAAATATAGAATCTTAAAATAGATGAATACAGAAATAAATAAATGTTGCAAATTGGTTCTAGCAGTTCTGATATAAACATGCCCCTGTATATATATATACACACACACTAAATCTAAATAAGATAAAGATCTAACCTTGGTGATGAACAGCATAAGCTTTGACATGCACGCTGCACCTCGTCTCGCACCTATCAAACAAATTAATAACATGTAAACAATATATACATGAAAGCTTACACAACATAAAATGTTCAAAACTGCTAAAAAGTTTAAAAAAATAAGTTATAAAGATGTGAAAATTAACTTCTGATAATCGGATCTAAATAGAAAAGATTCTTACCCATCCTCGAATCAGTGGTTCCAAAGTCGAGGCTAAGTCTTGCGGCGAAAGCCCATGCATCACATTTCTAGCAAAACATCCAAGAAAACTTATGAATAAATAAAAATAATTAATAAAAAATCAAAAATTTAATAAAATCTTAGTCACTTACTTAGATGAGAGAATCTTTTGTTTGGATTTATGATTAAGAAGTTCATAATCATAACCATCCCCCTCACCAAATGGTCGTTTTAGTACCATCAACCACCAAACAAATGACTAATGTATTAACAACAATTAATGGTACATAAATAAAATCTAAACGACCAAAGACATAACCCTATTTATAGCAAAGGTGAGCAGAAACTTCATTGAAGTTTCCAAGTCAACCCAAAATTATATAAAACCATGAACAGTATAACAACTACTACGTGTAACACGGTCTGTAGTGTGGGCGGGTGTGGGCTTATCATAAAAATAACGTACTTTTAGATTATTCCAACTTGTAAAGTGCATTGGATACACCACCAAATCATTTTCTTGCCATTTAATTAAGATTTTTCCTACAAGAGTTGTTGAAATATACACCCTTTACCGATTATAAAACATCATCATCATACTCAGTAAATCCTACCAATAGCAAAGCTAAGGTAGAGTCTAAGAAGCGTAAGATGTAGACAGTCTTACCTCTACCCGTAGGAATAGAGAGGTTGCTTCCATAATAAATATATATGGAAATATTAAACAACATGTCGCGTAAGTGACGCCCTAAGGTCGTTATATTCTGTCCACAAAGAGATATTCAGCCATAAGAAATATCCCGCCTTAAATATCACCAATGCGTTTTCGACGCATCAGCTGTGGATGTGCTCCACATATAAGCGTGCTTGATTGCGAGTAATCCATCGTTCTAGGAAATCATCACAATTGGACAACCAAAAACAAATTCGTAAACTGCCTGTTGATAAAACTGACAATATTGATTGGTGCGATAGGGGAAAGACACCTACAAAAGTATCATCGTACCAAAACTAATAAAACATTTTAAGGTTATGATTCAAGTTCTCATATCAGTAATCTTTAATCAAAGTAAATATACACTCCTATAGTTCAACGACCACTTTCTTGAATCAATTAACAATCCAAAAGTTGCATAATATCATTAGATATACAGTCGGACACAAAAGACCTCATTAAACTCTCATATTCCCAAATTAAATAAATTATTTAAAAATCAGGAGATAGAATTAATTAGTAATCGAGTGACGGTTACAAAATTAGCCCCCCATCAAGAATACGCGTTAAGATTTGTAGGAAGAGAGAATAAACGCGTAGCTTAAAGCGTTGGGGTTCTTACTAGGAAGGAAGCTCGGTCGAAGCCGCGTGATGACGAGTACATTATTAAATCGATTTCTACATACATGAGTGGTTGAATAGTCGTTGATTACGTAAACTTATCGACGACAAGAGGAGAGATTTTGGTGGATCCACCGTTAAAAAGTCCAATTGTCGTTATCGTTGTCCCCGACAGTGGAGGAGAGATACATCGTCATCATCATCATGGGAATCTTCCGCGAAAAGATGTTGGTCAAAGTGGAGTGTTAAGTGTAGGAGATCCACATCTCTAATTTGGTGAAGCTGTTGGTCAAAGTGGAGTGTTAAGTGCAGTGGATCAAGTCAACATCTCTAATTTGGTACCTTTAAATTATGCTTATAGGTTTGACAAATAGACACGTTACTCTTCTATCCATAGATTTTGCGTGCTATGAAGCAAGAAGTTTTTTAATCGGTGTCAGTTTGCTTTTTACATTATTTGTTTGATTCGTGAGAGTATTTCTAGTGAGGCTTGAACTTCAAGTTCCTCTCTTAGGCATTATTCGACATGCGGCTCCCTAGTCAGCAAAAAGTCATTATGTGGCCTGAAGTTAAAAAGGGGTGTAGTAGTTTAATGTCGTTTGTATTGATTATCCAATTATTATTTTCTTAAAGTAAAACAAAATAATATTTCATTAAATAAATAAAAATTACATTATCATTAATTACAATAGTAAAAAATTAAAGACGAAAGATGCAAAAGTATTAAAAAATAAAAAAGTTTGTCATGGATTTTTCACCTACGCATTTGAACTAGGACCAACGCTTCTCCTTGGATGTGATCGATCGGTTTAGACATAAACTCGATATCTTTCTCCATTTGCTACGCTTCTTAGACCCAACAAACATTTTGTTTTCGGCGTTCTTTCTTCCATTGTTTCCAAACGCCTATGGCCAAGGTTTCGTATATCTTAAAGTCGCTGGTTCATCTCTTCGAAATCTTGTTTCATTTCGACACCCGCCAAATACGACTCTGCCCTTCCCCGCTATTTCCCACTTCTTCTATCGGGTGGTCTGTGTAACGTTCCGTACTTTCGAACTTTCTTATTTTGGCATATCAAGTTGTACTTTCCTTATTTTGATACTTGTACTCTCGTTGTAACGTTTTCATTTCAGTTGTAATCCTAGACTTTTGATCATAATGAAAACGAGACTTTTTTGCGTATATTTGTGTAATTATTCGAATGTTTGAAACATTTGGAACGCTATACTTGTGAATCTTGAACCTTGATTTAACATGTGAAGCACGTTAAACGACTTGAAATATTTATTTGACTATTCAAATACATTTATTAAAATTAGTTTTATTTAAATTACTCATTTATTTATTTGTAAAGTATTTATTCATTTACTATTTAATTAAGTAATCATTTACACCTATTTAAAATAATAAATCGGTTATTTATTTATATTTAATTACTATCTAATAAATTATAATTAAATAATCATTTATTAAATTTTAATAAAAGTTAACTTGGTTAACTTAATTGAGTTAAGATAGTTAACTAAAATAGATGATAGGATTTACTTAGTTAGGTAATAAATTAATTGAGGGGCCTAAAGTGCATTACTTGAAACTATACTACAGGGGCTAATCTTGTCATCACCAAAAGTTAATTTATTCAAAAAGAAGTAAAAAGGTGAGGCTGCCGGGTCTCGAATCCGCGACCTAACCCGACACACACACAACAAACGACTTAAGACATGTATCGCAAGCCACGTTACCGTGACACTGAGAACGAAATGTTTGGAACTAAATTATACTTATACACGTTTTCGAATCGAATATTCTTCCTTTTACCGCCAACCAAACCTGCAAGTTCATAACTCTCGACCTTTACAAATTCCTTGACCCTCCGAATCCTTGTCTCCGCGAATTCCTTAACTGATCATGAATTAATTCTTAAAGCATTGAGTTTTCGGTCATTATAAACCTGTTTTCTTCCCCAAATTTCGCTCTGGCATACCCTCTCTCTCTGTTTTGAAGCTAGCCGGGAACCTGCAAAGCGGGAGGAGTCCGCCGGAGAAAACGTCAGAGACGTCGGAAATGTCGCCGCTTCTCGGTCTCGGTACAACCTTACAATCTCTTTCGAGCTATATATTTCCAATTACCATTGTCAGTTTTACTGTATAACATGAATCTGGATAATGCTTAATCGAAGCAAATGAATGATCTGTATCTCTTTCGAGTCCCGCATACCACCGGTTCGATGCTGCTTGTTGTTCTGGACCGGTCCTTGGTGTGCCAAATCTTTTTTATTTCTTTTGTTTTATTTGGGCCAAAAAAGGGGATGGGTCAGTGTTGGGCTGTTTCATATTAGTAATATTTGGGCCAAAAAATCAGTATTATTATTACTATTATTTTTAATATTCAGTATTTATATTCAAACTGTTAATTACAAATATTACTTATTATTATTATTATTATTACTATTATTATTATTATTATTTTATTATTATTATTATTATTATTATTATTATTATTATTATTATTATTTAAGAACTTAATTAATCTCATTGTTAATATGCTTTTACAAAGTCTAGCCATGAACAAGAGCGAATAATTAAACGATCCCTTAAACTCTAATCCAAGTCCACAACCAATAACGAACTTATGCTTTTATTCTAGGTTAGCCGCTTTCGTTTGATCTCCATCCCTTACTCGTGCGATTCCAAGAAAAATTATACGCAACCTAAAGTGAGTATACTTGATCCCCTTTTTGTGTTTAAACACTTTGGGTGTAACATGTATTTGTATCAAAACACACCACCATATGAGACTTATTATTCACGCTCTATTCACAATTTTAAACATGAAACATGTGATGCTTGTCAATCTTATATGCTATGTAAACACTTCATGTCTATATGCTCATTAACTTTGCTAGCCTACCTTAACAATTATAGCGTTATAGGATTAACGCACCACCCTTGAGTCTTGGGGTATTGTTAAGTAAAACATATTAACCTCCCTTGAGTCTTGGGGAAAGGCACATTGCATTAGAAACTTGGGTTTGACATATAGTGACATCGTTTCAGCATATTAGTAACTTGTATTATGTTATCATGTTGGATACGAGCATTTAAACATTTTTATTTTATTATGTTATGTATCAAACCTGTATATTCGCCAACGTTTGTTGATATTATTTTAATACATGTTGCAGGTTAACAGTCGAGTTGAAGATGAAACAAGCTAGGATGGACTAGAAACTCATCTATTTAATAAACTATGTTTGGAACTTATTCTATGTTTATTTGAGGCAATGTATTGAATGTTAGACCATTTATGAAATCGAATTTAAATTATATTGTCACATTTAGTGTTATGATGTTTTGAGCAATTTGTTCGTCTCATCCCGATGTTTCCGCCATCGGTTGGGGTGTGACAGATTGGTATCAGAGCCATAACTATAGGGAATTAGGAAAAGTAGGAATGCTTTGCCTAGTCTATAGTTTAGGAGCTTATCTCACTATGTGCTATTTAAAATTATTTCATTTCTATCTCAATTTGCTTTTTTATATTCTTTTGGACTCTTAAAACCTACATGCCTTTCCTAAGGCAACCACAATACACACTTGGAGACTTGAATACACTCTTATAACTCAATCGAAATGATTCACCAAAATAAGGGTGATTCCCACATTTGGTGATGACTTTCATTCAACGATACTTTGAATTTTGCACGAAATTTACCCTCAAGTTAGGAGTGATATCCAAACCTTGAAGGAAATTTCCACTTCATACTCTAGTGGACCCTTATCTTTTGATAAGTACTAACCATGTTAGGGTACGGTGTTATTGAGTTAGAGGTGAAACTCATATCTTAATAACTAGTCCCACTCCTCGATTTTCAATCTCGCCAAAGTTTCGATTTTCCCAATCGATTAAGGACGTGTAGTAACTGGAAGGACAAACATCGTTAGTCGCTCTCGATGAGAGTGTTTGTCTATTAGGCCAAAGCACGTTCCTTAATTCGAAAAGGACTTCGATTTACTTTGGAATAGTCTTATGTTACGTTTCGTGACAATCCATGTTTTACGTTAAATCTTTTATGCTATCTCAATTTTAATGTGTTTTATATATGAGCGTATCCTTTCATTTCAAGCTAGGAGACACGAATCACATTATCTTTGCAATCTAAAACAATTAATAATAACCTTTTGTGAACAAACTAAATTTACGATGCTTTCATTATCTACATTACAATACTTGAAACTCATGATCATGTTATGTGAAACAAATTGAAACTTTTGTATGCTATGTGACACTATATGCTATGTGATGCATTCATGGAACAATTTTATTAAACAAAACATTATGATCAAAGTCTCATCCATCTTTTGTTTCTTTTGATTCTTAGATGTCTTCCCGTCATCACTCCAACTCCACCAAGAGGTCAAAGACCAACTCTAAAAAGAAGATGATGACCTTCATGGCTAACCAAATTGCTCGTATTGTCCCCAAGATCGTCACTGAGATCCAAGCTTCGAACACTCCCAACTCCTCTGCTGACTCGAAGACATCCAAACCCAAGGTTGTAACCTTCAGCTATAAGCACTTTGCTTCTTGCAACCCTAAGCCCTTCACTGGCAAGGAGGGGGTGACTGCTATGCTTGAATGGTTCGATAGCATAGAAGTTACTTTCATCAACAACGAATGCCTGAAGAGCTTAAAACACGTAGTGCTACTGGGGTGTTCCAAGATAGGGCCTTGGAATGGTGGACCAATGAAAGGAACATACGTTTGAATGAGGAATCATATGCGTTACCTTGGGAGAAAGTGAAACAACTTATGATGGAGGAATTTTACCCTCCTCATGAGCAACAAAAGCTTGAAGATGAGTTTTGGGTCCTTAAGCAAATCGATGACGACAACCTAGCCTACACCACTCGCTTCAAACAGCTGAGCTTCATAGTGCCCATCTTGTGTCAACTCCTGAACGCAAGATTCGAAAGTACATTCATGGTTTACCTCCAAGCATGCGTGATACCATCGAAGCGGCTAAGCTTGACAACATCGAGGCAGTGTATCGTCTAGCAGCTAGCCTGAACAATAATCGCGTTCGCGACAAGCAAGCTACAGCCCCTGTTCCTTCCAAACCAGCCCATCAACTCACCCAACAATCGAGTAGTAACAAGGGTAAGAAACGAAAGTTCCAAAACCCTGGCTGCAACGCAATTGTACCTGTTACGAACCCAAACCCTACCCCACCTGAAAACACCAAGAAGCCATATACTGGGATACATCCTGAGTGCACCTTTTGCCACTATCATCACCCTACCACCTCAAAATGTTGTCATTGTACCGCTTGCAGTCGTTTTGGCCACACTGCACCCTATTGTCGTAACAACCCTACGCCACAAGTTCAACAACCACCCCAAAACCCTAAACCAGCAGCCAATGTTAGAGCTTGTTACAAGTGTGGGGATACTACGCATCTTCGTCCTCAATGTCCTTAGATGAATCAAGAGCAGCAACGTCAGCCAGCTCCACGAGGATGATCTTTCAACATCAATGCTAAACAGGCGCAAAACGACAATGAAATCGTTAATGGTACGTTTCTCGTTAATAACATTTATGCTTCGATATTGTTTGTGTAACGCCTCGTATTTCCAAGATTTATTATTTTTATAAAAATTCACGCTCGTTTTCTATTTCCTGAGTCGCAACTTCAATCGGATCGAAAAACGGTTTAAAATCGGAAAACTACGCGTTTTTACGCGTTTTTACGAAACGACAACTGAACGCAATCATTTTCGAGCGCCGACGTTTAAATCGCGTGTTTAAACCTAAAAATGATATTATACCCTGTTATGTCACGTTCGAGTTCGAAAACGGGTTTCAGAACCATAACGGGCCGCGTAAAACACATGAACCGGGCCTTAGACCCAACACACTCAAAACCCTAGCCTATATAAACCTAACCCTCATCTTCTTCATTTGTAGAAAACCCTAGCCCCCACCTATTTTCTTGCTCTCTCCCGTACGTGAACCCGCCACCAGAGTTGGGGCTCCGGCCAACTTCCGGCCGTCTTCTCCGGCCACACACTCCCTTGAACCAGTACACACTCCACTCAAGGCCAACCACTCACCTCCCTCTCCCCACTCTCGCGCGGACAAACGAACGGCCGACCACCATCATCGGTGGCGGCGCTCGGTGACGGCGGTAGGACCACCACCGCAGCGGCAGTGTGGTGGGTGGCGTTCTGTGGCGATTGCGGCCAAGAGACGATGATTACGGGCGGTGGCAGCGGCGACGACAAAGACGACAGTTCTGCCGTTCTTTTCCGGTGAGTTCAAATTCTTTTTCGGCTCACGCTTCAGTCTCGGTTTGGGTCTCCATTCAGATTCGGGTTCGGATCGAACCCGGGTCAGCTTTGGTGTTCACTCCAGCGGCGGCGGCAGGAGTTCCGGTTTCAGTCAGTCAGTCTCGGGCCTGATGCATCTCGGTTCAGGGCTTGGTCCAGCTCGGGTTCTTGTCGGGTCAAATCTGGTCAACACCGGGTCAGCTCTGGGTCGAATCTCGGTTCAGTAAAGGTTAGTCTCAGTTCGGGTCTTGGTTTTGCTTCTATTTTGAATCCCGTTAATTCTTTTCATTCGGCAGGTTACGATTCGTTTCGGTGCAGTTCACGGCTCATGTTCAGCGGGTTCGGGTCTCAGTGCAGAGGTTCGGGTCAGCAGTGAGTCAATGACAGTTTTGGCTTCGGTTCGGGTCTCGTTTGGTGTCCGGTCAAACCTGGTCAACTGTGGTCAAACAGTCAACGGGTCAGCTTTGGTGTTCACTCGAGTTACAGAGACAGCGGTTCAGCTGTTCCGGTTCAGGTCACTCATCCCAAAGTCAGATTTGTTTCGGTCCGTGTTCAGTCCAGATACATTTCGGTTCAGGTACGGATCGTGCCTTGATAGTTTCAGTTTCACATTTGATTTTAGTTGGTTTGTTGAGTTCACTTTTGGTTTCATCTCAGTTCAGTTTGGCGTCGGTCAACGGCAGTCAACAGCAGTTGTTCGGTTCCGGCTCGAGTCAAACCTGGTCAACAATCAACGGGTTAACTCAGTTCAGTCTTGCTTCAAAGTTCGGGTCAAAATCAATCCACACTCGACTTGGTATAATGTCATGTTATTAATTATATTGTTTTGTATTTAATTAGTGTTATAATCACGTAACCGAACCTTATAAAATTTGTAGACATAAAAAGAGTATGTAAACATTTATAGTGTTTCGTCGATTCTTGCGTTGTTTTATTGTTGTGTTTTGGAAAAATATATCGACACATATGTTGTCGGGATTGTCCAAAAACAAGAGGAAACTCTGCCCGTTTATCGACAAAATATGTCTATTTATTTTTTTATCGACAAAATATATATATATATTTATCATATCTCTCGACAAATATACTTATTTACTATAATTTCGACAAAACATACTTATTCATTATATTTATCGACAAAATATATATATATATATATATATATATATATATATATATATATATTTATCATATCTCTCGACAAATATACTTATTTACTATACTTCGACAAAACATACTTATTCATTATATTCATCGACAAAATATAGATATATTTATCATATCTCTCGACAAATATACTTATTTTATTTTACTTTCGACAAAACATATTTATTTTACTTTCGACAAATATATTTGTACACCATTCGACAATATACATATATATCTCATACAATTCGTTAGAATATAAATATATATATACCAAATATGCTTTTCGTCAAATATATATATTAATTATTTGACAACACTCCTACAACCCTTTTGATGAATTTAATTTAGAAATTCCTTTCTTAAACGATGTTAACTATATACGTACTTTCAACTCCAATTCGAATCCTCCGTCGTAGCTTCTATTATTCATGTACATTCGTTTGCCATTTTTAAGGTGACCTCGATGTCCCCTTTCTCCCACTCATCAACTCGTCGTGGAATTTCCAAAGAAGACTTAGCAATTCAGTGAGTACACTCGACCCACATTTGTTTATATCACTTTTTGGGTGTAACATGTTTCCATATACAAAAATCACAAACACTTAAACTTTATGAAACGCACAAACAATCCTATACACATGACTACTTGAATCGTATACTTGTTGCTTGTCTAGGGATAAACGTTGTGCTATGCTTCAGTCATTAACTATTTTTAGCCTTGGTTTGACATGCTTAGCGCTATAGGAATTCATGCATCCACCTCCATCGTGTTATTCGTGAGGTCATGTTAAAACATCGTGATTGCGTTACGGGTTTGATTATTAGCATTGCATGCCTTGATATTGCTCTTGTATAGATTTGGTTGCCATGAGGATTGTTAAAACTTTATTCGTATACGTATGCTATGCTTAAACTTGTGTACTCGCCTTTGCTTTTGCATTGACTTTATTTTAAAACATGTTACAGGTTGAAGGAGATGACGCTATGAAAACAATATAGCAAGGACTAGATACACACAAATTAGACGTTAGGTTTAATGTCAACGTATCAATTTTGTTATGACTTTGCAAATGTTAGGTTGTTCTTTGTTTTGTTACATTGATGTATTTGACAATTCTTATGAAATGAAATATGGTTTAATTAATTATTGTCACTTAATAATGTTGTGAGCAATGAGCAATCTCGTTTTCGTCTCATCCCGATGTTTCCGCCATCGGTTGGGGTGTTACAGATTGATACTGGTGCAGATAAAAGCTTTGTGCCCGTTGAATTTGAATCCTTGCTAAATTGTACACGCTCTAAGCTACCTAAGTCGATCACACTCGAAGTTGCCAATGGCAAGTCCATTTCAGTCGATTCTATTCTTCGTGATTGCCTTCTTACTCTTAACGAACATGTTTTCCCTATCAATCTTATACCCATGCAATTGGGTAGTTTCGATGTTATATTAGGCATGGATTGGCTTCGTAAGAACCATGCTGAAATTGCTTGTCACGAAAAGTACGTTCGTTTGCCCCTTCCATCTGGCGATACTTTACACGTCTATGCAGATCGACCTTCAAAAGGACTAAAGCTAATGTCATGCACACAAGCGAACAAGTACTTACGCAAACCATACCTTGCCTTTCTAGCCTACGTTGTAGAAGAAAAGGGCAAGGGAAAGAACGTAAGTGATGTTCCAGTGGTGTGTGATTTTCCTGACGTTTTTCCTGAAAATTTACCTGGTCTTCCTCCTGCTCGATCAGTCGACTTTCGTATCGATCTTGTACCTGGTTCAACTCCTGTTGCTAGGGCTCCTTATCGTCTTGCACTTTCTGAGATGCAAGAATTGTCAAGTCACCTACAAGAACTCCTCGATAAGGGTTTCATTCGTCCAAGTACCTCACCTTGGGGTGCTCCTGTCCTCTTCGTCAAAAAGAAAGATGGTTCGCTTCGCATGTGTATAGATTATCGTGAGCTTAACAAACTCACCATCAGAAATCGTTATCCTCTCCCTCCTATCGATGATCTTTTCGATCAACTTCAAGGCGCAACTTGCTTTTCTAAAATCGATCTTCGATCTGGTTATCATCAACTTCGTGTCCTCGAGGAAGACATTCCTAAAACAGCTTTTCGCACTCGATATGGACACTATGAGTTCGTGGTTATGTCTTTTGGCTTGACCAACGCACCAGCTGTGTTCATGGATCTTATGAATCGTGTTTGTAAACCTTATTTGGATCGTTTTGTAATCGTCTTCATTGATGACATTCTTATTTATTCAAAAACTCAAATTGATCATAAGCGTCATTTACGTCTCATTCTTGAACTCCTTCGTGCTGAGCATTTGTACGCAAAATTCTTGCGAATTCTGGATCAAAGAAGTCCAATTCCTGGGTCACGTTGTTAGTGAAAAGGGAATTCATGTCGATCCTGCCAAGATCGAGGCTGTTAAGAATTGGATCGCGCCTAAATCCCCATCTGAGATTCGTTCATTCCTAGGATTGGCGAGTTACTATCGCTGATTCATCTCAAACTTTTCAAAAATTGCCGTCCCTCTCACCATGTTGACCCAAAAGGAGAAACCTTTCGTTTGGAGTCATGAGCAAGAAGAATCATTTCAAACTCTTAAGGGCATGCTTTGCAATGCTCCTATTCTTGCTCTTCCTGATGGTAATGATGATTTCGTAGTATATTGCGATGCATCAAACCGTGGTCTTGGTTGCGTTGTCATGCAACGAGACAAGGTCATCGCTTATGCTTCTCGTCAACTCAAAACACATGAGAAAAATTACACGACTCACGATCTCGAGCTTGGCGCAATCATTTTTGCGTTAAAGATTTGGCGACACTACCTATATGGTACCAAGTGTGTGGTTTACACTGACCACAAGAGCCTACAACATATCTTTAACCAAAAGGATCTAAACATGCGTCAACGACGTTGGGTCGAATTGCTTAAGGACTACGATTGCGACATTCGCTATCATCCTAGCAAAGCGAATGTCGTGGCCGATGCTCTTAGTCGTAAGACTCATGTTAGTAACATTCATTGTTCTCAAATCTCGGGCGACCTTCACACTTGCATTCGTGACGCCCAGTTCAATGAAGGCAGTCTAATCGACGAGGTACGAGGTGTTTCTATCGACTGTCTAGAGACGAAACCCAATGAGCTTCAATACTACCTTGGTCGTATTTGGGTGCCTGATCGTGATAACCTTTGTGAGCTCATCATGAACGAGGCACACAAAACCAAATACTCTATTCATCCTGGTGCTGATAAGATGTACCATAACCTACGTACGTTATATTGGTGGCCTGGTATGAAGAAGGACATCGCGGTATACGTCTCTAAGGGCCTCACATGCTCGAAAGTCAAAGCTGAGCACCAGAGTCCTTCTGGTTTGCTCAATCAGCCAGAAATCCCTGTTTGGAAGTGGGATAGCATCACTATGGATTTCATAACCAAACTTCCTCGAACACCCTCTGGTCATGATAGCATTTGGGTTATCATCGATCGTCTCACCAAATCAGCTCATTTCCTTGCTATTCGTGAAGACTTCAAGGTTGAGAAACTTGCTCGAATCTATACGGATGAAATCATATGTCGTCATGGCATTCCTCTTGACATCTTCCATCCTCAAACAGATGGACAGACTGAACGTACTATCCAAACCCAAGAGGACATGCTTCGTTCTTGTGTCATCGACTTTGGTGGTAGTTGGGATGTGCATTTACCATTGATTGAGTTCTCGTACAATAATAGCTATCACTCCAGTATTCAAATGGCTCCTTACGAAGCATTGTTGGCATGAGATTGGTGATAAACAACTTACTGGTCTTGAGCTTATCCAAGAAACAACGGATAAGATTCTTCAAATCCGCGACAATTTACTCAAGGCTAAAAGTAGACAAAAGAGCTACATAGATAAGTGGCGAAAGCCTTTGGAATTCACGTTGGAGATCATGTGTTACTCAAGGTATCTCCTTGGAAAGGAGTGGTCCGTTTTGGTAAAAAGGGTAAACTTGCCCCTCGCTATGTTTGTCCTTTTAAAATACTTGAAATAGTTGGTAAGGTGGCATATCGACTTGAATTGCCTCAAGAACTTAGCAATGTGCATCCAACCTTTCATGTCTCGAATCTTAAGAAATTCTTAGCTGAAGAGGGACTTTATGTTCCTATTGATGACTTGCAAATAAACGAGACTCTTCATTTTGTGGAAAAACCGGTCGAAATCATGGACCGAGGAGCCAAGCAGCTCAGACGCAACAGAATTCCCATAGTCAAAGTTCGTTGGGAAGGAAAGCGTGGTGCTCAGTTCACTTCGGAACTCGAAAGCGAGATGAAGACCAAGTATCCACATCTTTTCGAGCAGTCTTCCTCCTAAAAGATTTCGAGGAAGAAATCTCCTAAAGTAGGGGAGACTGTAACGTTCCGTACTTTCGCACTTTCTTATTTTGGCATATCAAGTTGTACTTTCCTTATTTTGATACTTGTACTCTCGTTGTAACGTTTTTCATTTCAGTTGTAATCCTAGACTTTTGATCATAATGAAAACGAGACTTTTTCGCGTATATTTGTGTAATTATTCGAATGTTTGGAGCATTTGGAACGCTATACTTGTGAATCTTGAACCTTGATTTAACATGTGAAGCACATTAAACGACTTGAAACACGATATTTAATTATTCTTCAAATATTTATTGAACTATTCAAATACATTTATTAAAATTAGTTTTATTTAAATTATTCATTTATTTATTTGTAAAGTATTAATTCATTTACTATTTAATTAAATAATCATTTACACCTATTTAAAATAATAAATGGGTTATTTATTTATTTTAATTACTATCTAATAAATAAATAATTAAATAATCATTTATTAAATTTTAATAAAAGTTAACTTGGTTAACTTAATTGAGTTAAGATAGTTAACTAAAATAGGTGATAGGATTTACTTAGTTAGGTACTAAGTTAAACATTGAGGGGGCTAAAGTGCATTACTTGAAACTATACTACAGGGGCTAATCTTGTCATTACCGAAAGTTAAGTAAAAATGTGAGACCGCCGGGTCCCGAACCCGCGACCTAACACGACACAAACACAACAAACGACTTAAGACATGTATCACAAGCCACGTTACCGTGACACTGAGAACGAAATGTTTTGGAACTAAATTATACTTATACACGTTTTCGAATCGAATATTCTTCCTTTTACCGCCAACCAAACCTGCAAGTTCATAACTCTCGACCTTTACAAATTCCTTGACCCTCCGAATCCTTGTCTCCGCGAATTCCTTAACTGATCATGAATTAATTCTTAAAGCATTGAGTTTTCGGTCATTATAAACCTGTTTTCTTCCCCAAATTTCGCTCTGGCATACCCTCTCTCTCTGTTTTGAAGCTAGCCGGGAACCTGCAAAGCGGGAGGAGTCCGCCGGAGAAAACGTCAGAGACGTCGGAAATGTCGCTGCTTCTCGGTCTCGGTACAACCTTACAATCTCTTTCGAGCTATATATTTCCAATTACCATTGTCAGTTTTACTGTATAACATGAATCTGGATAATGCTTAATCGAAGCAAATGAATGATCTGTATCTCTTTCGAGTCCCGCATACCACCGGTTCGATGCTGCTTGTTGTTCTGGACCGGTCCTTGGTGTGCCAAATCTTTTTTATTTCTTTTGTTTTATTTGGGCCAAAAAAGGGGATGGGTCAGTGTTGGGCTGTTTCATATTAGTAATATTTGGGCCAAAAAATCAGTATTATTATTACTATTATTTTTAATATTCAGTATTTATATTCAAACTGTTAATTACAAATATTACTTATTATTATTATTATTTAAGAACTTAATTAATCTCATTGTTAATATAGCTTTTACAAAGTCTAACCATGAACAAGAGCGAATAATTAAACGATCCCTAAAACTCTAATCCAAGTCCACAACCAATAACGAACTTATGCTTTTATTCTAGGTTAGTCGCTTTCGTTTGATCTCCATCCCTTACTCGTGCGATTCCAAGAAACTTATACGCAACCTAAAGTGAGTATACTTGATCCCCCTTTTGTGTTTAAACACTTTGGGTGTAATATGTATTTGTATCAAAACACACTACCATATGAGACTTATTGTTCACGCTCTATTCATAATTTTAAACATGAAAATATGTGATACTTGTCAATCTTATATGCTATGTAAACACTTCATGTCTATATGCTCATTAACTTTGCTAGCCTACCTTAACAATTATAGCGCTATAGGATTAACGCACCGCCCTTGAGTCTTGGGTTATTGTTAAGTAAAACATATTAACCTCACTTGAGTCTTGGGGAAAGGCACATTGCGTTAGAAACTTGGGTTTGACATATAGTGACATCGTTTCAGCATATTAGTAACTTGTATTATGTTATCATGTTGGATACGAGCATTTAAACATTTTTATTTTATTATGTTATGTATCAAACTTGTATACTCGCCAACGTTTGTTGATATTATTTTAATACATGTCGAGTTGAAGATGAAACAAGCTAGGATGGACTAGAAACTCATCTATTTAATAAACTATGTTTGGAACTTATTCTATGTTTATTTGAGGCAATGTATTGAATGTTAGACCATTTATGAAATCGAATTTAAATTATAGTGTCACATTTAGTGTTATGATGTTTTGAGCAATTTGTTCGTCTCATCCTAATGTTTCCGCCATCGGTTGGGGTGTGACAGTCTGGGCAACTCAATTTCCTCCTTTCGTCATCCTCATTAATATTAATAGGATTGTTTAAATCGTCATCTCATACTTGGGTACATGTATCATGCGTAAAAGGGTTTTTGGGTCAACATAAAGTTGGTGACTAGATCGAAATTTAAATAAAATATTTTGCTTATTATTTGGTTATTATTTAACAAATTAAACATGCAACTTCATGTGTAAACATATTTAGCAATTAATAAGAGAATGAATCATAAATTAAGATAAACCCTTCATGTGTAAACATATTTAGCAATTAATAAGACAATGAATCATAATAAAATAAACCAAAACCAACTGCTAGTAACGTGTGGGCGTGACTAAATGAGTGGCGATACCAACATCCTATGGTCATGAGGAAAGGTAAGCCCACGAAAGAAAGTGTGAGGCGATATCACATCCTACGTCATGAGGAAATGTCAGCAGTGGATCCACAATATGCTTCCTTGCTTGAATTCAATAACCAACACAATGTCACACCCTGATAAACCGATTACATCAGAGTCGGGAGTGATCACTGGTATCTTCATTGCACAGCGGAAGTATATAATGCTTAAGACTTCTAAAAAGTGAACTCCCACTATATACTCAAATCCCCATGGGTTCTCCTATTCCAACCGTGCCATAGTTTGAAAATATAACCTGAAAAAGAAACATGCGAAAAATCAACATAATGTTGAGCGAGTTCATAGTTTGTTCGAAAAGATTTAAAATGAATCTTTCTAGTAACCGGTTTAAATATTGTTGAGAAATCATAGTAAAACCAATTTTCTCGGCATGTCAATTGAAAACCTTGTTTTTGTAATATTTGAATAACCGTCGATGTCCGCGTACGACAAAGACAACATGCCCGCATGAGCCTATAACCCACCCCAAGCTAGTAAGTGCCTCGCCAAACCGTTTACTCAAGACGGTAGACTAGCAGGCGGTTATAGTTCCAATATGTAACGGGACTTCACTGTACAGTTTTAAGCGACCCTACGGCCCTTAGTGTTGAGGAGTGGACAATCCAGTCCTTGTGTCTATAAGCAGGTCAAACCAGTCCCCTTATTTGTATGTAGGACAAACCAGTCCTTGAGTCTGTAAGCAGGACAAAACAATCCCCTTATTCGTATGTAGGACCCCCAGTCCTTGAGTTTGTAAGCAGGACTAACCAGTCCCCTTATTTGTATGTAGGAAAATCCAGTCCCGTTGTAGCTAAGACATTCTCGTCACTAGCCAAGAAACTCATGCATGTTCTGAAAATACGCGTGTGTTTTGTAAAACCGGTATGTTGGGTATAAACCTTTCATAGACCATTTGAGTTAATTAAAATCCTTCCGTATCATGGTTTAGAAATATGAATCTTTTTGTCCATTGAACTTTTGTGTACTTTTGCAAAACTTGCATGTCTTTCCACCTCCGAAAACATTTATAAAAATGTAAAACTATAAAAAGTGGGGGTTATGAACTCACCTGATCGCCGAAGCGTAAGCTCCAAGTAACAATTAATTGAGAAGCTAAGTCCACGTGTGCGTGTGACGACCTAACCATGTCCTAAGTTATAATAAAACACCTTTAAGGTCTAAACGATGTTCCAGCATACAAGTGGGTCATGTATACTATTCACCCAACTAGTTAGACTCTGTAGGATTGCAGGTCGTGTCTCAACGCTTTGACTTGATGAACCGTTGGTGTTATAACTTTGTTTTCTCGAAAATATATATATTCATAGAAAATATATATAATATGGATAATAAAATTATCATATCTCTTTGGATTCTCGTTTGAAACTCGTGTTCTAGTCTATAAAACAAATAATTATCTTAAATTGAGTTCTCTAACTCGATCGATCGGCAAATTAATATATATATATATATATTTTTTTTTGAGATATACTATGAAATAACTTTGTATTTATATGAAAATAATATACATTACATTTCTACACCCATATTTCTATAAAATATCATACTTATAGAAAATAATAGGACATCTCGCTTCTTGAACTCGTATAAATATATATCTCATAAATATAATTGTACATGCTATAGATGCTCATAAAAATGCAACTATATATTTTAGGGTTTTCTAATCGTATTAACTTTATAAGTATTTAAAATAAATACTTAAAGTAATAAAACGATTTCTTGAACTCATAGCCTTGCTACATAAAATATATAATTTAACCAAATTTATATATTTATCCCATAACGACAAAAGGTAATATTCATATCTATTCTTTTTAAACGAATCTCCCTAAAATAGGTTTTTGTCAACTAAAGACTATTTTTAAGAAAAATCAAACTTGGGTTAAAAATATATATATTCATCCAAAATATATAATGATGGCTAATCTCGTTTAAAAATGTTACATAATCGATGGAAACATATATTTTCCAAAATAAACCCGTCTAAAGTTTTAGATCCATGTTTTAGTACTTCACCAACACACAATATATTTTTTAGACCATCTTTACTTGTAAGTATCACAAGATTAGCACTTTTAACATTCCAAAAATTTTCACTTTTATTACAAGTGTAATTCCATGAAGTACACTTTTATGTAGGAACATGACATCTAAAATGTTTTTATAACATCCACAATCAATATATGCATATACTTGTCAAAAATAAATACACAACAATAATCCTATATTTGTCATTTTTAGCCAAACTATCGTGTAACATATATGAAACACCAACACTAGATCTTTGTAAGTCACTAAGAAAACTATAGAATATCATCATGTATCCTTTCATGAGAACAAATTATTTAAGTGATGGTTCTCGTTATTTAACAAGCGTTAGACCACACACAACTACTTGGGTGAATGTTTATATATAATCCAACTTGTAAAATGTAATATAAAATAGAGATTAGAAAGTTAGACACCCACTTAGAGCAAGCTAGGAGAAGGAAAAGAATAAATTTGAAGCTTGAAATACTATGAGAACACTTGAGTTTGGATCTAGGAGCTTTATTCTAGAGATTTAACATCAAAAAGAAAATGAAATTGTTGGGTGCATGAGTTCAGACGAGAGAGTGAGAAGGGGAGGGTTTAGGTGTTGGTAAATTTTGAATTGTAAAGTGGTGTGAACCTTGAAATAAATGAGAATCTGATACTTCAATAAATAAAATAAAGAATAAAAAAAAAAATCCATGGCAATCATAACCATAGTTTCTCTAGATATGACTAAAGTCAATCAAGAAATCACAAAAAAATATGGGATATTGGGAGTGGTTCGGCCATAGGGTTGGATGGTGATTTGATTGTGATTTATACAATATCTTGGATATGTATACAAGTAATACATGTAATATTTGGTGGGGATTTTTATAGAGAATTTTATAAAAACCAATAAAAATATATACATATCTTGATTTATAAAGTGTCTAGAACATTAAGATCTTCTAGTTACAAGACTTTTATAAACAAAACTAAGAATTTGGATGTACATATATGTATCTGGTAACTTGTCGGTTTCGTTTCGATGAGTTTTCCGTAAAAAAATTATATTAACACAAGATTTCGAGCCGTTTTGATTTTATAAAATATAACACAAAACCTAAAAGTATAACCATGTATGTGTCGAGTGCATAAAAATGTATTTTTACATGTTTGTTCCCATACAAGTTGAATAAATCTAAGTACTAATAGTTCGTTGGTATAATAGTTATCGTTTAACAACCCCACTAGTCGGATCGATTTAGAGCTCGATTTCGCATTAAAAAAATATATTATATAAACATTATAATATAATTCACATCATTAAATATATACCAAGTCTCGTGTTGACCCGTTGACCGAGTTTGACCCGAACCGTGACCCAATGTTGACTGGGTTCGAAACCCGAACCTTTTGGAATGTCATAAAATGTTTATCTAAAGTCGAAAACACAAAAAAAATAATAATGTAGGAAGTCGATGATTGACGCGTACGTTCGTTGGTTGCGTTAAAATCACGTAAAATGCTTCGGTTGTCGTTTCTAGTCCGTTTTTCGATCCGATTTCGAAGCGAATATTAAAATTTAATTATGAAGCTAATTATATCGTAATATTTCAGCTTTTAAGGTAACACATGAGTCCGATGCTTCCGTTTCGTTGTCGTTGCGTTCTACGGTCGCGTTCTTCGTTCAAGTATGCGTTTTGTGACGTTTCGAAAGCATGATAACTTAGCATAACCAATTCACGTGTATAAAATATATGTATAAAACTCATGTTGTCAGTATTTCATCCAGTGTCAGTTCGTTACACCTTAAATGCGCGCAAAATTACCGATATCACCAAATCGCGTAACATGACTCGAGCAGACGTTCCTAGGCTTTCGAAAGGCCAAATTAAGTTAATTTATGTCTAATTACGCTACCTATTATTGTCTTACTGTTTGTTATTCGCGTAATTATAAACCCGTAAATTGCCGGTTGTCACACACAACAACCAAATAATACATGCAGTACACACTAACATTGCATTATTAATAAATGATTTAAAATAATCAAGAAACTTTATAATGCAATGATACATCCCAAAAAGTTTAATTGTAAAAAGGGGAAAGAGATCTAATAATATCCAGAAATTTTATTTTGATCACTTTTTTTATATAATTTCCAATATATAATAATAAGTCTAAATTCATAATAATTCCACATAATGCCTGAAAGTTCCCAAAATTTACACAAACCAAACTAACATGATAGCACAACACCATAACTTCAATTTCATTAAAACAAGTTTCTAGAATCAAAAGCCCAAAATTTCAAGAACCCTAGTTTATCAAAGAATTAAATTCAGATCCATAAAGTCTTCTAACACATAACTGATAATACAATTTTGTGGAGCATGAAAAATAAATGAGATAAGGCTTTGGAATTACCTAAAATGGTTAAGAATTGAAGGAGAAACCGTTACTTGAAGTTACGAGCCCTAAAATGATCTTTGATCTAATTAGCGATTTGTATGAATGTAAAATGGAATTGAGGGTAGGAATGATGTGGAAAGGCTATAAAATTTGTTTGGTGAAAAGTTTATAACTCAATTTAGTCGAATTTGATCTAGACATTTGGGGTTCTTGATGATTTAATGGTGACTTAAATTTCAAGTTAATTAATTATTTAAGAAGTGAGAATCAACGAGTTTATGGCATGCAACACATTCCTCCACATAACCGACTGGAATGGGGTGAAAAGAAGTGATATGGACGCGAGGAATCGGTATGAAAATCGGCTTGCATGGGGTTCGAGTTATGTGTTGCGAAGAGGAAAGGGGGATTATGGGTTGGTTCAAGTTAGTGTATTTAATTTTGACGACGACGGGTTTATCACCAACTGAGGCGCACCTCAGTTGGTTGTGTGGGAGGGTGTTGAGTCATTGACCCGCGAGGGACGCGGGTTTGAGCCTCGTCTTTCCCATCTTTTTGTCTTCCCTTTCTTTTCAACAAATTGTAGAACTGGACCCTATACTTAATAACCTCATTTAAACTTCACTTTCTAACTTACTTAAATGTTTCTTTTGTATTTCTTATTGGTACTAACCAATTGTGTTTATTAATGAACCGTATTTTACCCGAACTTAATATTTTTAACCCAGAAATGTTTATACTAATTAAATTAATATATTATATTATTAAATAATAAATAATAAAAATTCCAATTTGTTTATATTATCTAACGGATCTAACAGGAGTGTAATTATAACTTAATGTTTAAAAATGAACAAATTTTTTGAATTAATTTAATATACGCCATCAATATATTATTAATAATTAGAAATAAAATTCTCATTCTTTATTTATTACGGTTCAGATTCAATTTTTACTACAATAGGTCGGGTTTTTTTCTAAGGCCTGTTATTCGCGGATATTTCAAGGACGTTGTGTAAGGAATACTGCCCCAGTAGTGAGGTACAGAAGATTGAGACAGATTTTTGGAATCTAACCATGGAAGGTGCGGATGCTAGAGGTTATACATCCCAGTTTAATGATCTCACAAGATTGGTTCTTCATATGGTCACCCCTGGTTATGTTAAGATTGATAGGATTATTGGGGACTGGCGCTACAGATTCGAAGTTTGGTCACATCCGCGAACCCCACTACCTTTGTTGTTGCTTTGGCAAAATCACTAACTAATGATGTTGTGCGTAAGGGTATGCTAAACAAAAAGGGTGAGACCGGAAAACCATCAACAAAAGTTGAGACGGATAGGAAGTCCGAGCGACCAAAGCGTAGATCTGGAGATTCGATAAAGAGAAAGTCTGGGAATTCGAGGAAAGATTCATAGGATAAGCATGATAAGAAACGGAGTTCTGGTAAGGCATTTGTGGCTAACACTAGCGGTTCAGGGAAAGATGTGAGAAGGGATGTTAAGAATGATTATGTTAAGAGGATCCAGAGTGATGAGCGCAAGAAATGCTCCAGATGTCGTCGATCTGGGCACATGGAAGGATGCTTTGAATGCGGTGAGCAGGGACACTTCAGGCGGGACTGTCATAAGTAGAAAGGTCAGAATGCCAGAGGTAGAGCATTCAAGTTGAATGTTGGGAAAGCTTGTGATGATCCCGCAGTTGTTACCAGTACATTCTTGATCAATAACCACTATGCATTTGTGCTATCTGATACTTAAGCTAACTGAAGTTTTGTTTCAAAAAAATTTGAACCGTTTATATGTTCCCAAGCAAGTAAGCTACATAAAAGTACTCAATAGAATTAGCTAATGGTAAATTGATAAAAACCAGCGAAGTATTTTGTGGTTGTAGTATTCGGTTGAACGATCATAGCTTTATTATTGATTTACTACCAGTGGAACTGGTTAGTTTCGATGTTGTTGTAGGAATGGATTGGTTATCCAAGAATTGTGTTGAGATCATTTGTTCTGAAAAGCTAGTGTGAATTCCACGTCATGATGGTGAAGCAATAGTGATTCACGGTGATCGAAAGAGTTTGAAGTCAAGGATCGTTAGTGTTATGAAGACGCACAAGATGTTGCGCAAGGATTATCCTGCATTCTTGGTCAAAATGGTTGATACGAAGATTGAAGGACGTAAGTTAGAAGAGATTCTAGTAGTTTGAGAGTATCCAGAGATGTTTCCTGAACACTTTCCTGGATTACCCCTGGCCAGACAGATCGAGTTTAGAACTGATCTTGTTCCTGGTACAGCACTGATTGCAAAATCTCCTTATAGATTAGTACCATTAGAAATGCAAGAACTATAAAATCAGCTTCAAGAGCTTTTGGACAAGGGTATTATAAGATCGAGTTTTTTGCTTTTGGGAGCACCAATTTTGTTTGTGAAGAAGAACGATGGTTCCTTCAGGATGTGTGTAGATTATCGAGAGCTTAACAAACTACCTATCAAGAATCGGTATCATTACCAAGAACTGATGACCTGTTTGATCAACTACAAGGATCTAGCTACTACTCGAAGATTGATCTATGTTTAGGGTATCACTAATTGAAGATTGCTGAAGAAGACGCTCTGAAGACCGCTTTCAGTACACGTTATGGCCATTATGAGTTTTTAGTCATGCCATTTGGCTTAACTAATGTGCTTGCAATGCCTATGAATCTTATGAATAGGGTGTGCAAACCTGTTTGGACAAATTCATAGTATTCATTGATGATATACTTATCTATTCACGAATCAAGGAAGAACATGAGCAACATTTGAAGTTGATTTTGGAGTTGTTGAAGAAAGAGAGCTTGTATCCCAAGTTCTCAAAGTGTGAATTTTGGATTCGAGAAGTTCGTTTTCTCGGACATGTCATAAATGAAAAAGGGGTCCATGTGGATCCGTCGAAGATTGAAGCCATAAAGAGTTGGGAAGAACTAAGGTCTTCCTCGGAAGTAAGACAATCTTAGGTCATGTTGGGTACTACCAGAGATTCATTGAGAATTTCTTCAAACTAGCGCAACCATTGACGTTGCTGACCCAGAAGGATAAGAAGTTTGATTAGATAGAAAAGTAAGAGGAAGCTTTTCGGTTGTTGAAGGAGAAGTTGTGTAGTGCACCCATTCTATCCCTGCCAGAGGGAACAGTTAGTTTTGTTGTGAACTGTGATGCATCATGATTAGGTCTTGGTTACGTGCTTATGCAAAAAGACAAAGTAATATCCTATAAGTCCAGATAATTGAAGGTTCACGAGAATAACTACACAACTCATGATTTGGAATTAGGAGCAGTTGTGTTTACCTTAAAGATTTGGAGACATTATCTGTATTGATAAGTGTATGATTTACACCGACCATAAGAGTCTTCAGCATATCTTTGATTAAAAGGAACTCAACATGAGACATGGACGTTGGTAGAGTTACTCAATGACTACGAGTGTAGTATTCTTTATCACTCGGGTTAAGCAAACGTTGTTACTGATGCTCTTAGTAGAATGGAACAGGAAAGCCTCTTCGCGTTCGTGCTTTGGGTTTAACCATTCAGACAAGTCTGACTGCTCAGATTCACGATGCACAACGAGAAGCTTTAAGAGATGAGAATCTATGGAATGGGGGGTTAAGAGGTTTAGAGTGTGAGCTGATACCAAAATTGGATGAAGTGACGTACTTCATGAACTGGATTTGGCTCTGCTTAGGGGTAACTTGCGTGAACTGGTTAGGGATGAAGCCCATAAATTTAGGTATGCGATTCACCCATGTTCTACCCAAATGTATCAGGATGTTAAGGAATTATATTGGTGGCTGAATATAAAGGGAGATATTGCGGTGTATGTTGGTAAATGTTTGACTTACGCAAAGGTTAAGGCTGAGCATAAAAAAACCATATGGGATTCTGTAGCAACCAGAGATTCCAAGATGGAAGTGGGAGCACCTTACGATGTACTTTGTAACAAAACTACCCCGGACGTCATGAGGACATCATACCATTTGGGTAATCGTTGATCGGTTGACGAAGTCTGCTCATTTCTTTCCCATCAAGAAAATAGACAAAACGTATCACAGATGTAGCTTAACGAGATTGTAGCCCGACATGGAGTGCCAATGTCAATTATCTCTGATAGAGAGGACGATTTGACTCCAGGTTTTGGCGATTCCTACAGGAATCGTTGGGTTCTCGATTGGACATGAGTACTGCATATCACCCTCAAAGGATGGTTAGAGTGAGAGAACCATTCAAACGTTGGAAGATATATTACGTGCGTGTGCGATGGATTTCAGTGGAAGTTGGGATACCATCTGCCCTTAGTTGAGTTCTCCTACAAAAATAGTTACCACCTGAGTATTAAATCTGCTCCGTTTGAAATTTGTACAGAAGGAAGTGTCGATCGCCCCTCTGTTGGGCTGAAGTTGGAAAAAGGCAACGGACTGGACCCAAGATTATCTAGGAAATCACTGATAAGGCTGCTCAGATTAAGGGAAGGTTGAAAGCCGCCACAGATAGACAAAAGGGCTACATGGATAACCAAAGGAAACCGTTAGATTTTCGTGTTGGTGAGTATGTTTTGTTGAAGGTGTCACCTTGGAAAGGTATAGTTAGATTTTGGAAAGGTGGAAAGTTGAGCCCTCGCTATATTGGTCCTTTTGAGATCTTAGCCAGAGTTTGATTAGTCGTTTATCGGCTCAAGCTACCACAGGAGTTGTGTGGAGTCATGATTTGTTTCATGTATCCAATTTGAAGAAGTGTCTGTCGGACGAGACATTGATCATACCACCTGATGCGGTTCAAATTGGCGATAAACTCCGATCTATCGAAGAACCACTCGAGGTCCTAGATTGGAAAATCCAGTAGCTCAGGAGGAGTCAGATCAAGCTTGTGAAGGTTCGTTGGAATTCCAAACGTGGACCCGAATTCACTTGGGAATGACAGGACCAAATGAAACAAAAATACCCCCATCTCTTTCCACCTAATGTGAAATCGAGACCTGTTGTGTAAGAATTTCATGGACGAAATTTCCATAAACAGGGGGAGACTGTGACACCCGACTATTTAGAGTCCATACGTAATAGTGTAACACGTGTTAATTATGAATAAAGGCATTGCTTGATTTGGATCGATATTAATTAATGGTATTTGGTGTTCTAACAAGTCCAAATTATATATAAAGTTATGTTGGTAAAACAATATAAAAGCTTATCGCTTAACGAACAGAATGCGAAACTAACGTAGGTAACAGCCTAGTTAATGTTACAATCTTAAATATGGTTAAAATGTTATTTTTAATAATATTCATGTAGAAAAATTAAATAAAACGCTATCCTGTTGTAAGTCCCAAATCCTTGGATCAAACAATCACCAAGGATGGACGAAATCCAAACTTGGTCATATTCAAGAATAACAAAAATAAGAAAAACGAGATGAATAAAATAACACAAGAATCACTTTCAAACTTTGCACACGATTCAATTACTTTCAAAAGCAAAACTGTCTGCTACAAAGTTCTTCCACCTCTTTGTTTCTCTGATCTAAGGTTTCTTTCTATAAGAGTTCAACCTGATTTATGAGACATAAATCAGTTTATATACCATAAACAAGCCCTACATGGGCTCCCCTTGGGCTTGCCTGGCCAACATGGCCTTAGGCAAGGCCCAATGACCTATTAAAGGTCCAAAACCTAATATCAACTAACCCGGTAAGGTTCAGTTCGCTACCATAGCCCGTTGCGTATATTTGATGCATCAGTCTCACACTTCTAGGGCCTAAAAATCCTCCCCAATACTGATGCATCAAATTGTCTTCATATCATGAATTTAGCAACGTCTTCAACAGAGTCTATGTTTGTCGCTATGTTGTAGGTGTTGGGAGGTTCTTGACTTCTGAACTCTCAGCATTGGGTCTTGTTCTTTTCTCTTATGGTTAGCTTTATATTAGGATCACGATCAGCATCTGTTTGAAACATCTTGTCAAAAAGAATGCGGGAGGAGGATTCTCAGCAGCTCTTTCTTGTTCAGTCTTTTCTCTTTCAAGCAGGTTCACAGGTACTTCTTCAAATGTCTATCAATGTCAGACGATGACTTGTATCTAGTTCTTCTGACTCAAGTATATCTTGTTGTTGTGATGCTTCATGCTTTGTCAGCAGCTAACAATATATCATCTTCATAAACCCCTGTTTCTTGATTTACATCAAGTTCTGCACATGCTCAGAAAATTCATAAGCAAACATTTCTATGCAACAGAGGAAAGTACCATATGAAAACTTGGTATATCCAAGTACCATACTCGGATTTCACAATTCAAATTCTTTCAACTTTTTATGATCAATCAAATCTTCAAGAAACGGTTATTACTTTTTAATTAAACAAACAAAACACTCTATTTTTGGATTTTTTAAATTTTCTAATTTTTTTAATTATTTTATATTGGAGAACATAAACAGAAACGCAAATAAACAAAGAAACTAACTTAACAGTTACAATATACAATTTACAATTGCAATGGGATCAAAATCGTTTTCAGGCGGACCAAGGAACACTTTTCGGTGCGAACTTATTCAAACTGGTCTAAGTGATTGCCAATATTGTTGTCCACTTAAAATTTAACGCTCAACTTTCAATTTTAACTTCGTGATATGATTAAGGTAATATTATACTATAATACACGTGTGTCCCATACCATGACATACAACTCCTTGTCTAGGTTAGTGCCATACATAGCTTCCCTTGAACCAAAACAAATTGCTCGTTTTATTGGTGGTTTAGCGCCAGAAATTAAGGGAAATGTTAGGGCTTCAAGGCCCAGCACATATAGGTCTGCTGTAGACCTAGCTCTGACACCCACTCAGGATTTAGTGAGACAAAAATCGGTCAAAGCTGAGACCGATGGGAAAAGAGAAAGGCAGAAGGATAACTCCCAGAAATCTAATAAAAAGGGAAAGTCTGGATTCAATGAGAAACAACAAGAGTCTAATGAAAAGCCAACGTGCAATACCTGCAACAAAAGGCACTAGGGACAGTGTTGAACAGACCAAAAGCCAAAGCAATGTGGTATTTGTAAAAGAACTGGTCATCAGTCCCATGAATGTAGGGGCATAAAGAATGCGGTCTGCTTCAGCTGCGGCGAGAAAGGCCACATCAGTACTAACTGCCCTAAAGCTACCAAAGATGGTGCAGCTAAGCCGAGAGAGGCTAAGAAAGGAAATGCATGAATTTGCCTGAGGAATGCCGGAGGCAGTGAATATCAACAAAGTTATCAGGTACATTCCTTACCATTAATTAAGAATATATTTGCTAAGAGTCCTATTTCGATTCAGGCACTAATAAGTCTTTCATAAACCATAAGTTCAGAAAACTTTTATATATATATATATTCATGAAAACTCCAGATATTAAGTATAAGGCAGAACCTACCGATGAAACCATAGGAATCGCATTATCCATAAAAATCAGTCGTGCTCATCCTTCAGTTGATGTACGACGAATTCTTATTATTATTAATTTAAATTATTTTATTTATTTATTTCATTTGATTTCTATCGACTACGAATGCCAAACTAGTTTGATAGAAGCGCCATATGATAATTGGCAGTACCTTAGTGTGTCCCATAGATTGCTTTCATGCCTGATCAACATGAAGGTTTAATGCATGGAACCACTTGGATCTTCCAACAGTCATATTATACTAAAATCAGATGTTGGTATTTAAGGAGATACTCCCTATGAAACGTCTGAGTAGATGTCTCTACTCAAGACATCCAAGTATCCGTAAAGCGAATGTGTCATTTATATGGCACATGTGACGGTAGATAAAATGTCTGAGTAGATGTCTCTACTCAAGACATCCAGGATCGATGAATTGTTCGACAACTACAAGGGTTAACTATTTCTTTAAAATCGATTGGGTAGTAGTTGTAGTGACCATCTCACCCTAGTTAAGTTCTCCATAATACTAATAATTATTATATAAGCATCAAGGCTGCTCCTTTGGAGGCCTTGTATGGGAGAAAGTGTCAAACACTGTTTGTTGAACAAAAGTTGGGAAGGCCCCACTAACAGGACCTGAGATTTCTCATAGAGATGACGGATAAGATCATACAAATCTGTGATCGCCTCAAAGCTGCCCATGATAGGCAAAAGAATTACATCGACTAGAGACACAAAATTTTGTTCCAAGTAGAGAACAAGGTACTATTGAAGACATCACCTTGGAAAAGTGTGATGTGCTTTGGTAAGAAAGACGAATTGAGCTATATATATATATATATATATATATATATATATAGGGTATGGATCCTAAGAGAAGTGCATCCTATTTGAGAAACTTGAGAAGCATTCTGGACCACACATTTCCCTAAGCTTTTCATAATATACACATATGTATAGTTTAAAATTGACTATATACGCATATGTATATTGAATTATACACATATGTATATAGTCAATTTTAAACTATACATATGTGTATATTACGGAAAGCTTTGGGAAAATGTGTGGTCCAGAATGCTTCTCAAGTTTCTCAATTAGCCTAGTGCTTCTCACATGATCCTAACCCTATATATATATATATATATATGAAGACCATCTGAGATAATCGAATGTGTCAAGTCTCTAGCTTGTAAGTTAAACTTACTTGAGAAGCTAAGTGGAATTCACAAGGTGTTCCACGATTTCAATTTAAAGAAATGTCTAGCCAATGAGTTGCTAGCTATGTCACATAAGAATGTGCAAATTAATGAAAACCTGCGTTGGAAAACCAGTATTGATCGAGGATCGACAGGTTAAGAAGCTTCAAGGGAAGCATATGCTTATTAAAAAGGTCAATTTAGGATGCCTTTAGAGATCCCTAGTATACATGGGAAGTTGAGTCCACTATGCGACATATGTACCCTATCTTTTTGAATAAAATCTCGAGGTCGAGATTTCTTTTAAGGGAGTGAGGATGTAACACCTCGTAAAAACCCGTCCTATAAAATTCCAACACGTGTCCCGCTGATCCTCATATGCCACGTGTTAAACGAGAGGGACCAAATGCGTCGTTATGTTATCTTAATAACCTCTGAACGACAATTTTATAACTTAAGGGACTAAAAGTGTCAACTACTCAAACTAAGCCTCTGAGTGACCTTATACTTTGTCCGTATTCTCAGTTGAGCCACTTGTTGGACGTGAGAAGCCATTTGTTGAATCGTTAGAAAGTTTATCCGATGAAGGGTTAAAAGCGTCAACATGGTAATTCTTACCTCTGAGTGACCTTTAACGAACCGAGAGTCTTATAATATTATTCATACTCTTGTGTGTTCCTATTATATGCAAAGAAGGCTTTGTACGCTAATTATAGCATTATACGCAAGTTTGGAAGATCAGGGACTATTCTTGACAAACTGCAGAAACTTGCTGATTATCGTATTTTTCGAATACAGGCTCCGTATATAAATCCAAATATGTATATTCAATAAAATCTTGCATTTTATTAATAAGAATGCAAGGATGTCCATCGTTGCGAAATTTCGATCGTTTTTGTGTTCGTTTAAGCGTTTCGCTTTTCTGCGAAACGCGCGACCGTACAACCGAACGAACTACATTCGGGATAATTTTGGACATAATCCAAGTCACATATACCTTAAACACCTTATAGAGCATAGAAATCAGGTTAAAAGGGGTTACGGGTGACAAAAGGCGACGAAACTAGTCCAGGGGCCAAAACTGTCAAAAAGTGAAAGTGTGGTTTGCTGAGCTGGGTCCTTAGGACCGTATGGGAGGACCTTTAGGTTTCCGTAAGCATACTGCAGCATAAAAAATGCTTTTTCATTAAACATAAGCTCACAACTCGACACCTAGCTCATTTTTACCACTCTTCACCTGGTCTTGACACCTCCTAAACACTTGTAATCATCCTAAAAGCCTCTAAACACTTGGAATGATCTCCTTGATCTTCTTCAAGTATAAATAGGTTGTGGGTTCTTAGTTTAAACTTGCACCTTTTCTTATCTTCTCCTCTATACTCATATCTGGAGAGTCCTGATTATTTTGGAGCTTCCTTTGAGTATTCTTCAGTCCTTAGGACCACAAGTAAGTGTTCCTATCTTGGCTAGTTCTTTTATTAGGCTTTTAAGCCAAAAGTCAAGCGTTTTTGATAAACGCTTTGACTTTCGGTTTAGACCATTATGGTCAAGCCAATGCTCGGTCCGAGCATGGCTATGTGATTGTAATTAGGTATGTGTTAATCCCTCAAGAAGGCACATCCTCATTACCACGTTTGCTTAGTCAATTGACGGGTCAACATATTAATGTTTAAAAAGTCAAAGGGTCAGATTTTGAAATGTTCATAATCTGAGTTTATACATATTCTAAAATATGTTTTAACATTAAACAACTTGGTAATAATTATTAGAACACGTGTAAGCATGTTCGGCTCGTCATTCCAGTTTTAGGGTCGGTTCGCAACCGAATGTCGGAAGTTTGACTTCTGTGTTGACTTTCAATTATGAACTGAATTAGATTAGTATGCTACTGATTTAAGGTTCCATTATGATCATGTTATGATGTAGCATAACCCTCTGAGGTTATATTACACGATCATAATAGTAATCCGAGTTTTATGCAAGTTTCCGTAAATATGCCATACTTTGACTATTTTGCCATTTTATTTAAAAATGAGGTTTTAAACACCAATGAACTTGCGAATGATTTAATTACTGATATAATAACATGTTTAACATATTTGGATGTGACAAATCTGATCATAAACCGAGTTTTCTTATAATATCGTAAATAAGGCTTTAAAGTGACCGAAAAGCCCTTTTGGCGCATAGAACGGTTTTAAACATAATTTCTCATACCAAACTAATTACCTACTAATGTAATATCATGATTAGGATATTTTGGGATATTATTTCAGTTTATAAACTGAGTTTATTCACAAGTTCTTGTATTACGCTCTTAAATGACGATAATGCCCATGTGGCACATAAAATGGATTTAAAGCATGATTTTCATACGAAACCTTTTACATACTGATATGTTATACTAAATAGCATATCTTGAGCATATAAACCTGTTCATAACCTCTGTTTTCACAAAACATCGCAAATATCGCCATTTAACGACTTTAACGCCTTTTTGGCGCGTGGTATGGTTTTAAACCATATTTACCAACCAAGACTTTTACCCACTGATTTTATAACTCATTTAAAATATTTTTACAGCGGGTACATGTTTATAAGCTCAGAATCCCAAATACGCTTTCGAAACTATGTGTTGAAATTACCAAAATGCCTCTGCGGTGCATAGTTTGGTCTTAAACTATTATATGTTTGATATCCTACTGATATTATATCATGACTAAAGTATTTTCACATAATATTTATGGTCGTACATCAGATTATTTGCAAGTTCCTTTTATACGTTACTAAATGACCAAAACACCCTTACGAGGCATAGTATGATTTTAAAACCATAACGGGCATACAAGCTGATATCCTACTGATATTATGACTTGTTTAAAGTATATTGGCATATGGAACTTGTTCATGACTCATCGGGTTACCCGGTATCGCTTATATGCGCATGGTTAAGCTTATGTAACTAGTTTACGTAATTTAACCGAAACGGGTTTAACCTTATCATTTTTATCTCAAATTCCAGAATGTAAATAGCTTACCCATTTTAACAAGTCTTAGTACTTGCCAGGTTTAAACTACATTTTATTCCGGTCACCGCTTAATCAACCGCATCGTACCATTTTTAATAGTTTAAGCTAGCCGATCTAAGTCTATGACTTAAGTAAGATCCGTTAGCATTCTAATTGGTTGTTTATACCATCATTCGAGACTAGAGCCTTCCGGCAAATTGTACCTACGTTTACTTAATTGAATACGGCTGAGTTATTATAAATTTGCATTATAAGACGAGTGCTAGCTCAGTAAATACTCTTAACCTATTTTCCATATACGGGCTTGGGATACGGTAAAATATTTACCGCATGGCGGGTATGGGATTTGAAGACCAATGTGTCGGGAAATTCAAATAACCGTTTTAATTCGTATTGCTTGACTTAAACATTTGGGGTTAATTCGACCGTTTCCTGGATATCCTTGACTCATTTAATTGTAAGTGGCCAGGACCTAAGCACGGGGTGTAGGCATACACCTGACAGATGCGAAATGGTTTAAATAAATAATTTTATAACCTAATACGGGTTTACCCAATATGGGTATTCCCAATAAGGGAATAAGTTATAATTTTATAGGCCAATATGGGTTTTCCTAATAAGGGAATAAGCGGTGTGTCGGTTAATCATGAACCGATATAGATTCGGTCTCGATATGTATTGTCAAGTTATGTAAAACTGATAACATGAGATATAGTTTATCCCAAGTATAAAAATATTTTTCGTGCCTTGTGCACCTAAGTCAAATTTTGAAAAGGTTTTCAAAATGTGTCGGTTGATTGTATTTTCCAATGTAAACTGACGTATTTTCAAAAGACTAAACTACAAGTACAAATATGGTAAATAGGCTGGAAGCTGCTCAGTAGCAACATAAGAAGATCTTGCAAGTCCTTAGATGTGCCCAAAGTCTGTTGAACATCTTTTGTATATATTTTTATCCGCCTGTGGATTATTACAAACTCGTCTGTAATTATTATTTTAGCATTTTCAGACAATTGAGTTGTAATAATATTATATTCCAAGACTTCTGCTGTGCTATTATGTGTTGTCTGGTTATGATGATATCAACATACGTCACAATATTCCCCACCGGGTTATACATGGAAATCGGGGTGTGGCATTATCCTTTGGTGTAACCATCTGATTTTGAGCATAATAGGGTACATAGGGACGATGCTTGTGCAGTTCCGAGCAATGTGACCAGGAATGCCGCAATTGAAGCATGTTTGTCTCTTCATGTAGAAGGCATCCTGATCAGCTTGATTTGCTCTTGCAGGCCCTGAAGGACAAACCGATCCTTTATGTGCTAGTTTTTGTTGCACATTTCTTGCAAACGAAGATAAATTTGGATGCCTATACTTTTCGTTTGCAGAGGCCTTTTGTTGTGGAGATTTCTTTTTTTTTCTTGTATTGCTTAGATTGCATATCTTACTCAGAAATCTCATCTATCTTTTTAAAAGCTTTGTTAGCACGGTCAAATGCATATTTCTCACATTTGCCATTATGAGCAGGCTTAACAAAAGCTTTTTCCATATCACGAGCCTTTTGAGGACTACTGCTGCCTTTAGATGATCTTGGAGAGCGTGATTGTCTTTAATTTTTAGACTTCTGCTTTCCTCATCTGTGATCTGCTCATTTCGGCTCTTGTTGCTTGATCTAAACCTTTACAGAACTAACAGAAGGTTCAGATTGTTCAGTTTGCGTACTTGTAGCTTTGTTCATGTCAGTCTTAATTTCATCGGCTTTGATAGAATCAGTGAGTTTGGTTTATCATATAAAAGGACAGAACCTTTAGTAGAATTATTGGAAGAATTATCAACAGAAGACGGTTCATCATCTTCTTCTGTCTAATTTTCAATTGACACTTTTTCTGCACATGAAGTAGAAGCATTGGTAATTATTCACACACGTTTGCTGCAATTTAACATCATTTATCGACTCAGTGTGTTTCACATCCACGGGTTTAACAGACCCCTTGTGCCGGGTGCATAATCACCAGGTTTGACATACATCACATGTTCGTTTTCAAGTTCTTCCTCGGTGTTAGGCTTCTTGATTAGCTCTCACAGATTCAGGTTCCATGTTTATCACATTGAGTTTGTTTTTATAATCATAGACCCAACATTGTTGTTGGTTAAGATACTTGTGAAGCTGAGCTATGTCTTGATTTTGTGCTTCAACCTTTTCAGTGAACAACTTGCTGCTTTGTCTAAGGCTGATGCACTGAGTCATGACACTGTTACAATCATTAACCATTTTAGAGTTGAGTGCCCTGAATTGTGCAACCTTATTCCTGCAATTTTCAGAACACAAAAGATAGTTGACTATGAATAAGCGATTTTGGTTTGTCAGTCTTTGTTTAGGCTTGGGGTGCTGGGCTATTTACTGCAGCTTGTTGGGCTTGAGGTTTCTATTTGGCCACTTCGTCGGGATGAGCTTCTTTTGATTGAGTGTATAGATCTCGGTTTGATTTTAAATGATCCATAACCAAGATACAAAAGAGTCTCTGTCACCACCCAAAAAAGTATTCATCTGATTCCTTACTTCTTCTTTTCGCCTCCCACTTTCAAGAAAATGCATCACATATTGCGCAACAGGGTCAACATTGGAGTTCCCTATAAACTCATGCAGCTTTTCGTTTACTCGATCCCGCAACCTACGAGCTCCATCTCAAGAAAAAATAATTTCAAAATGCAAATCATCAGCACTATCCATCAATCCCTTTCTAAAGCAACCAACTCATGAGTGTACGAACTAATACTTGCACTCCACCTGAAAACCTTTCACAACGATATCTATACCCCTTTTTAATTTATTTATTTTTTATTTTTTTGTATTTATTATTATTATTATATTATTATTTTCAAAAAAAAAACTCTTATACTATTTTTATATAATCTATACTTTATTATTATTAACTAACGATTAGATCATCGTTACCTTATTATTATTAAATATTATTATGATAGTAAACCTTAGAGTCCAAACATCAACTTCACAATCTTTTCTCGACAACTAAATCTGTCACAAAAGAGTTTTGTCCAAATCAAATTCAAACCAGCCACTAAAAACCAAAAAGCTTTCTTTCCAGGCAAACCACTCAGTCATAAAAAAATCACGTCTTCTTCTTCCTTTTAGATCCAAAACCTAAAGGCAACATCAGTCACCAAACCAGTCCTTTATTCTCTTTGTTTATCACAGTGGAACACCACCAACAACCTTGTTCAATCGGTAAAAGGAGGTTATTGGAGTTGACGATGATGAATGGTTGGAGAAGATGAACAGTGATGCGCCGGAGGTGGTGGCTGGTGATTATAGAAGGAGTTGCAGGTTTCGAATAATCCGGGGGTTGAAGATGATCTCCGGTGACAAAGGAGTTACAGGTTTGGAACGGGACGAAGATGGTGAGTGGAAATACGGCAGAGATAATGGACGATGTAGGTGCTCTGGAGGGTGATAGTTGGTTTCCAGAGGTGATAATGATGGTGAATTTTATTTTAATGTGAACACAGGGTAATTTTACATTTTGTATAATGGTTTGAAGACGAAGGTGTTGTGGCTGTCGGGTTATGCGAAAGGTGGATAATGGAGATGGATGTTGACGGAGATGGTGATTGGAATGCTTGTTAGAGGTGACCGGTGAAAAGATGATGTAAGTTGGAGGTGACATCAGAGAGGTGATCGATGGAGGTGGTGATGATACATGACAATGGTGGCTATGGATGATGAGAGCGGGTCATTGGAAGTTAAACGGAGATGATGGTGTACGGTGGTGAGGTCGTGGAACAGTGACGAGGTGTTGATGCATATGTTTGTTGCCTACGTCATCGTATAAAGTCGAGTCTGTGTTTCACAGCGAAACGTTAAGTTTATGTGCGATATGAGCAAGTTCGCCCGAACTTAAAGCACATGAACAAGTTCGCCCGAACTTGTAAAGCACATGAACAAGTTCGCCCGAACTTGGTCATGGCCTATTTCAAGCGAACTTATCATAGTATAAATATGTGTCATGTCATTTCATTTGTAAGATTCAGATATTTTGTGTACTGGACGGCGAAGCTCTGTCCAAGTGTTTCCAGGATCTGTAACATCTACACATTAATGAAACAGTGATTATGCAATGTCGCCTATGCAAACGAATTCGCACGTTTGCCTTAGGTTTGCCAAATTAGGACCCGAACGATTCGTACAACGGACCCTCAATTGGTATCAGAGCAGGATTGGCCTAATTTGAAGACATTGGACACAGAACTTCACATCTTCTACTCATTTCTTTCATTTTTAAACTTTTCTTGGACATTTCACGGACAAAATGGACTGATTTTCAAGTATAATACTTAAAATCCATAATAATAAAACCCTTGAAAAGATCAGAGCTTAAAAAAAACGAATTCATGTCGAAAATTTGAAAAAACCATGTTTGAAAACACATGTTCGCTCGAACTTATCATCAAGTTCACTCGAACTTGACTTAAAAATTCACTTTTTGAGTGATTTTTCATCAAGTTCGCCCGAATTGATTGATTTCTCAAAGATTTTCACTCAAGTCCGCTCAAACTTAGCTGTTTTTCATCAAATTTAATCAAGTTCGCCCGAACTTGATCAAAATTTGTTGAAATTCTTTACAAGTTCGCCCGAACTTGCTGTTTCTCTTGAATTTTCACATAAGTTCGCTCGAACTTGTTCTTAGGGTGATATTTTCATAAATCTCAATACAAGTTCGAACTTGTTAAGTTTCTGATTTTCACAAGCTGTGACAAGTTCGCCCGAACTTGTTCAAGGTTTCTAAAAAAGAAAGGCATGAAAATTCAGAAAAACGTCTCGGACATTATACATCGTTGAGTTCTATTGACGAGACGAGTTTAAAGCTCTAATCTGGTAAAAATAGTTTTTGAAAAATTTTAAACGTTTTTAGCGACTCGATACGTTAATATTGTCGATTAAGAAGTCAAATTTTACTAGAATTGTCTGTTTGCTAATCATTTTTTCAAGTGTTTTTAACGACAGATAAATTTGGAAAATGAAATAGGGTCTGTGAAGCCGCCAAAGTTGATGAGTATGGACGAGTATGAAAGCTGGAAAGAAAAATTCGAGAATTTGAAACGAGCAAATTTCTTCTACCAGAATGCCCCTGAGAAGAAGATGATAACCTTGTTACATCAATCAATAAATGAAGATATCTTGATTCTGCTACCAGAATGTGATACAGCATAGAAGTTGTGGAATGCTCTACGTGCTAAATATTTGGATAGTGTTGAAATGATTAAGAGCAAGAAAGTTTTAATCATGAAAGAGTTTGACATCTTCACAATGCTGAAAGCGAGTCGATGAAACAAATGATAGAACGATTTTGTCATTTGAAAGTCAGATGAGAAGGCATTGTCTTGATAATACAGAAGCAGAGTATATAACAAATTGGCTGATGCTCTTCTGGAGGGTGAATGGACAACGTACTTAATGGTGTTAAAGGAAAGTCCGAGATTTTTCAAGCTTTCTACCTTCATTGACAAATTAGAGGGATATGAAGTGGAATTACTAAAGAAGTCTGATATAGTAAGTGATCAAGGAAAGGATCTGAAAACGCAAAGTTCAAAAGATCAGTTGAAAAGAGAAGGAAGTATAATGGCGAAGAATTGTGAAGAACAAAGTTCAAGAATGTCTACAAATGAGGTTTCAATTTCTGGATATGTGTGCTCAAATTGTCAAAAATCCAGATCTATTAATGTTAAACTTTTGAAAGAGTTGGAAAGTTTGACATTAGAAAATAAAAAATTAAAAGAAAATGAAAAGATTTTTGAAAATAGAATAAAAATTTTAGAAAATGAAAATTCTGTTTTAAATAAAAATGTTTTTGAAAAACAAAATATAATAAACTCGCATCTTGAAAAAAATCAGAAAGCTTGAACAATATGCTGAGATTACTAAAAATAAAGTTGTTGATTTTGAAAAGAAATTGAAAGGTTTTGTAATATCGTCATTGATTTTAGATTAGATATGTCCAAAACCGTTCAATGAGAATAAACAGAAAATCCAATAAGTGCTAATATCACAAATTATGACGATGTCATAACTGAAGATTGTGATGATGATACCGATGATGAAAGAGCTAAAAAAGATAAACATGAAATATTTTTAAAACTAAAAGAAAATTTTCAAGAAACTGTTCTACAATCTACTGAGAGAGGTGAATGCTCAACGCATAAACCTTCTAAGCAGAATGGAGAACGAAAACAAAAAGAAAAACAAAGTTTTAAAAATTCGGAAAATTTTCAAAAGAAAACTAAAAGCTCATCGGTACGATCATCCAATTATTATGGAAATTCATAAAAAATTGTAAATCAAAACTCACAAAAATTTGTAAATAAGTGGTGCAGATCGGACCACAGTGCTTCAACGTCAAATCAAAGTTACAGATGAAGCAGGAAAGATGGCTACCACACGTCAAATCAGTGTTATGATTTGAGTGTATGGTATGATAAAAAGGATCGATATGATAACAGGTTGTATCATAAATGTGGAGCAAATGGACACATTGCTAGAAATTGTTTTCAAATTAATTCTAAACATGTTCATATTAATAAGAAAAATTTTGAAGATATGAAAATACCAACTCAGGTTTTGAAACAATGTATAGAAACTACAAATAAGGTAAAACCAGTTATTACTAAGTTTTCAAATTTTGAAACTGGTGAATCCTCGAATAGTAATGAACAAATAGTTTCTACATTGTATTTCAAGAAAGCTTTAACGAAAAATCAAACATGGTTGGTAAAAGGAAAGGAAGTGACACAATCAGTGAAAATTGAAAGATTAGAGGACTTTCCAAAACTTGAGAAAGTTCTAAATAAACCTGATTGTGAAAAGAAAGTCAAAGTTAAGGTTGAAGAAATAACACCTAAGACTACAAAGGCTTGGGTGTCACTTTTCAATTAATTGTTTGAATTTTTGTGCAGGAACTTCTGAGATTAAAGTAAATTACTGAGAATGGAGTTCCGTGGCACACAATGAAGAAGGGACGGGTTATCAAGTTCTATATAAAGGCCTTACTACATTCTAATAATGTTTACTTTAAAATTTTGAAAATTTTTGGAGAAATTTTTCGAAAACACATTCCAATAACGTCTACTTGAAAATTTTAAAATTTTTTAAAGAAAATTTGAAAAATTTCACAGAACCCTCACTGTTGAAAAGACAAAATGCATGGATATAAATGTTATTAACACAAAAGTGTCAAGGTTTTTGTCATCATGTGGGGGAGAGGGTTTAAAAGATAAATTGTGAAGTAGTATTGGATGGAGAATTGAAGCGATTCTCGTTGGTTGGTCCAATGTTTTTTATAAATAAAAAATTCTAAAAATATGTTTTTGAATTTTAGGGGGAGAAAAATTTTCAGAAAATCCAAAAACATATTAAATGCAAAAAGTACAAAAACATGAAAAAGACAAAAAGAGTTTTGTGTGCATAAAGGAAATGATAGTACATCAGTGGACTATCACAGTACGCTAAGGAATTGTAAAGTTTAAAAAGTGATAAACAAGTCTTACTGTGGATGTGTCGATAGGCTTTACACGTTCAGTAAATTGTTTCCGGGATATAAACTAAATTTTACAACTACTTAAACTTGTGGATTAACATCTGTCGGATATATGGATTTAGTACTCCAAAATTTTGTTTGAGAGATTGCCTGATTCTGAGATACGAGGTCTTTATAGATGATTGATATCTGGGGTATTATACAAGTTCTTCTGATTTTGCGGAAGAAATAGCCTAGAACTTCTATAATGCTTTTGCTAAAAACCTTAAAACTGCATGCAAACTTGAAAACAATCGAAAGATATAATCATTTGCAGTGCTTAAAAGATTCCTTAATTGGAACACACCTTAAAGTCGAGCCTTCATCTCTTTATCGATACGATAGTATTAACCTGAGCTCTCAAGGCCTCGCAAAACCCAAATACAGATATCAATTATCCTATACTCACATGTAAGATGAAATCTAGGGAATTTTGATATGGTAGTATATTCTGAGATGGGAACCATAGTTAAGCCAAGTTTCATAATTCTAACTAACATATATTGGAACAATTGAGAAATGTGTCGAAGTTTAAGTGGACAAATATATCGACAATCTAGGAAACGAGTTTAAAGCTTAAAGTCAATCAAAAGGTCAATGGTACTAGTGATATGTCTCAAAAACTGATATGATCTTTCAACACAAACTCAACAAAAATATATTTGTAAATATGTTTGTACATACTTAGTGTTTGATATTCATTTCATAAAACAAAAAGATTATATTACCTTTTAGTTTCGACCACTGATGATGAAAAGCTGATTTTCAAAGTCTAGAGTTGCTGAACAAAAATCTAAAAACTTTTGAAAATTGATCTGAAAAGTTTAAAAGTTCATTAAGTTGAAACTTACATTTGAATAAATGTGTCAGTTTAGTATCAAAATGTTTAATCAAGATCATTAAGTTGAACTTGATACATGAATCAGATATTCAAGGTCATTAATTTGAACTTGTTTAACTTAGAGGGTTTAAAAACTGATGAGGAGATTAAAATTGAAATGTTGGTGTTTAGAAATTGTCCGAACTTGTATGGTGCTTGAACAAGTTCGCCCGAACTTGTCCTGTGAAGGACATGGGAGTGGTGATGATGATGGTCATTGTTGTGTGGAGGAATGATGAACGATGATATGAGAAATGATGATGGTTGCAAGTATTCGGAACGGAAGAAGTTACGATGGTGATATGGTGATATCGTATCAGTGTATGATGGCGATGACGACAATCGGAAGGTAATGGATGGACGATGATGACGGTGATCAGAGAGTGGTACAGTGGTAGTCGGATGGAGGATGGTGATTGTTTGCGGAGTTACGAAGTTGTTGCAGGTATGGTTTGGATGAAAACAAGAAGTTGTGACGGTGATGAGGATGATAAAGTGTGAAGTGGTTATCGGAGATGTCGTGGAGGTGGAGGTGTGATGACGGGGATGGTGATGATCGAAAATAGGATCCGATAACTTGTTTCGGATAGGTTGGTGTTTCGAATGAAGATGCGTTTCAGATGAAGATGTGTTTCGGATGAAGAAGTGTTTCGGATAAGGATGATGATTCGTTTCCATTGATGGAGTTCGGATGTTTTGAAATATGTTTCGAAAGATGTCGGGAAATGTATTTCTGATGAACGGTGACGTTTCCCAAAACTGGATTAGGCCCTTATTTGTTGGTGAAAATGCAGAACTCGAAAAAAGGAATTCAAATAAATTCGAAATCGTATCGTAACAAAATAGGAAGTCCAACTTTTTTGGAAAGTGATATTTCATAAAACAAAAGGATATTCCTTTTAAAAATATAATTTTTTCAATATCCTTAACAGTTTCAAAAGATTGAAACACCAAAATATAAGAATTTTTAAAGAAACTTTACGAACACGTTGAAAACACAAAGAACACCAACCAAAAAAATACCAAAAAAACTTGAATGTTTGATATCTAACCGAGTCTAGAATTAGGTTCTTTTAGGCTCAGTAACCACTTGTAAGTCCCAAATCCTTGGATCAAACAATGATATCAAACAATCACCAAGGATGGGCGAATCCAAACTTGATGATATTCAAGAATAACAAAAATAAGAAATTCGAGATGAACAGAATAACACAAGAATTACTTTCAAACTTTACACATGATTCTATTACTTTCACAAGAAAAACCGTCTAGTACAAAGTTCTTCCACCTCTCTTTTCTCTAATCTAGGGTTTTTTCTGTAAGAGTTCAACTTAGACAAGCCCACTTCCCTACATGAGCTCCCTTTGGGCTTGCCTGGCCCACATGGCCTTACGCAAGGCCCAATGACCTATTAAAGGTCCAAAACCTAATATCAGCTAACCCGGTAAGGCCCAGTTCGCTACCATATCCTGTTGCGTATATTTGATGCAACAGTCTCACACTTCTAGGGCCTAACACCTTGTGATTTTAAACGCACATTGTACAATACTGTGCGTATCACAAAAATTTTAAATGACCTTGTCAGTTAAGGCAAATAATATATTGTTCAGCCATATTATGGTGAGTTAATTTTCATAGAAAAATAAAAATAATATATAACGCCTTAAAACGCAAAAAAAGACCTGATTATCACTTAAATTATGTTTATACAAGTATTAAACCTATATGTGAGTGTGTGTTGTGTGAATATATAATATGTATTGTGTGTATGTGTAAGTGGCGACCCCATGGGTGCCCACGACACCTCTCTCTTGCCAAGTGTTGAGACTAAGATCAATACTCAATCATTACAAATCTTCTTACACTCCAAACCCTTCATCTATCTTCCTACATAACATTTTCCAACACACAAACTGTAACACCCCAAAAAGTTAATTGTGCATTTGTATTTAAATTAAATAGAAACTTAACCTAGTTAAGTTATATGTAAAATGCTAACTCAAGAATGAATTATACCTAAATAAAAACAAACACATAAGTGGAGGACTGAATATGAAAAATGGAAAGTAAGTTTATTAAAAACAAACTTAACACATAAATACATGCATTTGTGTGTGTCTGGGTCGACCAGAACAGGAAGAAGAAGGGGGAAAACCCCTTTTGATCTAAATCAGTGAAATTGGAAGGATAACTAAGGCCAAATTAATGCATGAACCCGAATTACTAATCATCTAAGCTTGTTTATTAAAGTGGTAAGTCGAATTTCTTGAATTGATGATTTGTAGAAAGTGGGCTTCAAACCCATCCATGAGTTCATATGAGAAATTGTGTAGTTTTAAGTTAGAATGATGCTATAGAACAAGAATTATGCTTCATTTTGGTCATTTGGATGATTTAGAGTAAAAACCCACTTGAAGTAAAACTAGGATGTGTATGATGATCATGTAAATGCAAATGGAAGTAATGTTGATATATGATCTTGTATGTAATAGTGGAATTCTAAATGTCGATGTAGAATGAAAAATATTTGTGAATCTTGTTGATTATGATAATCCATGATATGAACTAGTAACAAGAAGCTTTGAATACTTGTACTTTGTGCTTTGTTGTGAGATGCACACCAAGTGTTTGATAAAATGTCTTAGTTAAGAATTCAACAATTTTTGACCTCGAACCATACATAACGATCATGTTCTGCATGTGTAAATGAGATATGTGTTAAGTTTTAAGATCTCTAATCAAAGAATGTATGTAAGTGAGTATAAGATATGAAGTCTAAGTATAAACAGTTATGTATAGGTATAAAGGAAGAAGGTTCGAATCATTCGAAGCAACAAGGGGATCAAGGCTGAGGTACGTCATTCGTACGATTATGGTTTTTGTGATAGCTTTGTTTATCATTATCTACCGTGGCAATTGAAATCGATAAAAGGAGGAATATGTGTGAGACTCATTATGTATGGGTCGAATAAATTAGAATGATACGCAAAAGAATGAATATGTGATAGACCCCTCATAAACGGGTCAGATAGACTAGAATGAAAGAAAGAGGAATGATGGTATGATGAATCTACGATGAATGTATTCAAGTACAAGAATGTTGGTACTAGCTAACAAGCGAATTTGTGAGATTACGCTAAAGACATAATTACTATGATATCGTAAGCTAAAATCAAAATCCTATGTTACTAGGAAAGGATTATGTTTAAATGGTATTAACTTTTGATGTTGTGATGTAAGTAAAAATCAAGTTTAGTTGGACGTGCTTCGCTCGGAATCGAACACACTTCAAATGCCCTTCATGCGCCGCAAATTTTGTAAAGATGATAACGGGTCAAAACACTTTTGCTATAACTAGCTTATGTTTAGTTATTAAACTTTAAACTTTAAGATGTTGTGTCTTTTGTAAAATCCTAGTTAATTGTAAATGTCTTAAGGAAATGGTTTTTGTATGGACAATTATGTTTAGTTCATAATGGCATATAAAATGTTTAAATCGGTCCATGATCATGTTGTCGATAAAGTAATCAATTTTGACCATTGGAATTTGGGCGTTACACAAACCCTTCATCTGTTGGTCCGTTGTACGGATTGTTCAGGCACTAATTTGGCAAACCTAAGGTAAACGTGTGGAATCCGTTTACATAGGCGACATTGTAGACAAGTTTGTTACTGTTTAATCACTGTTTCATTGATTAGTAAACGTTACAGCTCCTGGAAACACTTGGACAGAGCTTCGCTTTCCAAGTTACAAAATCTCTGAATGTTACAAATGAAAACATAACACATCTATTTATAGAGTCACAAGTTTGCTTGAAATGTGCATTGGCCAAGTTTGTCCGAACATAACTTCGGGTGAACTTGTCCTATCCAACACAAGTTCGGGCGAACTTGTCCTCTTACTAACTTAAACTTTAACGTTTCGATCCTAACAGCTGACTCGATGTTATATGATGACGTAGGCAATAGGCATATGCATCAACAGACTCCCCCTTGGATGTTGCCGTAGTCATCAATCTTCAATTAAATCTCCAGAGTCTTTAATATTTTCTTGATCTTTATTTCTTGAATAACTTTAACATCCATGATCTTCAAATCTTCTTCAATCCTATTCCCTTTTGTTGAGCCTGTCTTGATGATACTTTAATCACCATGCTCCCCCTTACTTTGAGCTTTTTGTTATCTTCAATCAACGTGTTTATTCAGCTCCCCTTTAAAATCTATTTTCTGTTTTAAAGCTCCTCAAACTTTCAAATAAACATTTCAGATTCAAACTTTGAAACCTCTAAATACAACCATTTCAGATTTTAATCTTCTCATCAGTTTTAAAACCCTCTCAGTTAATCAAGTCCAAATTAATGACCCTTTATGTATCAAGTTCAACTTAATGATTTTGATTATACATTTTGACACAAATTGATGCATTTACTCAAATGTAAGTTTCAACTTAATGAACTTTTAAACATTTTAGATCAAATTCAATCAATTTTTTAGATTTTTTTAGACTTTGTTCAGCAACTCTAGACTTTGAAAATCAGCTTTTCATCATCAGTGGTCGAAACTAAAAAGATAATAATTTTTTTTTGTTTTATAAAATGAATATCAAACACTAACTATGTACAAACGTATTTACAATCATATTTTTGTTGAGTTTGTGTTAAAGAATCATATCAGTTTTTGAGACACATCACTAGTACCGTTGACATTATTATGACTAAACAAATTTACCTAGATTGTCGATATATTTGTCCACTTAAACTTAAACACATTTCTCAATTGTTCCAAGATATGTTATTTAGATTAAGAAACTTGACTTAACTATGGTTCCCATCTCATCTTACCGGTGAGTATAGCGTAATTGATATCTGTATCTGGGTTGTGCGACACCTTGAGAGCTCAGGTTAATACCACCATATCGACAAAGAGATGAAGGATCGACTTTAAGGTGGGGAATCTTTTGTACTGCAATTGTTGTATCTTTCGATATTTCAATTGGATGCAGTTTTAGGGTTTTAAAGCAAAAGTATTCTACAAGTTCTAGGCCATTGCTTACGCAAAATCAGAAGAACTTGTATAATACCCCATATATCAACCATCTATAAATACCTCGTATCTCAGAATCAGGCAATCTCTCAAACGAAATTTCGGAGTACTAAGTCCATATATCCGAGAGATGTTAATCCACAAATTAAGCAGTTGTAAAATTTAGTTATATCCCAGAAACAATCTAATGAACGTGTAAAGCCTATCGACACATCCATAGTAATATTTATTTAATCCTTTTAAACTTTACAAATCCTTAGCATACTGTGATAGTCCACTTATGTATTATCATTTCCTTTTTGACCACAAAACTCTTTTTGCCTTTTTCAATGTTTTTGTAATTTTTACATTTGATATGTTTTTGGATTTTCTGAAAAAAAATTTCCACCCCTAAAATTCAAAAACGTATTTTTGAATTATTGATTTATAGACAAACATTGACCAACTGATGAGAATCACTTCAATTCTCCATCTACTACTGCTTCACAATTTATCTTTTAAACTCTCTCCCCCTCATGAAGACAAAAATCTTGACACTTTTGTGTAATAAAATATTTATATCCCCGAGTATTGTCTGTTTAACAGTGAGGGTTCTGTGTAATTTTACAAATTTTCTTTGAAAATTTGTAAAATTTTCAAGTAAACGTTATTGGAATGTGTTTTCAAAAAATTTTCTCCAAAAATTTTCAAAAATTGTAAAGTAAACGTTATTTGAATTTCAAACTTTGTAAAAATGGCCTTTACATAGAACTTGTTAACCCGGCCCGTCTTCATTTTTAAGTGTGCCACGAACTCCTTTCTCAGTGATTTGCTTTCATCTTAGCAGTTTCTGCACGAAAATCCAAACAATTAGTTGAATAGTGACACCAAGCCTTTTCAGTCTTAGGAGTTATTTCTTCAACCTCAATTTTAACTTTCTTTTCACAATCAGGTTTATTTTGGACTTTCTCAAGTTTCGGAAAGTCCTCTAAACTTTCAATTTTCACTGATTGTGTAACTTCTTTTTCTTTCACCAACCATGTTTGATTTTTCATTAAAGCTTTCTTGAAATACAATGTAGAAACTTTATGTTCATTACAACTCGAGGATTGATCAGTTTCAAAATTTGAAAACTTAGTAATAACTTGTTTCACCTTGTTTGTAGTTTCTGTAAATTTGTTTCCAAACCTGAGTTGGTACTTTCAGATCCTCAGAATTTTTCTTATCATACTGATCTTTTTAACAAACCATACACTCAAATCATAACATTGATTTGATGTGTGGTAGCCATCTTTCCTATTTCTTCTATAAACTTGATTTGACTTTGTTGCAATGTGGTCCGACCTGTACCACTTATTTTCAAATTTTCGTGAATTTTATAAGAATTGGATGATCGTACCGATGAACTTTTATTTTTCTTTTGAAACTTTTTAGAATTTCTAAAACTTCATTTTTCCTTTTGTTTTCGTTCTCCATTCTGCTTAGAAGGTTTTTGCGTTTAGCATTTTCATTTTTATCATTTTTATCACTTTCATTGTCAGTAGCATCATCACAATCCTCAATGATGACATCGTTATAATTTGTGACATTGTCACTTATTGGAATTCCTTTTTTATTCTCATTGATTGGCTTTGGACATATATGATCTAACATTAATGACGAGGTCACAAAACCTTTCAATTTCTTTTTAAAATCAACAATTTTATTTTTATCATTCTCAACTTCATTTTCAAGTTGATTTATTTTTTCAAGATAAGAATTTATTGCTTTTTTTATTATTTTTTTAAACAGCTTTTTCATTTTCTAAAATTTTATACTATTTTCAAAAATCTTTTCATTTTCTTTTAACCTTTTATTTTCTAATGTCAAACTCTCTAGAGTGGTCAAGAGTTTGGCATTATCTGCCAGATAATCACTCAAATCTTCATCATAGACCGGGCAGATTGGTTTAGAACTTGAAGACTCGTTTGTAGATGTACTTGAAACTTTTTCTTCACAGTTCTTCGCCATCATTCTATCACTGTTTATCTGATCATTTAAACTTTGTGCTTCCATATCGTTTCCTGATCACTGACTAGACCTGCAGAAGATTGATAAACTTCAGGATTATTAAAACTTTGACAAGCATTTTGGAGACTAGATTCTTCTGGTTCTTTATCATATACAACATTATTATCTCTTACACTTTCTTTATCCATTTTAATCACAAATTCACTTTCCTTTTTCAAAGCTTTCATTTTTTCAATTACAGGAATGTGATCTTTGATTTTTTTCCAAAAATTATGTATTGACAAACTAGGCTTCTTTTTAAAAACTTCTTCGAAATAACCATCCCACTCTGATGGTAATGCATCTGTAAAATTCAAAATCTTTTTATGTTCCTGGAAGTAAAACACACTTCCAAATTCTCTTAATTTGTTATTCATGAAATAAAATCGTTCTATCAGATCATTCACCGATTCATCCTTTTTACATTTAAAATTCTCAAATCTTTTAATCCAGATAGTTAAACATTCATTTAGGATTCAAATGTGAATGCACCTCATCCCAATCATTCATTTTTTTTCAAAATCAATATCTGCCATTATCGACAAAAAATTTGGTTTTCAAAGACTTTATGCAAAATTTGAGTTTTTAATCGACAATTTTAACGTATTAGTTTGCTAAAAACGTTTAAAGTTTTTTTTAGAAGATTACCTTACTTCGTCCGAACTTGTAATAGACAAGTTCGTTGCGAACTTGTACACTTTTGCACAACTTCGAGAGGATTGTTTTAGTAAGTTCGGACAGAATGAGTTTCCAAAACTTGGTTTTTTGTAAATTTTGACATGATTTCGATCGTTTTTAGCTCTGATCTTTTCAAGAATTTTACTATTATGGATTTTACATATTATACTTGAAAATCGGTCCATTTTATCCGTATAATGTCCAAGAAAAGTCAAAATAGAAAGAAATGAGTAGAAGATATGATGTTCTAAGTCCAGTGTCTTCAAATTAGTCCTTTCCTGCTCTGATACCACTTGTTTGTCCATTGTACGGATCGTTCAGGCACTAATTTGGCAAACCTAAGGTAAACGTGCGGAATCCGTTTGCATAGGCGACATTATAGACAAGTTTGTTACTGTTTAATCACTGTTTCATGGACTAGTAAACGTTACAGCTCCTGAAAACACTTGGACAGAGCTTCGCCTTCCAAGTTACAAAATCTCTGAATGTTACAAATGAAAACACAACACATCTATTTATAGAGTTACAAGTTTGCTTGAAATGTGCGTTGGCCAAGTTCGTCCGAACTTAACTTCGGGCGAACTTGTCCTATCAACACAAGTTCGGGCGAACTTGTCCTCTTACTAACTTAAACTAGTTTTGCTCCTAACAACTGACTCGATGTTATCTAATGACGTAGGCAACAGACATATGCATCAACATCATCTATCTCCCTACTCTCTCCTCTCGGTTGAACCATCACCACCACACCTCCATTGTTGTTTTTCTTTCATCTCTTGAAGATCCAAGCTCATTCCAAGTTAGTTCCAAGCTCATTTGAAGATCCATAGGGGACTTCTAAGAGGAACAAGCTTATTCTCATAAAAAAACTCATCAAAACCCAGTTTTGTTCTTGGAAGGTATAAACCCATTTTACAACTTTTTAAACTTGTTTCTTGATGATGATGATGATGATGATAGAATGTTTCTTAAATACTTGGATCCTTCACAACACTTGGAAACCAAAATTAAAATGATTTTAGACCAAATAAAATGGAAGTGTATATGTGTGCATAGGGCCGTGGAGTTCTTATATGTGGGGTTAGAGATTGTGTTTTGTTTAAAAGTTGAGATTTGATTGAAAGGATTCTTGGAAAGTTGTTGCATGTGTGGCAAAAGTTGATTTACATGAAGATGATTGTGATTAACGTTGAAAAGATTAAAAGTGTATGTTTGGATGTATGTGTGTGGCCGTATATTTGCATGTGTATATGTATATATATGAGTTTTGTATGACAGATCATAAATATGTAAGAATGTTACATGCAACGAAATCAAAATGATTAGATGAATGATGTACGTGAAGTTGATGTTTTTGATTATTTGAAGATGTGATAAATATGTGTTGTTGAGCATTTAAGTTGCTAGATGATGAAGAAATGATGATTATGCCTTGAATACTTGCACATAAGTATTAGTGATGATTAGGTGATGATATGAAGGTGATTTGATGATGATAAGATATGATGCATACTATGTGAATTAAATCAGGTTTATGCATGTTAATATGATGATATATGATGTGTTTCGATGATACAAAGAAGTGTCATAAGTTTGATGGTCTTTCATGGTGTACAGAGGCTTGATAAGTTATAATGTGGATGAAAATTGTATGATTTATGTGGGTTACGTGAAATATTCACTAATATGATTATTAGCATCATTTTACACAGTAAGTAAATATGAAGTTTTGATGATTTGGAATGATTATGGTAAAGTTCGGTACATGACTATGCGTTTAAAACGGTAATAATCGGCTTTTAAAGTGATTTTTGTGAAACTGATTTATATCATGTTATAAAATGATATTTTTATAACAATTATAATTATTTAAACTTATATTAAGTATCCATGGTGTTTGGTTAGTCATACGTGACTTCTGACGCCTAAAAAAGTTAAAAATACACATATTTTATATATGCGAAAATGGATTGTTTAGTGTGATCTTGCATGATGAGATGTGTTATATGGATATTGGTCTGTGATATGTGGAATGAAAGGTCTACCATGATAGTCGGATATAAGACTATGCATGTGTACTTGTATGATGAAATGATGGTTTCGTTAAAAGATGTGTTAAAATGTAACGTGTTTTTCGAGCATGAAAAATTATACATAGGTTAACTCATGAAGTTATTGCATGTATAAAAGATTTAATTGATAAAAACATATAAGTTAGTAAAGTACGTGCAATTTGATGTTGATGTTATGTGCTAAGTGTTTGTGTAAATATATTACAAAGCACAAATTGTAAATATATTGTATATAAATAGGTGTGATAACGGTTATAACATAACAAGGGTCACCAATAAAATCGTTCAAGTTCGTAAAATCTTAAAAATACATATATATATATACACATATATATACATATATATATATACACACACCAACATAACAAAAAATAAAGACATTTTGAGAAATCATAAAGTTATGTGAAAAAACATAAGTTTTGGAGAAACTTAGCGATTGTAGAATATTTGATCAATAAATCATTCTTACTTGAAATTAGGACGTGTTAATCAATCTGCGTGGAAAAATTGCTTGTTTAAAACATACCCAAAGGTGAGTTTCACTATTCCTCTTTTTACTGTTTTATATAATGTTTTAGGGGAAGAGACGTTTTACGATTGGTTAGCTGGATATAGCTGTTGGGCTAGCCGTTTGGCCAACGGCTATTTATCAAAAAAAAATATATTTCTTATATATGCCCATAAAAATAATTAGTTTTTATACAAACTTTGAAATTCTATTTCCGCCACCTTCGCAAACTTTGAATTCTATTTCCACCACCTTCGCCAAGCGAAGCCCCACCCCACCCCATAGTCTAACACTTAATAACACTTAATAGAACCTTTAAGTCAGTTCTTAATATATTTCGAGGAAAATATGGTTTGAAAATGAGTGTGTTTTGTTTTTGAGGAAAACACGGTTTTGGAATGCGGATGCTATAAAATTGTTTTCAAGGAAAATGGGAATGGATTGAATATATATTTGTTTTGGGGAGAAACAGATATGGGCAAGTTATAGTTTCAGGGAGAAACAGGGAGGATTACAGTGTTTGGGTAAAAACGATTGTAAATATATTTAACTCTAATCTGTGACGATCTTGCCCGATCTTAAGAGGTTAGGTAACGGAATAGGCCTATAACTTCGATGGGGACTTCGGGGCTTCGTACAACATAAATATTAAATTTTTCGATTTAGTAGGATATATATATATATATATATATATATATATATATATATATATATATATATATATATATATATATATTGTTTATGAGGCAGGCACCATAAGTGACCTAATTTGAGGCACTTTGCGCGAATTAGCATTTAATCATTGGTACCAGTATGCGTAGAATTGTATATATATTGTTTATGAGGCAGGCACCATAAGTGACCCAATTTGAGGCACTTTGCGCGAATTAGCCATTTAATCATTGGTACCAGTATGCGTAGAATTGTTGATAGATCTATCGAGCTGACCAACCCGTCGTTACGGTAGATCCGTGTCAAGTTAAAAAGAGGAAATTGATATCATGTGATTGTCTAGCGTTGATTATACCCCGAATGTTACGGTTGATCTGTGTCAAGTGAAAAAGAGGAAATTGATATTATGTGATTCTCTAGTGTTGATTATACCCCGAATGTTAATATATAGCTCATAGGCTTTGCAATCCTATAAATGTGAAATTTGATGCTAGAAATTTAATATATATATATATATATATATTGCTCGGTTCAAATGAAAAGCATAACGAGTTGCGAGAACCCTGAGAACCTTTTGTTCCTACGCAAGTTGGCCAAATTTTTTTTTGCACAAACGTAAATGAAAATATTAGAAATACATTTGTAAAAAAAAGTAAAAAAAAGTTGTCGAGTCGGTTGTTTTGACTGATGCAAATTTTTTTACGTGTTGGCGTAAATTATGTATGAAGATAAATATTTTTTTACGACTCATGTAAATGTGGGTATGCGGCCTTTTTTTAGTTTTTTTTACAGAAACAAGTGATCTTTTTTATGACTTTTAAGAAAAAACTCAGAAAAACCTTTTGTATGGCATAGTTCTCACGGTTCTCACAACTCAATGTAGTTCTCATCTTAATATATATATAATATATAGGGGTTGGTTAAAGTACAAAACGGGTTATCGTACATTGCGTACGTGACAACCACATCCGCACGATCTGGTGCGATTTTGTTCCATCCATGCGATTTCATCAAATTTCCGCCACATCCATGCGAATTTGCCATGATCATGCGATTTCACCCTTACAAATACAACATGCGATTTTGCACTCCGTGTCCGCGCCTTTTCTTATACCATGCGATTTTGAGGTCGTGTTCGTAATGTACGTTAAAGCATTTTGTATTATATATATAAACCCTTGGGGAGATGATTTTAGTTGAAGTTTTTGGGAAAAACGCTTGTAACAAGAGAACTGACCCTCGGATTTTTAAATAGGAATTTTGATTAAATTTGCCTAAATATGTTTGATAAATATGAAAAGAGACTCTCAATGTGATGGTTTTTCCTAAAAGAAATTGTGGAGAAACTTACTTTTAGTTTTAAGTACGTGAACTCACCAACCCTTTTTGTGTTGACACTTGATTTACGTGTTCTTTAGGTATATGAGTTCGTCTTTGGGATTTTGACGTATCTTGTGTTTAGTGGATGCAAAATTAAATAAACAATCTTTTGGACAACTTTTAAACCTATTTGGGACCACAGACAACTTGTATTTAGATCCATAAAGGATCAAACGACTATCTCGTGGTTGCGTTTTACATTTACAACTTTAAATGCTAGATTTTAATTAAGTTAAATGTCCAAATAATTAATGCATCGTCCCCTAAGATACTTATGGGTATAAACCTCCGCCACCGCCACGTTTCTATTTACGCTGCAACGTTTTTGGGGTGTGACATCATTTATGGTCACCTAGATACATATCTAGAAGATCTCATTGGTAAAAAAATCTTGGGCAGACCTTCATCACCAAACTCATCGTCAACAACTTTTGGCCTAGGAAATCCATCAAGCCTCAAAACTCGAAAATGGAAGTTTGATAAGACAAGCCATGAATTCACATTGCTTAGGGATAATGGAGAAGTTAAAAAGATCTCCTTGAACAGTGCTTTTGGGCTCAAAAAAGAAGATCTACAAGACCTATTGGGTCTTGAACTTGAAAGGGACCAAGAAGATAACTACTCTTTGAAGTCTGAACTCAATTTCTGTTATAAATCTGGTACTGATAAGAATTCGCAAGATAATATGAAACAGAAAACAGAAAAAAAAAGAAACAGTTAACGTGAACCGGGCTTGTGTTTGACATAATTCCCTGAAACAGATTCGTCGTCTGTTCCCAGGGTACGCCGGTTTGAAACAGCAACCGAGTACTGCCGGACTTGAACACTTGCCTGAAAGAAAGCAGAAATATGCTGCAACAGAGATCGAGAGAGAAGAGAAAAGATGGTTGTGGTGTGTTTCAACTGAGCAGCCTTGATCAGTTTATATAGCCACAAAGTTATAACCGAAATCGACCCCATTATTGCAGAGAATTAAAACGAAATATCGGTTCTTATTGAATCAGTTCAAAACTGATGAGCTGATCATAACCGAAGACCACAATAATGATTATTATCATTGCGAATAATCATTTTATTTCAGTTTCAAATCTCATTCAAAAAGAATAACGGTTATAGTCTTGAATGCAAAAACCGCCTCACGCGAGCCCGGGTTTTCGGAGCTGCATTCGTGTCCGCAGGACGTGCGGGCGTACGCGAGTTCAACTGAATCCGGTTCCAAATTTTGCACCCCCCATGCGCGCTCGCGCGTAGGAGCTTTGGTAAAACTAGACATAAAGTTATATCACTTAGATAAATGGATTACCTTATAAATAACTTTCAATTTTGTCCCCCCACCAATGTGGGACAAATGCTTTTACCAATTAAGACATACATTCACACACCCAAATTTCCAACAATCCCCCACATGAATGGAGGTCGATCTCAAAACAATATTTTCCCATTAGATTTCAGCAGTTGAGTTTTGCATACGATAGATAGGTGTTACCCTTTGAACCTTCGCTCATGAAGTGCACTTAGCCACTGGTTCTGAGTAGACATTGATGTCTTTGAACTCGTCTACCGTTTGTGTAGACGACACTTCACACAAGACTCTCCCTGAAAAAGTCAAGTCCTCATAGTTATGTTCGTTATGGTCATGAACATGATGCCTGGTTCTACGAGAGCCATTAGGTATTGTGCCCCTAAAATTCCTTCGAAGCGACCCCACTTCTCTCTCACATAGGTGATTCACTATGTACGGTTTACATTAGTCGAATCATTAAAAGCCATAGGCTTAGCCTCACACTTGTCACTTTTAGGAATGAACTAGGAAGTTTACTATGCTTTACAATAAACTCCCTTTTATGTATATGTAGGGTTGTCCCCCCACAGTGACCTCACTAATTCATACAATTAGGTTTTCCTATTGAACTCAGCTCTTGGGATCTCCAATCTACTGAGTTAGGTTTCCATCATATGAACTTATTTTTTCAAGGGCTTCAGTCCCATTCCCATAGACGACTTCTGTATAACTCTACTGCCTTTTGTTAGTGGATCCGCGATATTATCCTTTGACCTCACTAGTCAACAGTGAATAATTCCTGTAGAGATTAGTTGTCGTATCGTATTATGTCTACGTTTGATATGTCTGTTCCTACCATTATACATTGTGCTACGAGCTCTGCCAAGTGCCGGTTGGCTATCACAATGTATACAAATGGCCGATGCCGGTTAGGCCATCTTGGTATATCCTCAACAAATTGACGTAGCCACTCTGCCTTTTCACCTGCTTTATCTAAAGTGATGAACTCTGATTCCATCATGGATCTAGCATAACCGTTTGTTTCGAAGATTTCCACGTTATAGCAGCATCTCCAAGTGTGAATACATACCCACTTGTTGCTCTGGAATCATTTGTGTTCAGATATCCAATTTGCATCGCAGTGTCCTTCTATAACTGCTGGATATCTGTCATAATGCAACCCGTATTCCCGAGTATATCTAAGTAGCAAAGCAACCGAGTGATACAGTTCCAATGCATTGAACTTGGGTTGCTCGTGTATCTACTTAGCTTGCTCACAGCATATGCTATGTCGGGTCTAGTACAACTCATGAGATACATCAAGCTACCAATAATTCTTGAGTATTCCAACTGGTTTACAGGTTCACCTCTATTCTTGGCTAGATGTTGACTCTGATCAAGTGGAGTTCTAGCCTCATTAGAGTCATTTGCATTGAACTTCTCAAGAATTTTGTCCACATAGTGGGATTGACTTAAAACAAGTCCACTTTGGGTTCGCGTGATTTTGACCCCCAAAATCACATCCGCGAGACCCATGTCTTCCATGTCAAATCCTGTAAAGCCTTCGGGTTGCTCCATATAGATTTCTTCCTCTATATTTCCATTCAGGAAAGCTGTTTTCACATCCATTTGGTGAACTTCCAAATTTCTAATGGCCCACCAACCTGATGGATGTTATTCGCGTAACTGGCGAATATGTATCAAAGTAATCTAAACCTTCTCCTTGCTTATATCCTTTGATAACCAACCTTACTTATCGATGGTTCCATCTGGCTTCATCTTCTTCTTGAAGATCCATCGATATCCTAGTGGTTTACATCCTTGAGGAAGATCCACTAGTTCCCGAGTATGGTTTTGTAAGATAGAGTCTATCTCACTTTTGATTGCCTCCCTCCACTGAGGTCCTTCTGAGGAATGCACCGCTTGTTGGTACGTTTGAGTTCATCTTCTACCATATAGGTAAGAAACTCAGGGCCAAAGAATTTTTCAGTCCTTTGCCGTTTACTTTTCCTGATTTCAACTTCATCAGTCTTAGATTCTTCTCGATGTTCATCGTTTTCACCTCATGCTCAGGAACACTTTCCTCAACCGGTCTAGAAGAACTCGGTTCACCTTTATCTAAGCAGGGAACAAATGTTCAAACCATGATGCATCCTTAGATTCCATAATGGTGCCTTTGCATATTCCAGGGTTCTTAGAATCATGCACAAAAAACGATAAGGACCATAAGGACGAGTATATCCAATAAATACACATCCACTGTTTTGGGTCCAATTAGTAGCCGCTTTGGTGGTGTGACTACCACCTTAGCTAGGCACCCCCACACTTTCAAGTATTTATATGGTGGAATCTTTGCCGTCCATAATTCGTATGGACTTACATCTTTTTTCTTATTGGGTATATGTTCAACACATAATTGGCCGATAAGATTGCTTCCCCCACATGTTTTGGTTTACACCATAACTTATCATCATGGCATTCATCATTTCTTTCAAAGTGCGGTTTTTCCGTTCCGCTATGCCATTCGATTGCGGGGAGTAAGGAGCCGTGAGTTCATGTATGATTCCATTTTTCGCACACACATCAATAAAAGGTGACAGTATTCACCTCCTCGGTCGCTCCTTACGATTTTGATTTTCCGATTTAGTTGATTCTCAACTTCAGCTTTGAACAAGATAAACTTATCAATAGCCTCGTCCTTACTCTTAAGTAAGTATACATAGCAATACCTTGTACTATCATCAATGAACGTGATGAAGTACTTGTTCCCACCACGAGTAGGAATTGCTTTTAGATCACACACATCAGTATGGATCATCTCGAGGGGTTTCGGTGATTCGTTTGACCTTTTTGAAGGACGATTTCGTTTGTTTTGCTTCTACGCAAGTTTCACATTATTATTTGTGTCGATATCGAATGTTGGTATGCAATCAAGTTTAATTAAACGACGAATGGAATTATAATTAACATGACCTAGTCTACCATGCCAAAGATTAGAAGACTCAATCAAGTAAGTAGAACTAGTAGCGTTTTCATTCATTGCGTTCACAACCATTACATTGAGTTTGAACATTCCATTGAGGGCATAGCCCTTACCAACATACACATCGTTTTTGGTCAACACGACCTTATCTGACTCAATCACCATTTTGAACCCAAACTTGTTCAATTGCCACCCCGACATGAGGTTCTTATGGATTTCTGGAACATACCAACACATTGGACAATGTGAGCTCTTTCCCAGACGTCATCTTCAACACCATGTTACCCTTGCCTTTAATTTCAGCCGTGGCGGAGTTCCCCATAAAGACCTTTTCTCCATTCGCCACCTCCTTGAAGGTGTTGAAAAAGCTTTTGTTGGAACACACATGACGGGTAGCCCCCGTATCAATCCACCAATCCTTGTTGTTTTGCCCAACCAAATTAACTTCGGTTACCAAAACCGAGAGATCCGTGACCATGGCAACAAGGTTCTCGACCTCATGAACCATGTCACTTGTCAAGCATTTTCCTTCTTCGGAAACTTGTATTCATTGGCCTTATGGCCTTGCTTTTGACAATTATAACAAGTTCCAAGGAACTTCTTTTTCCCAACTCCTCCCTTAGGACCAAGGTTGGAGCGTTTCCCTGGCTTTTCTTTCCACCCTTTCCACTGTCCTTGGTTTTTCCCTTAGAAGATTGACCATGTTCAACAAGGTTGGTCTTCACTGTTTCGGCACCATCAACCCTTTTCAAGGCTAACTTGTTATCTTCTTCAATACGAAGACGGACAATAAGATCTTCAATGGTCATCTCTTTTCGCTTATGCTTGAGATAGTTCTTGAAATCAACGCAACTTGGTGTAGCTTTTGATCATCGCGGCAACTTGAATGTCTCGCTAAGCACCATTCCTTCCGCATGGATATCATGAAGAACAACTTGTAGTTCTTTGACTTGACTCATGACAGTTTTGGTGTATCATTTAAAGTCTAAGAACTTAGCTACCATGAATTTCTTAGTGCCCACATCTTCGGTTTTGTATTTTCGATCCAAAGATTCCCATAATTCTTTAGCGGTTTTAGCTTTACTATACACATTGTATAGCTATCCACCAAACCGTTAAGAATGAAATTGCGGCACAGGAAATCCGAATGCTCCCAAGCATGCATCGCGCTCACAGATTGAGCGTCCATATCCCCTTCCTCAAATGGGGTTTGGGTTCTTTCAAGAACCTTGCCAGGTTCAACGTGGTCAGATAAAAGAACATCTTTTGCTGCAACTGTTTGAAATTCACACCATTGAATTTCTCGGGTTTCTCAGCATGAGACACTGCGTTAGGCAGTGGCGCAACCAAACCGGTTGTAACAACAACAGCGGAAGTCATGACAGCAGTCACGACAATAGAAACAACAGCGGTCACAGGCGGGGTTTCCATTCTGAAAGTAAGCATAAGACATGAACAATCAGTAAAAAATCTGTTTAAGTTTGTTATAAATCTAGTACTGATAAGAATTAGCAAGATAATTTGAAACAAAAAACAGAAACAAAAGAAACAGTTAACGTGAACCGGGCTTGTGTTTGACACAATTCCCTTAAACAGATTCGCCGTCTGTTCCCAGGGTACGCCGGTTCGAAACAGCAACCGAGTACTGCCGGACTTGAACACTTGCCTGAAAGAAAGCAGCAATATGCTGCAACAGAGATAGAGAGAAGAGAAGAGATGGTTGTGGTGTGTTTCAACTGAGCAACCTTGATCAGTTTATATAGCCACAAAGTTATAACCGAAATCAACCCCATTATTGCAGAGAATTAAAACGAAATATCGGTTATTATTGAATCAGTTTCAAAACTGATGAGCTGATCATACCGAAGACCACAATAATGATTATTATCATTGCGAATAATCATTTTATTTTAGTTTCAAATCTCGTTCAAAAAGAATAACGGTTATAGTCTTGAATGCAAAAACTGCCTCACGCGAGCTGGGTTTTCGGAGCTGCATTCGTGTCCGCAGGACGTACGGGCGTACGCGAGTTCAACTAATCCAGTTCCAAATTTTGCACCCCCTGCGCGTCGCGCGTAGGAGCTTTGGTAAAACTAGACATAAAGTTATATCACTTAGTAAATGGATTACCTTATAAATAACTTTCAATTTTGTCTCCCCACCAATGTGGGACAAATGCTTTTCCCAGTTAAGACATACATTCACACACCCAAATTTCCAACAATTTCAAATGGCAAATCAAAGATAAGTTGACGAGGAATAAAAGTTGATTAATAAAGCTGAGTTTTGGCATCATATGTTCTAAGGGGAGATTGCTGGACCTATAAAGAACAGATGATATCAAAAGTCAAAACATAAACAAGTAATGATTACAGCTCTCCCCAAAGATAGGGAATCTTGAATACTAACGAATATTTGTTTGAAGATTACAAAGCACTTTTGAAGATTAAAAAGCACGGTTGAAGAAGAAAGAACATAGGTTTAAAAGCCAAACCCTATTGAAGACAAAACACTAATGGTGAAGACTAAACATTTGTTAGGCCTAAACAGATGTTTGGAACTAGTCAACAAAGCTTTAAGAACAAACCTTATCAATGTAACAGTGTTAGTTAAAATAGATGTTTAGAATATTTAATTAGTTGTTAATTCCATCACATGTTTCCAACATATGTGGAATCTATTTGTTAGGAATGTTAGATGTCGCTATCAGGGTGATGTCAACCCTGATTACAAATAGACGTTTCTACTTAGTATAAATAGATCTCACCCATTTAGAGATCTATTTGATCACTCACATACATTCCTTTGTACGAATAGATTGTGAGTGATTAGGCTGAGGGAAGTTTGTAGAATCATTCTTGTAATCTTTTAATTTTAATAAGTAGTTCAAGTATGATAAACTTTCCACTCTTGTGTGCTCATTTATATCCGTTGCAATTCATTTTTCCATTTTTTAATATACTTCATTTATTAACATCAAATACTTCACTTATTCACACACCAAAGCACACATGTGAAAACTCAGATCTTAACACAGGTTACTCCTTAGAGGTTTTCATAGACAGTAAGTCTCCTCTAGCAGCAGTGTCTAGCGTTTGTTGAGTAACATATGTGACACTGTTATAGAATTTCTCTACAACCTCCTAATCGGCCAATTCATGATGGGGACATTTAGCAAGACAAATCTTAAAATGCTCCCAAGTCTCATAGAAGTTCTCCCCCCATCCGTTCAATAAGAGGGGATAAGATACCGCAAACGAGCGGCTTTGATGAGGGATAATATTTCAGCAAAAATTGCTCTTTCAACTCAACCACGTGGTAATAGATCCTCGAGGAAGGGAATCTAACCACATATCAGCCTTGGCATCAAAAGAGAATAGGAAGAGGTGAAGCAAGATTGCCTCCTCGATGACATTTAGTCAGTTAGATGGGCATTCGGATCTTCATCGACTAACCCGTGGAATTGTGCAAAGTGGGTAATGGTGTTGATGATATGAGACGGAATTCGCCAATTATTGGAGTGATAGTAGGGATGATTATGCTGCTATATACGGCTCGAGCGTTTGGCTGCCCCAAGTCAAAGACTGTCCTCCTTGGTAGTAATTGGTTACCCATCTCAACTGTTTGCCTTTGATCAGAATAACGCTTGACTATTTCAGCAGGGTACTTATGGTGCACAAACCAGACAAATCTAATTTCAATAACGAAAATTAGCAAACAAAGAAACCTACAACAAAAATCTACGAAAGCAAGTAAAGTGACTAGATCCCCGACTTGGGTCGTTCTCAAAAGTGCAGTGTCCTCGGTAATGGCGTCAAAAACTTGATGTGCGAATTATATATATGTGTGTGTGTATATATATATATATTAACCAAGTTTTAAAAGATACGGAATCACCAAACTCAGCTACACACTAAGGAAAGTGTACCGAACACAATGTAGTAAAGTATAGGCAAGACCAGATATCGAATCCGTGGACACTATAAGTATCACTTGATAATGAACCTTTATCGACTTCTAGTCTACATAATTGGATTTAAAATTAGGAGTATGGAACTGAATTAACTTTAAACTAAGGAAACAAAACTAGAGATAGTAGACTGAAATGGGTTTGGTTTAAATAAATGAGAATAAAGGATCACTCAGGTATCAACTCCTCCTGACATGCAACCGACTATGGTAAGACAATTGATTAAAACTGAAAAGACTCATGTTATAGATCTCTCTTCCTATGAACACTAAGAATGCTAGGGATGTGTCACACCCCTTAGAACTTAATATCCAAATAGTGAAGTGCAACAATGCAAATGTTGAAGTGCGAGATGGATTCAAACACCTATGTGAGGCGTTTTAAATCCCTCAACTATCAAAATTCTAATGTCATGGACAAGACCAATAATTCTCTAACTATGAAGCAAATTCTATTTTGATATCTATTGACTCAGAAGACACTAACTCACCAATAAGTGATCGGATTCCAGATGTGCAAGACAACAATTCACTACCCAGTGAATCGACCGACTTCTAACACACATGTTTAGAAAACTTACTGTTTGTGGAAAAACACACCTACAAATCAAATTTGATCTTTAATTTATCAATTAACAAATGTGGTGAAATTGGCCTAAGTTAATTAATTAGACTAATCAACATAAGAATGATAAAAATTGATCAAAGATTGTATGTGACAAACTAAACCAACCAACTAACCACACAAATCACAAATTAAAACTAACTGTAACCAGCACGAATAAACATTAATAGATATTTACAAATAGAATTTTAATTAAAATCAACAATATTCAAACCAAAAGTCAAACCAATAAAAGTCTAACCCATGTCAACATTCATTTCTATTCGAGTGATACAAAAGTTTAGCCTCTTGTCAATAAAAATTATGACAAGAATAAATTAAGAAGTTCAAACCGAACAACTAACGTGATGCAATGTCAACCAAATACAAGCTTCGAACGTCGCCTTTGTTGCGTCTAACCTCTGATTCTGCCGTTGCCTCCCCAAAATCAATCCTCCTAGTAGCCTATGATTCCTTTTATATGGTTGAAAATGTATGTAGAGACACTTACGTTTTAGTGGGAAGTCCTAAGTTCAAAACTATGTAAGTAAAAGTATTTTGAATTATTTTATAGAAAGGAGGGTATATTATATTATTTGATTTGAAGTAGAGTATAGTGACATTTCCTATACTACATTTACAAGTTTGGGGAATAGGTCAGGCAGCTGGTCTGGCATTTCCCTATTGGACCAAAAAAATTAATATTTTTTATACACTTTCAAATTACGTTTTCGTCCTCAGTTTAAAATTGCGTTTTCGCCCACTGCTAAAATTAAAATTATGCTTTCGTCCCCAACTCCAAATTTAGCTTTTGCCCTCAATTCAAAATTACGATTTGGCCTTCAGCTCAAAATTACGTTTTCGCCCCAGTTCAAAAGAAATTTATGTTTTCTGCCCCAGCTAAAAATTACGATTTTGCCCTCTCTTCAAAAATAGATTTTTCTCCGTTTAAAAAATTATGATTTCACCCTCAGCTCAAAATTATGTTTTTGCCCCTGTTGAAAATAAAATTATGATTTTGGCTCCAACTTAAAATTACGATTTTGTCCTCGGTTCCAAATAAAATTATGGTTTTGCCTCAGCCTAAAATTACATTGTGCCTTTAGTTCAAATTTATATTACTATGTTACTCCCAAGTTCAAAATTACGAATTTACCCTGCGCAAATTTACAATTTTGCCCATGGTTCCAATTTACAGTACTGTCATCACTTTAGCTTTTGGCAAATTACGATTTTACTCCAGTCAAAAAATAAAACTTTTTCTTAGTTAAAAATAACAATATTGCCATTATTTTAGTTTTTTTAACAAAACTATAAAAGTGTTTTGTTTTAATTGGTTGACTCGATTTAATTGTTTTTCATGTCAACGAGTTGACTAACACTCGCTCATTATTCGGCCATCACCTCCAACGCGAGCATGGCATCAACTCCATAAACCAAAAGAATTGTATCCGACCTAGTCCATTCCGTCACACTGCCTCACTTAATTTTCTTTTGTTAGCCCAATCAAAAGCCTATTTATTCTCTTAATGGGCTTAGCCGCCAAGCCTAACATCACCTCTTAAACCTCCGGCGTGTTTATTCTAGCCAACACTTCAATTCATCAATTTCCATGTTGATTTCAAATTTCTTTTTGTATTTTTTTTGTTTAGTTGTTTCTCGTTTTGCCGGGGGTAAAAGAAATATCTTTTAATTTGATAACATATATGTTCGTGTTTCGTTTGCTTAAACATACTACTCATAACACGATCTTAATAATAATTACATCGAGACATAGGTAAAAATATGTTCGTCATAAAGTAATTTTATTAAAGTCCAGGAGTAGTAATGTTTATCTATCAATAGCAAGTGGTCACTAGTCCCTCGAGTTGGTTTGTCACGATAACAAGTGGAAAAAACTAACAGATAAAATACTAAAAGGAATAAAAGTAAATGGACAAAAAATATACACTAAGTAGAGTGACTAAACATGCTTATAAACAAAATTAACCAATAAAATCTTTTTTTTTGTAACAGAGGGGCTAAACACGTATATTAACAAAATTAAAGGTTTGAAAGTAGAAAATAAAAGGCAACGACTAATGAAAAGATGCCAGGCGCTATATCTCTCTCGTGTTATTTGTATGATATATAATTATAATATAAATATAAATTGTATGATATATAAATTTGAACTTTAACTCTCCTAAATGCACAACTCCTTAATATCTTATTTAATTTTTCAATTTATTCATCTTAATAATTGTTCATAAAGTAACAAAAACTGTTTTCAAAATGGAAGATCAATTATAATACAATTCGATTATTGATCAATTAATATAATATCCATTAATTTTTTTTTGAACGGTAAATTTGGATCACTGACGGACCACTGAGTACCATCGTGCCACCAGAGGAACCACCCGATCATATCCATCTTCACTAGGCATAATGGCACACCAATTCAGGAGGAAACCCAATAAACATGGGAAAACCCTCATTGTGGGAATCGAACCCAGGACCTATTGATCCAGAGCTTTATCCCACATCAAGATGCCACTAGGCTATAAAGCCATGGGCTAATATCCCTTAATTAAGTATGATTTTCTATCAATAACTATTTAAATCATAGGAGAATATTTGTATTATTTATGCATAATTTAGATTTCATCAAAGCAAAATACTTTTAGTCTCACCATATGATATGAGGATATTTGTATTATCTATGTATAATTTCAAGCTCATCAAAGTAAGACACTGTTAGTCTCGTCTCACGAAAGGGTCTAGTGCGATTAGCCCTTAGTGTAAGAATAAATGATTCTTTCTTTAGAGGACTTAAGGATGAAAGTTTAGAGAGTATGGGAGTTTTAGAGCGAGAGTGTTGATAGCGCTTGACTACCCATATCATCACCATCATACATTAGCATTGAAGAGATCTTGTAAATGATGTAATTTATATATATTATATGTAAATGTAAATATAAAATTTAAATAAATTAACTATTCACTTAACAGATTAGGGGAATCGTTAACTTTTTTTCGTTATTACACATTTCACGTATATTGATTTTGATTACACATATATTGAATTAACTAAAAATACATATAATATAAAAAGCATTTTCCAATTTGGTGCAACTAAATTATGAAATTATATCGTCGATCCAATTTTATAAAAAAGATCTTTCTTTAAAAGTAAATCGTCGATCCAGTTTTATAAAAAAAAAGATATTTCTTTAAAAGAAGTTTTGCAGCACAAAAAATATTATATGCAAAATGTAGGATATCTTATAAGCAATATAAATAATAATGTTACCATAGTTTCTTGTTCTTTAAAATATTTGTACGAATTTACCTTTCAATTTACAAGAAAACGTGTAAAGGTTTGTTAAGAATTGAAATCTTCAAACACTCGTAAAAAATTCAAATAGGATAAGTAAAATGCAAAGACCAAGACTTTCAAGACTCTTCGACCCACTACTAAAAAGAATGAATGATACAAATTTGTGGTTGTATAATATTTACAAATTTGTGGTTAATATAATACACATATGGTGGGATTTAGGGGTGTTCAACGAATTGTATTGAATATTTGAATAAATCTTGGGTTCAGTTATTCTACAAAGTAATATAAAAATAAGAAATCATTATAGAATGACAAGTGTCTCAAAAGAAAACAAGTGCGAAAAGTAATTTTGTTAAAGCGAATACAAAGACTATGCACATTCAAGTCACATGCATACTTTTTCATATTTTTTAAAATATACCATAATTTTTTATATAATTGTTTTCAAAAAATTATAATATCTATTTTCTTTAATATGTAATAGAAAAAAATTCGAAAACCCAGTTGCGTATTACACAATGGACGTAACATAAAACACAATGAGTATCAAACTAAAAACACAATGGAAAGTAGACAAAAACACAATCGATGATAACAAATAAAAGACACGATGGACATAACGATAAAACATAATGAGTATCAAACTAATAACACAATGGAATGTAGACCAACGACACAGTCGATGACAACAGATAAAAGACACAATGGACATAATGTAAAAACAAAAAGTATCAAACTAAAAACACAATTGAAAGTAGACTAAAAGCACAATTGATGACAACATATAAAAGACACAAATAGTGAGAACAAATAAAAGACACAATGACAACATATTATTACACAATGAACAACAAATTAAAACACAAATGGTAGCAGAATAAACACAATGACCAGAACCTATAACACAATGTATAGAGTACCCAAAATATAACATCATTTTCATTGTGTCATACATTGTGTTATAGGTTCTGATAAAAATGCAATGAACATAACCCAAATTAACATTGTGTTATAAGTATTGATAATAACACAATGTACAGAAACCTTAGTAAAAAATGTAAGGACCAAAACCTAATTGAAAGACACAATGGTCACAACCTTTAACACAGTACAAAGAAAACTCAGTAAAAGTGAAATTTTTTTATTTTATTTTTTTATATTAATACCATACGCATATTAAAGATAAAAAACACTTGTTATTATGGTGATTTTTTTTTGAAAATGTCTAATGAAAAAGTTATGGACGTTTTAAATTTTGATGGATGAATTGACATGTGCATTGCATGTGGAGATAGAAAGTCTATATATGTAGGATTCCTTTTATGCCATTTTATTATTTTCATTTTGCAGAAACTAATCTCAATCTTCCAAATCTAAGATCAATGGTTTAGAATTATTCTTATTTATGTTGTCCTTTGTATTTTGATCTTAATCCAATAAATCCAATAGAATTATCCGAATTTTGAAATTTTGGGGCGGGATTCAATTAGATTACTGATCTCGAATTTGATTCGAAATTGTAAAGTTGGATTCGAGTTCGATTTGTGATTCAAAGACTGAACTCGGCTCAAATGGAACCAAAGCGATTTTCAACTTGTTCGAGTTCAATTCAAACATTGAACACCTTTACTAGTGATTTTGACGTTATATGCTTATTGAGATGATTACTTGATCTAATATTAACTATTAAAAATGAAGTCTTAAAAAGCCCTTTTGTAGTTCGTGTATTTATCTTGACATTTATGTATAAACGACTTTTTAAAACCCAAGCTTTGCGGTGGGACTCTTAAACCGAACAAAAAATAAACGTAAAATGTTAAGCCACACATGGTGTTACGAACAAACCCACTAAATTTAGAACGAAACGTAAAACATTATTGTAGAAAAGATAACTATATATTTTTTTAGAAATTATTTAAGATATTTTATTGTTCTAAGAGGTAGTGAACCGTCAAAAAGAATACCATTTTACAATAAATATATGAAACAAAAAAAAGGTTTCAGTTATATCAATAAAATCTCATACCTTAAGCATTTATGAGTTTAACATTGATATAAACGAAAATAAAACAGGAAAAATCAAAACATAATATTTGTAATACCACCAATTATCTTATCAAAAATCATCCGATTTACAAAATAAAATAAACAAACATTCAAGAATGAATGAACATGAACAAAAAATTCGTTTGGTTAAAAGAACGAACATGAACATAGGTGTCACACCCCGCCCAAATCAGAAACACGAGGCGTGACCACGAAAGGTTTTCAAGCATTCAATTAGCAAACGTCTACGTGAAAATAATAATAATAATAAAACCAACGATACCAAATGTATTTTGAAAGTTTACAAACCTAAGTATTTAAGTTGGCATACACCGACCGAATAAACATCGTGTTTAAAAATACGTATACAAAAGACATGGTTTATAAAACAAAGGCTTTGACAAGTATACCCCGCACGAGGACGGGAACTACAAGACAACCCCCCCCCCCTAAAAAAATGGTATCATCATATGCATTCTATCCTTGATCCTTAAGCCAGGAGGTACCTGCTCACTTACCTGAAATGCATGCTTAAAAATGTCAAAATATTGTTTGTGAGTTCACATGTTTAAATAACACAAATGAATCTTTGAAAACATATGATAAAACCGGTATGCATAGTCTAATGAAAACCACAATAGTCAAATCATGGTCTTGCTTGACGTATGTGTCGACATAAGCCTGTAACCAACCCATAACGATAATGCCTCACCACATCGTACACCATGACGATGTCAATTCGGACACAATTGCACTCCCACAAGGTCACGACCGTCCATGAGTGGGGATCGTTACGCCCAAAAGATCTATTCTACTGTTCCACGGTCATAGCCACAACTAATGGTTACTAAACTAAAACGATACCACAAGGACTTCTGAGCTCAAAACCAACCAACTTATGCGCACATAATAGAGTGAAATGGATTTTATCCCCAACTATCATACCCCGTAACCAAGCATGAATTTCCCCCGATTTAAATAAATATTTAAATAAAGTAAAAGGGGTCGTGAAGACTCACAAATTTTTAACAGTGCAAGTGCTAGTAAATACTCAAATTGTCTGAAATAATTCCCCGATCTACACATGTGCTAAATTTAATAAGACACTAGGCCTAAATATGTTCTACCCAACAAGTCGTTCACCATACTTGTTTAGACACAACGAGATGTTAACCTTTTATTTAAAAGTGTTAAACGTTACGATGCATTGGGGGTTATTATCCAAATGTTCACAACACACACACACACACAAAACTAAACAATAAAAATATTATAATATATATAAGGCTAGGAATTTGCTACAAAGTCCAAATTTCTTAAAACGTGTAAAAAGCATATAATACCATAATGTCAACCATAAAACACACAAAAAACCCACAAATAACATAATGGAGATTACTAAAAGATCATACATGTGGGTTTTGTTTATGTTTTGGATGATAAGACTCTGATGAGGTTTTTATGGACTACTAAGGTTAAAATATGGTGTTTTAGTAATCTTCACTATTTCATTTATGGGTTTTAGGTGTGTTTTATGGCTGAAATTATAGTGTTTTATGACTTTTTATGTCACATACCCAACCGATTGTGGAAACATCGGGGCGAGATGAAATAGATTGCAAAAGACTTCATAACACTAATTATGACAATATTATAATGATCAGGATTTCATTGCATTACTAAAAGAGAATTACAATTGTTTTGGAAGTAAATACAACAACTTGAACAAAAAATCAAAATACAACAACAAGTACTATATATATACCCATAGGGTTAGGGTAAAATGAAAACTCATACAGTTGTGTGAACTTATATAACTCAACCTTACGAAAGGTTTTTAAATTTTTTTTTACCAAAAATCCTAAAAAAGCAACTTTTCCAAAAAAAAAAAGTCGTAAATACTATAAAAGGTGACGTCATGCTTATGTCATCACATTTTTACAGCCGCTATAAGGGCCGAAAAACACCACTTCAAATTTTTTTATGTTTTTTAGGCAATGTTTTCTAACAGTTTAATCTAGGGTGTGAAAATGGGGTCAAAACTCACACGGAAAGGTCGAGTTCTCTAAGTTTTCACAATTCGGGGTGGTTTTTCCTTGATCCTAATCCTATATATCCTATACCCATATATATATATATATAATATGCGTGTGTGTATATGTATATGTATATAATATCACACATTATCACATAATACCGGGACCTAGTCCCAAAACCACAAATACGACCAAATAAACATATATTTCACGAACAAAATGCTATATTTATTTACGTGGGATGACGTCCACAAAATCCTTTCAATAAATATATATTTTACGACCAAAATATTATATTTATTCATGTGGAACAATGTCCACAAAACCTTACAATAAATATATATTTTACGACTAAAATACTATATATCATTCACGTGGAACAATGTCCACAGAACGCGTAAGTTGAACCCGACCGAATATATATATTATTCTTAAAACAAATATATATTCCTAAATACGATAATAGTCGGAAAATGGTTTTTTCAATATTATTTATGTATTCATGGAAAAACCGTTCGTTGACACGAACATTTTGCTCACATATTATTGTTATGGGCGGAATTTTGGACATATATCCTAACAATATATCCTGACTTTATGTTTTCTTTCTATGACCAGGATATTGGTAACATCCTGCAGAAGTATCTTGGTCACTACTGACAATTTGTTTGTATGCTTCAGTTGCAAGGGACGAACGTTAACAAAAACCAAGTCCACCTGAAGACTCACTCAAGCTGGTTGAAAAGTGGACGTTGATGGGGAAGAATAGGTCTACAAAGGTCACAAGGGATATTCTCCGTATCCCAGGATTGTAGGATGGTTAGTTAGAGTTAGAAACTATATAAGGGGGTGTCGGATCACTAGAAAAACACACACAATCCGTACACTCACTGATCCTCGCTACTTGTGCAATCAAACACTTCACAGTTCATATTTCACAATCATTGTAACACTTAGAGCTCATCTGTGCATTATCCCGAAACTGTATCCTGATATTTCAATCAATAAGAAGAACAAAGGCAGCTGGCAGTTGTCAGCTCCTGAGGTTTTTTGCCGGCGATCTAGATAGATCAAGGGCTTTCCTCGTACATCCTGTGTCAATCTTTACTTTTATTGTTCATTACATGTTAATTGATATAGTTTGATATCCTAAAACTATATCATGAAACTATTTTCTTTAATAATCAACTTAACACATTTTTACAAATCACAATAGCATGCTACCTCACAAACTAAATTTGATCACTTAATTGCTTCGGTAATTTTTTGACCAAAACAATTATATACAGATATTCACATACATAGTGCGTTTCTACATAACGAGCACTTAACCATCCAGTTCTTTCACATACATATATATACTACGAACATAAACTTAACCACACAAACTGTTCCACGTATACCATGTATATATCTTACATGAACATGCAGCATATAACATATACATAACACGCACACCCCATCTACGTTCACCAAAACTCGTTAACTTACCAAAGAATATATACATACATATACTTCGGTAACAAAATACCTAGTCATTTTCCTAAAGCGTGCGACCTATATAAGTCATGTAACCTATCCGAATCACATATAGATCGCACTTAGTAAAATAAACACATTTCATCATCGACATGATAACACGTAAGTACCAAATAATAGTCGTTCATAAGTCGTCAAGTTTCACGTAACACACTTATAAGTTTTGTTACCCGTTTTTCTAGATATTATATACCAAAATATCTAACGATTCGAAAATATAAATATTTTGTATTTTAAAATACTTGTAGGTAAAATTATATATAGTTTCCTAGCGACGTCAAGACTTAGTCGTTTATATTCAAAACTCGATTTTCATAGGATCGATATATTTTATACCAAAATACTTATACGTTTTGCAAAAACCCGAATTTATATAACATGACATTTATACTAAAATCTCCCAAGTCGTGTTTTAGTATACCAAATTTATCATAAAACTCACTAGGATCATAACATGATCATTAAACCACATATCACCAAGCTTGGTGATCCTTATGTTAATATACACCTTAACGTAACAATATCACAATTTACCCTGTTATGCCCTTATATCGTCAAGATAATACTTAACACGTAAAAACCATGTATACACATACATTTAATAACTCAAGGCATCAACGTGACAATGTTTACTATTAACAACTTTCATGTATCAAAATTACCATCTTTCACATATTAAGCTATTTAAACCCATAAATACACTTAATATACTAAAGGATACATACACCCACTTTTAACACCTTCCAAACCCTAATATCCAAGAGTATCATTAAAATATATTAACTTATATTTTAACATTTTAACCAAGATCATAATCCTTAAACATCATAAACTATCCTTATGAACTCATATAACCATTAAAACTATATTTTTAGTAAGTTTCATCATCCATACAATAAACCAACATTTTAATATACTAAAACAACTATAATCACAACACATATATATATTATATATATTTAAAAATCTCATTTTAAGCAAGAGTTTACTTGTTAAATCATAATACTTTATTAACATCTCCTTGGTGTATAACTTATATAAATAGACGCTACTCAAGATGTATAAATAAGTAGGGTTAAGATTCATACCACAAGCACAAAATCTTTTTAAAAATAGATGATGATGTGTGCAAAATGCAACATATAAATTATATCAAATAAGGTATAAAACTAACCCTTTTTAGTACTAATGTTGGGAAAAACACGTCTCTTTGTTCCTTTTGTATTTTCAGGATAAAAAGAACTTAAAAGAATAAAAGAAGCAAATAAGCAACCAAAACAAACATAAATACGAAAAGAAGGAATAACGAGCCATGCCCGATCCCTCAGCAACACCCCAAAGACAAAACAAGATAACAGAAGATGACCACGGGCCCGTGTCCAGCCGAACACGGGGCGTGGTCAGATCTTGCACTTCAAGACAAAACCTGCAGAAGCTTCTACGCCCACCACAGGGACATGCCCAGACCAACATGGAGCGTGGTCAACTATCAGATTTGCAGAATCCAGATAGTACAGCGAACAGTTGACCACGGGACCGTGCCCAGAGGCCACGGGGTCGTGTGGGGCCCTTTGCTGTCAGATGCAATAAATGAAAGAAGAGAAGATGGTTGGCCACGGGCCGTGCCCACTGGACACGGGGCCGTGGCCGGGCTACTATTTTGGACTATAAATAGGGGTGCTTAGTTCACTTCAAAGGCATCCCTTGGAAAACCACTTCTCTCTCACTTTGCCACCACTCCACCACCACTACAACACCAACACCCACAACCATCATCCATCTATCATCTTTAGAGTGTGTAGTAGTCTCGGGAGCCAAGATTGATTGTAAGGGTTTTTGTCAAACAAAGGCCATACTTGGCTAATCTCTTACATTACTTGGTGAAGACAAGTCTTTAATGTATTACTTTTGATTATTAATCTTTCGGCACTTTTTAATTGGATATGTATTAATGACTTTAATAACTAGTTTCTTATGTTGAAAGTGAATTTTCCTAACCATTTCTTCATGATGTCATTGATTTGCTCATTCGTGTCTTTACGGTCTATATAAAGCGCGTTAACTACTTGGAAGGGGGTTAGAAGGGTGGTTTGGTAAAGTTCTTGTCACATTCAGTGTATAGATCCTGCGAGTACTTGGTTCAAGCTTACTAGGACCTCCTTCAATGCCCCAAAGGTATTGGATTGCGGGGGTACGAATAGCTTGAACCCCTCATATGTAAACTACTATTAATACTTTAAACTGGCTACTTGGGATTGTATCCCTGCTGACTCAAACCACTTAGCCGAGGGTAACGTCACCTTCAAAAGAGGGGCCTACCACTTTTCGCATTAATAACTTATTTAATTATCTTCCAATATTTTGACCCTTTGGGATTGTATCCCTGTTGACTCAAACCACTGGGTTGAAGGTAATGTCACTTCAAAAGAGGGGCCTACTACTATAACTAAGATAATCTCTTAAAAAGTCCGAAAGTGCGAAAATCATCAAAGGATACATTAAAGATGAGTTGGATCCAAGTGATTTTATCTTGTCTAACTATTTTTTCATTTTATTTATCTTTTTATTTATTTTTTCTTTTATGTTTAAAATCTTTTATAAAAAATTTAGATTGATTAGACGTTGACGATAAACCGGTACTAAAAGCTCTTGTGTCCTTGGACGACCTCGGTATCTTACCAACATTATACTACGCTCACGATGGGTGCACTTGCCCAAGTGTGTGTTTAGTGTTAGTACAATATCGTGCTTTATAAATTTAAAACTTGAATAATGCGTAGAAAGGGCTCAAAATATTAATAAAAATATAATATGCTCATCACACACCAATGGATTGAAAGGTATAAGTTGAGGTGTAGCTCCAAATTCCTTCCTAAGACTTCTATCACCTCAACATTTTAGGGCTTTTTGTGTGTATATTGTGAGTTATAGTGTGATGAACAACGGTTTTGGGTGTGTTCTTGGCCTTGGCCGAAAATATAAAGGAAAAGGGAGTTTTTTGAATATTGGAATTGGTAAAATGAAGTGGGTATGTGTAGTATAATGTGGTTCATAAAAAATATCTCAAGACGTAAAAATTGTATATCTTAATCAAATCCTAAATACCATACTTTTACACCTTATTTGTCAAACAAGTAAAGTGAAGGTAAGGGGTGTGGGCCCTAGGTATGGGGGTGTAGGTTAGTCAAAAAGTTAATGTGGGTCCCACCTTTTCAAAGGATTAGATTAAGTATGTCTAATTGCGCTTATGTCTAATTACCCCTAATGCTCGTAATTTAGGTTCATTAGGCTAATTAGAGTGATTAGGACCTTAATTAGGAGTTAACTCTCTACTCACTATTAATTAGTTTACTAAACATCGCTTAGTGACACGTCAGCCCTATCCAGGTTGGGGTGTTACAAAAGATATTTTTGTGGCCATCTAGTTAATAAATCTCGGGTTTTATTGCGTAAAAGTTCATGCATATTAACGGTAATCAGAAACATAAAACAGTTCCATTAAATATTAAAGTTAGGGTTACATTCCAAAAGATAGTTCATAGCCCTAAGGCCCAAAATACATATTTATTTTATAAAATAGATAAGCATATGCGGTTAGCATCCTAGGGTTTATTCTCATTCTTCACCCCGCCCAAAGTGACCTGTGAACCTCTGGTGAAATAAAATAAACGGAATGAGCCGAATGCCCAGTACAGAATAATAGGCTTAAACAGCAACAATGATAATAGTAGCGGTAACGGTAACAGTAACAACAGTAGCCATAACAGTAACAATAATATGATACAATAATAAGCAAGTCAACCAGTAAATGTATCATACGGATGTACCCTTGAGCCGAACAGTAATATGTATGATGGGTGTGGGCACACACAAACCATCTACCTCAGTAACAGTATTCCTAGGATCGATCCATAGCCTCCTAGTAGCTATGTACCACACTTGTACCTAGGGACGACGTGAGCTAATCTATCTGTTATGGAAGGAGCACATGTTATTGGTGCCTCAATAACGTGCCCATGGGACACTCCATGAAAAGCGTAGAACTCAGGGTAACAGAGCACATTCAGTCATAAACAGTAATCCAGTTTGACAGTAAACAGTAACCATATAACCATTATCAGAACATGCGATAATGAGTACAATATAATCATAAACCTATCGCATGATGTCAAGTCAAAGTTAAAGTCTGAAAATGAAATGAACGGACTGTCAAACAAATCAAGGTTCAAAGACGTTAGGAGTTCCAAAGGAAACGATGATCAACGTTAGGGTTTATAAACAATCGAACCAGATAACAAAAAGGAAAAAGGGGTAAGGATCCGTACCTTGTTTTCTTGATTTGTTGTCTTAAAAATATATACTTGTCAAGCGTGTTTGTATAAGGTACATCGTGTCTATATATTTCATAATGTTGTGTTCGTGCATATAAAGTGTATATATATACACATTCGTTTATTACATTTATGTCCAGTTTTACCTCAAGTTTGCTTAAGTGTTACATAAATTAATTTTGCTTCGATTAAAGACTATGTATGTTTATTTATATTTGAAACATAATTTTATTTTTAGTTGTAAAATAGTTTAATATATATGTTTAAATAAAATAGAAGTTAATTAAAAATATATGTTAGTTATAAGATTTGAACTTTGTGACTTAAAGATTGTAAGTAAAAAGCTTTACCAGTAAGCCACTTAATCATTTGTATTTATCTTATAAAATTTGATTATGTAAACAAGTATTCTGATGTTATTAATTATAAAATACCAAAAATAATGTCAACATGAAGGTTTGAACCCAAGACCTTTAGTTTCTAAGTCCCAAGACTTATCCAGCTAGACTACACCACTTTCTGATCCATATTTTGAAATATGATTTAATTAACAAGAAATCTGGTGTGTTTAAATATACTTCTGATGCATTAAAAAGAATGTCTCTTGCAAGATTTGAACTCAAGACCTCTAGGTTATAAGTTAGAGTCTTAACCAGTGGACCACTTAATGATTTATGTTTAATTTATGAAATCTGATGTTGTATATAAGAATCCTGATGCATTAAACGGAAATTCTGATGTTTCATCAGAAATTCTGGTAAAAATATATGTCTCTAGCATGATTCGAACTTGAGACCTCTGGGTTGTAAACAAGCTGCTGAACCAACTAGGCTATAGGAGCCGTTGTGAATAATCAGCCTTCTTAATTATTTATTTACTTGTTTATCTTCTTCTTTATCATACTTTATACAAAACTAACACTCACAAAAAAAATTATATATTCCCTTTTCATTATAGATTAACCTTAAAGTTTCAAAAATAAAAATTTAGCTTATGGTTACCTTGGTAAAAAACGCGTTTCGGGTCGGAAAGTACGTAAGTATCGCCGGAATTAATATTTCTTCAACGAAAATGGTTTCGGGTGGTACGTTTTTCATGGTTAAAGCTTGAGTAGTTTAGTAGAGATGGTGGTGAATGAAAGGTGGCGTCGGTATGGTGTTCGGTTTCGGTTACGGTTACCGGAACCGGGTTTTCTTATTAGAGGTGATGGAGAATGGTGTAGCTTGTGAGTGAAGGTTGAGGATGGTTTTGCAAGATAATGGGAGCCTCTATTTATAGAGTGGAAATGAAACTTCTAGTTGAAGAGAAGTTGTAGAGATTTCTAAAAGTTAATTTGCATGAAATAATTCATGTATATATTATTTTATTTACATAAATTTTCATCTATTCATTTCTATGAAATTGTCTGACATTTACCCGTATGCTCATTTTGCAAGCATTCCCACTTGCAAAGGTGAAAGTATTATTTTATTTGTTATTATGAGATTTCATAATTTTGTTAACAAAATTTATTCATTTACTAGTTTTTATTATTTTAAACTTCTAATTTTAATAAAAGAAGACATATGTATGTACATATAAATTTCGGTTATCACAACTATTACCCCCTTAAAAGAAATTTCGTCCTTGAAATTTGTAAGTTAGAGCATAAATGATCATGGAAATAACAATATCAAAAATTTCACATCACACATAAGAAACAAGGTTCACAGTTACCTGGACTGAAGGTTCTATGACTCGAATAGACCAGGATATGCAGAACGCATGGATTCCTCGGTTTCCCAATTTGCTTCTCGATCAGTATGGTTTTTCCAGAGAACCTTAACGAAAGGAATCACTTTCCTATGCATAACCCTTTCCTGACGATCTAAGATAGTCTCGGGCTCTTCTTCATAAGAAAGATCCTCGTGAATCATATGCAACGAATAACTAATGACATGGAGTGGGTGATAGTTGTATCCTCTCAACAAGGACACATGAAAGACATTATGAACATGCGAGAGTTGAGGCGGTAACGCTAGACGATAAGAGACCTCTTCAACCCTCTCAAGAATTTCGAACGGACCGATGAAACGAGGGCTAAGCTTTCCCTAAATTTCAAATCTACGAACACCATGACAGGGTGATACTTTTAGAAACACATGGTCACCAACTTTGAATTCTAAAGCTCGTCTATGCTGATCAGCATAACTCTTCTGTCGGCTTTGGGCTTCCTTCATCTTTTCTCGTGCAATAGCGACTTTCTCATTCGTAATATGGACTAACTCTGGTCCTTCGATGATCTTTTCTCCAACTTCGTCCCAGCATATTGGAACAATTTCAACACAAAAACATTCACTGGTTTAATCTTCCAGGAATATTGGAACAGATAATATTTCAATATGTTTTTATCTATTATTCACATCGAACAAATAGTAATGTCATTGATTTAATGTTCCAGGAATATTGGAACAATTTCAACACAAAATGTTCACTGGATAACCACCAACGCTCGTTTTATAAATTTTTATTCGCAACGAATAAGACTTTATGGACTCAATTAACATTAACATGTAATTAGGTCTAAATGCAATAATCCATGCATTTCTCGGATATTGCTAGACTTTATGGACTCAATTAACATGTAATTAGGTCTAAATGCACGTAATTTATTAATAGACAATGCTTAGATCGTATGGGTTAAACATTAATTTTTCCGATTGTCACAATAGGTCTCGTTCGTTCAATTGTGTCCGTGAATGTTAAGTAACATGTTCATGAGCACTCATTTATGTTGTTCACGAGATTTTGTACCTTTATTTATTTTACCTAAACTTTTATGTTCTTTAACTTCTATTAAATTTGTTATCCTAAAAATTAAAACAGGAAGCCATATTCCCACTGTGTTTATGCACTATTCTCCTATCCTTCCTCAATATTCACATTAATGAACACTATCGAACTCTGTTTAATGATTATTGCTTTAAATTCCAGCTGCTCCAGCCATCCACCTCTAGCATCTGTCGCTTTCACCGTGTTTATTTGTGTACGTGAACCGTTCGTAAACATATTCATTTCCTTAATGAACGAACAAGAACATAAAATCTCGATTGGTAAGTGTTCATGAACCGTTCATGAACAAATTTATTTTCTTAACGAACGAACACGAACAAGACTATGTTCATGTTTGTTTAGTTCGTTTAGAGTCCTAAACGTTGTTAAAGTTCGTATTAAAGTTAATGTAGTAATACATGTACCGTGAAAATTAAAATATATATTTTTTTTACGATTCTAATGATTTTTTTTCAAAAGTAGACTTTTAGATAATAGTATTCACTTGATATACAAATAAATATGCTATTCTGCTAAATGTGTTGAGTGGAAGCCCACAGTAAAACCGAAACATGAATGATTATAAATTATTTTTGTCTTCTCACCAAGAATGGATGGTATTCCAAAGTAAAGCAAGACATTAGGAAATTAACATGTGGACACTGACGAATCCAAACCAAAGAAAATTGAATAGTGATATGTGAGAAAGACTAGAAGTTGATAATTTATAGAGGGTAAATAAGAATAAAGTGTGTTACTTGAATTTGAATTTTGAATCGAAAATCATAAATTCGTATTCGATTAGAAATTCAATTACTGAATTCAGATTGAACCTGAATGGAATCAGAACATTCAAAAACCGAATTCGAATTCAATATGAGTCGAATTTCGAGTCCGATTCAAATACCAATATCCCTATGTTGGGTATTCGTTACACTATACTCATCGAGTTTACGTGTATTCTCACGGGTATTGAGGACACTCACTTACCCGAAATAACATATCTAAATTATAAGAAAGCCTAGAGTCGCCACAATTGCGGTTGATCTTATGAGGTTCATAATTATCTTTTCGGATGTCTATTACCTAAAGCGTAATCTTAAACTCACATTAACACCCGATAGGAAATGTAACATCCGTAAAAAAAACGGATTTTACCAAACCCGCTCCGTTTATTAACCGAACAATCAGTTTAAAATTTCGTGGCGTATTTAATGCCCAAATTAATTTTAAACGATACATAATTAAATATTATATTGGAATATATAATTTGTTTTTGAAAAATTGTTAAAAATAATGAAATAAAAATAAAATGGCATTGCCGGGTTTCGAACCCGGGTCAGTCAGCCGGGTCAACAAACGACTTAACACCCACACACTCAACCACTGCGCCACTTGTATTCCTTGTTAATTAATGGAAACAATTAATACATATTATAATTCTCGAATTCAAAATCGGCGCGCCCAAATGCAGTCGTCGGAAATCCCAGCGATCTCGCGAGATTGGATGGTTACTTCAGTTATAACGTAAACCTTAAACACTGCATCGGTTATAACCGACGCCTGAACCCGCGACACAAGCTATAACCGCCGGAAAACGTAATGACTTTGAATCAAGCCTGAAATCCGACTCTATTCATCTCGATTCCTGCCCTATAAATACCTCCTCGAACCTCTGCAAGCTTTTTCGCTCAAAACCGCACCTTTACCCGACGTAATTCCACTCGCCGGAAAAGTTCTGCATCTCGCCGGAAAACCGAGCCCTTCACTTCTGAGCCTTACTGAACCCCCTGAGCTTATACCGAAGTCACCCACATCCTTTTCAAGCTTGCTGAAGACTCTCTGCCGCAAGACACACGACGCCGGAATCTTTTGCTGTCACCGGAGTTCTGCCGGAGAAACAGAGAAGTCCAGTCGGTATACCATACGCTTAAATCTTTCATTCTTTTTATATATCTCACATATAATTAACCACCAGACACTAACGAACATGATTAAAACTTCGAACCAGTCAGTCATCGTTTCTGGTTAAGACTGACGAAGAAGACGAAGTTTCGGTAACATATAAGTTTATTTTAAATCAAGAAATAACTCGGGTTAGACACACAGTCCAGTGGTGGACACGTAAACGTCTCGAGTTCGAATCTTGTCCCACGCATGCTTGCCTTAATAAAAATGTCTTTTTTTGTTAACCGAACCGGAGTCACCGCTGTTACATGTTAAGTTTAATAATAACCGGAATAATAACCAAGTTAGACACACAGTCCAGTGGTGGACTGTGTGAATGTTTAATCACACGTCACGAGTTCGAATCCGGACTACCGCACCGGTCCGGACAATTATCTAACCTTTTTAAATAAGGCGGAACTGAAATTATTTAATTGTATATAAGTATAATAAAAATCAGGTTATATAACAAGTTAAACACACAGTCCAGCGGTGGACTGTGTGTTAACCTAAACCACAGGTCCCGGGTTCGAGACCTGTGGAGCGCACCGAGTCACTGATTAAAATCTTTTTAGAAATAAGTTGATTTTCGAATTAATCTAATTAATATATAAATATAATTAAAAACAGAAATATTTCGGGTTAGACACGTAGCTCAGTTGGTAGAGCTGCGTGCACGCGTACGGGAGGTCTCGGGTTCGAGCCTCACTCAGTGCACACATACACGCATACGAACCGGTCAAAGTGAACAGTCAATGGTCAATGGTCAACGGTCAACGGTCAAAAAAGTCAACTTTTTTTATTATTTTTATTTATTTATTTTAATTAAAAATCAATTAAAAATACTTAAAAATAACATTTTTAAGGTTAGAAAATAGCCTTAAACTCACAAAAATACACCAAACAATCCTACTAAAAGGGATTAATAAAATCCGTTTACTTACCGAACCATAATGCTATTTATCTAGGTTAGTTTCACTCGTGGTTAAAACCAACTTCGCGTGCATTCAACATTATCAACCGAACGCACCCAAGGTGAGTGAATTTTACAACTCCCCCTTTTTAATTACACGTTTTGGGGTGTGTCATGTGTCACAAAATAATTAACTCGTTTATTTAAACTTGTGCCATACCATATTGTGATCTAAACTTAGATTGTTTATATTGTTGTGGTTATGTATTTCATTTTGTCAACTTATATGAAAGTCATCCATTAAGCCCATCAGTTCCTCGTGGGAGACGAGTTGAGCAACGCGTGCCTCAAAATAAATCCATTATTGTTCATGTGTGTATTATTGAGTTTATATTGTTTGTAGTTATGTATTTCATATTGTCAAGTTTATGCAAGTCATTCATTAGGCCCATCAGTTCCTCGTGAGAGACGAGTTGAGCAACGCGTGCCTCTAAACGATCCATTATTGTTCATGTGTGTATTGTATAATATTAACTTGATTGGTGAATAAGTTTACATCTATTTTTACTCATGTGTGGTTGTGCACTTATTTTATAATCAATTAAATAAACTTGTTCAAATGTTTTCCATAGGATTCACTCGCCAACTTTTTGTTGATCAAAAAAACCCTTTTTACACATGATACAGGTGAACAGGATGAAGTAAGGAAAACATAGGAAATGCCTTAGAAGAAAACAATGAAGCCTAGATTGATATTTAGGACATGTTGTAATATTGATTGTAATTTTCCATTAAAGTGTATTAATGAATATGAAACGTTAAAATAAATGTCATGAGCTTTGATGATAACCCAATCATGCCCCGATCACCTTTTCCGCTGCGTGTCGGGGTGTGACAGATTGGTATCAGAGCCATGACTATAGGGATATAGGATAGGTTATTAGACCTTTAGAGCCTATACTATAGTCTGCCTAAATTTTAATTGATTAGGTGGTTACATACAAACTTATGATATTTATTTGTTTCATATATGTTTATATTTACAGTCAAACATACATACTTACATACACATTCATTATACATATTTCAATGTTCATATATTCAAATCATTTTCATACTCTCAGTATTCAAAGATTTTGTTGCAATTTTCAAATCTCATCAAAGTAAGTTCTGCGACGGGCATGTAGTAACTAGAAGGGTACAAGTACCGGTAGTCGGAACGTCCTGTCTAGGTTGGTATTCGTATAAATCCAATATAACGGACCAGTTTGCCTACCTGGGGACTAACGATGAGAGTACGAAGGACCTATTAGGCCAAAGCATGTCACACCAAACGTCGTTCGAACTAACCCCACTTTGAGGTGTCACCGTGTCTACACTGGACACATTCCGAATCTCATACGTTATATACATATTTCTCGATTTTCTCTGGGTTTTAGTGTACGTAACCAGGCTAACACATGCGAACCATATGAAAAACCCGGTATTCATGGGGGCCCACATGATTACGAAGGTGAAGTATGGCGGCATGTAGGGCCTAATGACGAGCAAAGCCCAAGACATCCTATGGATGTAGTAGATTTATTTTTCTATAATTATTTTATGAATGTTCATTCCTAGTGCGACCCATGATCCCAAAAGCATCCAACTCATACTCTTGACATGTATTCCTTGTAGATGTCTTCTAACCTCGCCCGTAGGAAGATGAGAGCAGGAAAAGCCCGCGAGCGCATGGCTGCCCTAATCGCTCAACAAATGGCTGCCGTAATACCCAACATTGTAATCCAAGTACAACAAGCACTTACTGCTAATCCTGCCAATCAAGAAAATCAAAACGTTATCAACTCTCCCCCAACTACCACTAAATGCACCTACAAGCATTTCAAATCATGCGACCCTCCGAAATACAAAGGGACTGAAGGCGTCACCGCTCTCCTCCATTGGTTTGAAGAAATGGAGAACACTTTTCTAAATTGCGATTGCCCCGATGATCGCAAAGTGCGATATGCTACCGGTCGATTATATGGGATAGCACTTACTTGGTGGAATACAGAGAAGGCCAAACGAGGTGTTGAAGATGTTATGACTTTAACTTGGAATGAATTGAAGGAAATCATGACCAGACGATTTTGCCCAAGGAGCGAAATCAAGAAATTAGAAGATGAATTTTATTCGTTGAAGCAAAAGGAAGGAGACCACACCACGTACAACAAAAGATTCCTCGAGTTACATCAAATGGTTCCCAACATGTTCACTCCCCTCTACCGTTTGATCGAGCACTACATTCGTGGTCTTCCGTCAAAGATTCAAGACTCTGTAATAAGTACCACGCCTGCAACTTTGGAAGCAGCAATGGAGCTAGCAACAACGCTCACCGAGAACCGAATCCGGAACAAAGACTTCAAGGAGGAGAAGAAGAAGGATAAAGCATCGACTGAAACCTCCGACTACACCCAAACCGAATCCCCTTCTCAAATTCTAAGAGAAAAAGAGACGGCAACTTTTCGCTACTATCCAACGAAACCAACCAATTTCACACGCCATACCCATCCAAGCTATCCCAATCACTCAAGTGGCACCCAACTCAACTTACCCAAATAAGAAACCATATCTTGGACCTCACCCTCGATGCAACAACTGTTTTTATCACCATCCCCTTACCTTACCTTGTCGTCTATGTGCAACTTGTGGACGCTATGGTCATTTGAGCAAGGTTTGCCGCACCCCTCAAAACCAAATCTTTTCCCCTACTCAAAACATGATCCAAACCTATCAACAACCCAATACCCCATGTTCCCATATGTTCGAGCTTGTTTCAATTGTGGCGACCCTACCCACTTTAGAAACACGTGCCCTCGATTGGTTAACATCATAAACACTCAAGCTCAGTCAAACCCAGTTAACCAAGTAAATCAAGAAAATCCAATCACTAGGCCACCAGCAAGGGAAGAGTTTTCAACATCAACGCCAATCCTGTCGAAGATAACGACGGCCCAAACGAAGATACCCAACTAGTCCTCTTCACCGGAAATCAAGAATCAACTCCAATCGTTTAGTTTTATGTTTTTCTTTATCACATAGAACCAATCATAACTTAAGGATAAAGCCAATGGGAATTTGACAAGAATATGGTGGATACGCCGCTGGTACTTCCTATATATAAGTATTCTTGTCAAAGGATCGGAGGCATTATCAGGCGGTTATGAGAGGTTCCATGTATAGGCTGTTTGTGTGATTATTGTTTAGATTAAATTTATTATTTTCAGTACATGCAATACGATCGGCTCCATTTGATTGAGCCTTGATCGCACAGACATTTTCATTTTCAGTACATGCAATACGATCGGCTCGTTTGATTGAGCCTTGATCGCACAGACATTTTCATTATCAGTATCTTGTGGTTGTTGTGTTTGTTGTAGAGTCACATAGAACTAATCATACCTTGTGGATAAAGTCAATGAAAATTTGACAAGAATATGGTGGATACGCCGCTGGTACTTCCTATATATAAGTATTCTTGTCAAAGGATCGGAGGCATTATCAGGCGGTTATGAGAGGTTCCATGTATAAGCTGTTTGTGTGATTGTTGTTTAGATTAAATTTATTATTTTCAGTACATGCAATACGATCGGCTCCGCTTGATTGAGACTTGATCGCACAGACATTTTCATTTTCAGTACATGCAATACGATCGGCTCCGTTTGATTGAGCCTTGAGCGCACAGACATTTTTTTCATTTTCAGTATTTTGTGTTTGTTGTATTGGTTGTAGAGTCACATAGGACTAATCATAATTCACTGATAAAACCAATGAAAATTTGACGAGAATATGGTGGATACGCCGCTGGTACTTCCTATATATAAGTATTCTTGTCAAAGGATCAGAGGCATTGTCAGACGGTTATGAGAAGTTCTATGTAGGATTTAGTAGTTTCTTGGTAACTAATCATAACTTGCGGATAAAACCAACGAAAATTTGACAAGAATATGGTGGATACGCCGCTGGTACTTCCTATATATAAGTATTCTTGCCAAAGGATCAGAGGCATTATCAGGCGGTTATGAGAAGTTCCATGTAGGATTTAGTATTGCCTTGGTTGAAATTGTGTTACATTCATATCATCTCGCCATTTAAAGAAATTGGATTGTGTTCTATTTCTACATAAACTAACCTCTCCATCATAACAAACGAGAGAGGAACTGTCACCATTCAAACCTATATGCTATCAGAATGTGGATTCAAATATTGGTTGTTGTGTTATTTATGTTCTAGAGTTTCATCATAGGACCAATCATAACTTACTGATAAAACCAATGAAAATTTGACAAGAATATGGTGGATACCCCGCTGGTACTTCCTATATATAAGTATTCTTGTCAAAGGATCAGAGGTATTGTTAGATGGTTATGAGAAGTTCCATGTAGGTTGTAGTATTAGAAGTTTACTTTAGGATATAACCATATCCTTCCAAACATATCCAAACTCTTATGCATGATATCATATTTAGCGAAACAACACTGCTTATCAATATTTTTACAGTAGGCAACAAAAAGCGATTCCTGTAATAGGGTACTTAACCCTTACAAGGGACGTTACCGCCTCAAACAAAAATTTAAACTCTTACTTTTCTTCTAAGTATGTAACTGTCAAACTAAACACCATCATTCTTTTAGTCAAATATATCACTACTTAAATTTCGGGACAAAATTTCTAAAAAGCAGGGGATACTGTAACATCCGTAAAAAAACGGATTTTACCAAACCCGCTCCGTTTATTAACCGAACAATCAGTTTAAAATTTCGTGGCGTATTTAATGCCCAAATTAATTTTAAACGATACATAATTAATTATTATATTGGAATATATAATTTGTTTTTGAAAAATTGTTAAAAATAATGAAATAAAAATAAAATGGCATTGCCGGGTTTCGAACCCGGGTCAGTCAGCCGGGTCAACAAACGACTTAACACCCACACACTCAACCACTGCGCCACTTGTATTCCTTGTTAATTAATGGAAACAATTAATACATATTATAATTCTCGAATTCAAAATCGGTGTGCCCAAATGCAGTCGTCGGAAATCCCGGCGATCTCGCGAGATTGGACGGTTACTTCAGTTATAACGTAAACCTTAAACACTGCATCGGTTATAACCGACACCTGAACCCGCGACACAAGCTATAACCGCCGGAAAACGTAATGACTTTGAATCAAGCCTGAAATCCGACTCTATTCATCTCGATTCCTGCCCTATAAATACCTCCTCGAACCTCTGCAAGCTTTTCCACTCAAAACCGCACCTTTACCCGACGTAATTCCACTCGCCGGAAAAGTTCTGCATCTCGCCGGAAAACCGAGCCCTTCACTTCTGAGCCTTACTGAACCCCCTGAGCTTATACCGAAGTCACCCACATCCTTTTCAAGCTTGCTGAAGACTCTCTGCCGCAAGACACACGACGCCGGAATCTTTTGCTGTCACCGGAGTTCTGCCAGAGAAACAGAGAAGTCCAGTCGGTATACCTTACGCTTAAATCTTTCATTCTTTTTATATATCTCACATATAATTAACCACCAGACACTAACGAACATGATTAAAACTTCGAACCAGTCAGTCATCATTTCTGGTTAAGACTGACGAAGAAGACGAAGTTTCGGTAACATAGAAGTTTAATTTAAATCAAGAAATAACTCGGGTTAGACACACAGTCCAGTGGTGGACTGTGTGCACATTAAACACGTAAACGTCTCGAGTTCGAATCTTGTCCCACGCATGCTTGCCTTAATAAAAATGTCTTTTTTTTGTTAACCGAACCGGAGTCACCGCTGTTACATGTTAAGTTTAATAATAACCGGAATAATAACCAAGTTAGACACACAGTCCAGTGGTGGACTGTGTGAATGTTTAATCACACGTCACGAGTTCGAATCCGGACTACCGCACCGGTCCGGACAATTATCCAACCTTTTTAAATAAGGCGGAACTGAAATTATTTAATTGTATATAAGTATAATAAAAATCAGGTTATATAACAAGTTAAACACAAAGTCCAGCGATGGACTGTGTGTTAACCTAAACCACAGGTCCCGGGTTCGAGACCTGTGGAGACGCACCGAGTCACTGATTAAAATCTTTTTAGAAATAAGTTGATTTTCGAATTAATCTAATTAATATATAAATATAATTAAAAACAGAAATATTTCGGGTTAGACACGTAGCTCAGTTGGTAGAGCTGCGTGCACGCGTACGGGAGGTCTCGGGTTCGAGCCTCACTCAGTGCACACATACACGCATACGAACCGGTCAAAGTGAACAGTCAATGGTCAATGGTCAACGGTCAACGGTCAAAAAAGTCAACTTTTTTTATTATTTTTATTTATTTATTTTAATTAAAAATCAATTAAAAATACTTAAAAATAACATTTTTAAGGTTAGAAAATAGCCTTAAACTCACAAAAATACACCAAACAATCCTACTAAAAGGGATTAATAAAATCCGTTTACTTACCGAACCATAATGCTATTTATCTAGGTTAGTTTTACTCGTGGTTAAAACCAACTTCGCGTGCATTCAACATTATCAACCGAACGCACCCAAGGTGAGTGAATTTTACAACTCCCCCTTTTTAATTACACGTTTTGGGGTGTGTCATGTGTCACAAAATAATTAACTCGTTTATTTAAACTTGTGCCATACCATATTGTGATCTAAACTTAGATTGTTTATATTGTTGTGGTTATGTATTTCATTTTGTCAACTTATATGAAAGTCATCCATTAAGCCCATCAGTTCCTCGTGGGAGACGAGTTGAGCAACGCGTGCCTCAAAATAAATCCATTATTGTTCATGTGTGTATTATTGAGTTTATATTGTTTGTAGTTATGTATTTCATATTGTCAAGTTTATGCAAGTCATTCATTAGGCCCATCAGTTCCTCGTGAGAGACGAGTTGAGCAACGCGTGCCTCTAAACGATCCATTATTGTTCATGTGTGTATTGTATAATATTAACTTGATTGGTGAATAAGTTTACATCTATTTTTACTCATGTGTGGTTGTGCACTTATTTTATAATCAATTAAATAAACTTGTTCAAATGTTTTCCATAGGATTCACTCGCCAACTTTTTGTTGATCAAAAAAACCCTTTTTACACATGATACAGGTGAACAGGATGAAGCAAGGAAAACATAGGAAATGCCTTAGAAGAAAACAATGAAGCTTAGATTGATATTTAGGACATGTTGTAATATTGATTGTAATTTTCCATTAAAGTGTATTAATGAATATGAAACGTTAAAATAAATGTCATGAGCTTTGATGATAACCCAATCATGCCCCGATCACCTTTTCCGCTGCGGGTCGGGGTGTGACAGGAAATAACAACTACCCGACTACACTTCTAACAAGTCTAAAATATTAATAATTTAAAGTTTCTATTAACTCTAGAATACTACTACTTTTATGTTTATTTAAGATTATATTAAATCTTAATATATTCGGATAATAGGTTCATGTATTTAGATAACATTTTATACAATACTCATTTCAAACATGTGAAAATTTCTAAAACTAATCTTATACTCGTGTGTAGAGGTGTGCAATAACCGAACCATTAACCAAAACTGAACTGAAAACCGACGAAACCGAACCGAAATTAACAGAAAGTCCTTTATCGATTATTTTTTACCATTAGTTAACCGAACCGAACCATTTACATTTTCATATAGTTCTTGGTTTTATACCTTCATTTCATGTTTTATACTTTCATTTAGGGCTGCAAATGTACTAAATGTGCGGCGGATAGTTCGTGAACCGTTCAGCGGGAAGTTCGTTCGTTTGTTAAACAAACGAACACAAACACATGAACAGAGTCGCATTCGTTTGTTTATGTTTGTGAACGTTCAGTAATGTGTTCGTTTATGTTCGGTAGTTCATTATTGTTTTTAGTTTTTATATTTATTTACATACTTCAAAATTCCGACAAATTAAATATCTAATAAGTGTCAATGTATTATATATTTTGTTCATGAACGATTGTTGGTGTTCGTTTGTTCCATTTGTGTTCATGAACATTAATTTGTGCTCATTTGTGTTCGTCAATGTTCGTTGTATAAAATTAACAAACAAACACAAACGAACACGAACAAGTTCATTTCCTTAACAAACGAACATGAACATAAAATCTCGTTCGATAAGTCTTCGTGAACAGTTCTCGAACACATATATTTTTAACAAACGAATACGGACAAGGTCTTGTTCGTGTTTGTTCGGTTCATTTGCACCCCTACTTTCATTTCATGTATTTATATCTCTATTTTATGTATTTATACATCCATTTTATATATTTATACATCTATTTCATGTCTTTATACCTCCATTACAAGTATTTCTAAGCAAAAACTTTAGTCCTTGTTTGATTTAGTTATTAGCCAAACTGAAAACCGACAAATTAACCGAATTAACGAATCGATTAACCGATGACTTCGGTTAGGGATACGGTTAATGCTAATAACCGAACCGTGCACACCCCTACTCGTATGCATTATTTGTCCCATATGTTTCAGGTTTCATACGCCCGCTTGCGGTGTGCACATATAATGGATATATGTGTGGGCGCTTAGGGGGCAAAAGTGAAATTTCACTAATTTTAACGTTATTTTACTAATTTCGTGAAAATAACATTATAAACAACGGACGGCTAATCATGCATGTAGTGGCGTTGATGTCCGAAAGACTAGGGGTACATGCACTAATCGGTCTTTGTCCAGATTGCTATATTTTGTGCCTTATGTCCAAGGCTTGATGCAAAACTACAATCGAGCCGGGGGTCTCACTGGAAGCAGCCTCTCTATACTACGGGATAGAGGTAAGGCTGTCTACAACTAACCCTCCTCAAACCCTACCTTAGCTTTGCTATGCGTTGGATTTACTGAGTATGATGATGATGTTTCAGGTTTCAAAAATTCCCATCAGGTTTAAATCTTTATGCTATTAATATTGTAGATTGTTGTGATATGTGATAAATAACAAATACTTGTCACACAATTATCAATGAATGACTGTGGGGTATGGGACGGGGGTTTGGGCGTGGGTTGGCGGGCAACGCCCATGTCACCACCTCGGAGGGGTTTGGCTTATGGCGTGGCCCGTTGGGCGGTACCCTGGCACCCGACGTTGGGCGGGGCTAGGTGGGTGAGGTGGCAGATGGTGATTGGCGGGTCAACCTAGCCATTTTAAAATTTAAAAACAAACTGTTTGGCTTGGCCAAATGGCTAACCCGAGCGGTTATAAATAATCCCCCCGCTAACCGGCGAAACCCGTTTCTGGCCGGAGGCTTTCGCAAGCTTTCGGCATAACATCGGAAACGATCGGCACAACCTAAACGCTTGCCAACACAAGTGGCGCGACCTACGACCGAAACTCGAGCGGTTCAAGGCCTACTACCAAAGCGTCCCGGGAGGGGACGTAAGCCACGACGACCGGGTCGAGGTGGCCAACATCAAGTACCGGTCCAAGGAGAGGAGGGTGTTCGACCAGCTCGCCCTCTTCGAGATCTACTTAACGCTTTAGGGTTTTTTTATATGTTTAATAAGTATGTTTTTTTTTGTAATGTTTAATAATATTTTTAGGTTTTCTTAATTAATATTGTGTGTATTTAAAAAAAAATCCACATGTCTAGCCAACTCCTCAAACCCCCACCCTACCGCTGGGTTGGTTTCATGGGGGGTGCCCCTCCTTTTTCACGCGTCAACCAATGCCCCAAATTCCCACCCACTGGACCCCACAGCCAAGGTAAAACAAGTTTTGAGCAAAATGAGCTTGGGTTAAAGCAAACCATTTTAAGTAGTGTCAATTCACAACCATTACATTTAGGCGCAATAAAACAACACTAATGACCACCGTCACCGACCCTTTCATTCCTCCATTCTCCGACCACAAACACCTCTTCGCCGCCATCGATCTCGGCACCAACTCCTTCAAACTCCGCATCGTACGCGCCAACCCTACCACCGGCCGCTTCCTCACCATCCACCGCCTCAAAGAACCCGTCGTTCTCGCCTCCACCACTACCACCGCCATCTCCACCACCGCCCAAACACGCGCCATCGACTCCCTCCGCAAGTTCCACCACATCCTCGCCTCCCTCGCCGTCCCTCCCTCGCACCTCCGCCTCGTCGCCACCTCCGCCATCCGCGAATCCTCCAACCAATCCGAACTCATTCAACTCGTTTACGAAACCCTTGGGTTCCAAATCGACGTCGTTTCGGGATACGAGAGGCTCGGTTAACCTACCTTGGGGTTCTTCAGTTTCATCCGGTTTATAATCGTACCGTTTTAACCGTTGATATTGGTGGTGGTTCCACTGAATTTGTTGTTGGATTGAAAGGTGAGGTTAAATTGGGTGTTTCGTTGAAATTAGGGCATGTAACTTTAACTCAGAGATTTGTTACAAATAATAATAATAATAATGGGATTCTGGCAATGAGAGAGCATATTAAAAATGTTGTTAACGAATCCGGGCTGGTTGAAAAGGTAAGGAATATAAAATTGATGTTGTTGTTGGTTCTTCGGGTTCGATAAGGATGATTGAGAAGGCGATATTTATGGGGTATAGTAGCGATTTGGTGAATGAGATTGGGTTGATGGAAGGGTGTAGGAGGGATTGGAAGTTTAGTAGGGACGAATTGAGCAGGCTTGTTGAAAAACTGTGTGAGGAGGAGAGTGGTGGTCGGGAAGATGGGAAGGTTTATGGGTGGAAAGGGTTTTTTAAGACGCGGTCCGCGTTTATTGTGGCCGCGGTGGTTTTATTGGAGGAGATTTTTGGGTTGCTTGGTGTGGAGGAGATGGAGGTTTCGGGGTATGCGTTGGGTGAAGGTGTGATTGCGGAGAAGTTAGGGAGCTTTTTGATGGGTTTGATTTGAATGCGAATGCGAGGTGGAGGTCGGTGTTAAGGGTTGCGTCGAGGTTTAATAATAAGAAGAGGATGAGTTCGGCTGCAGCTTGTGCTTCTGTCTCACAGGTATTACTACTAATCTTATCTAAACAGGTTATTAGCTTAGTTTAATAATAAGAAAGTAGGAGTAATTAGTTTTACAGGAAATTTTCACAGGTTTAAGGAAGTGGAACAAGATTGATGTCTTATTGGATGACAAAGATCTTGAATATCTTGAAGCTGCTTGCTTGCTTCATAATATTGGGTTGATCACCGGGAAGAAGGGATATCATAAGCGGTCATACCATATTATCATGGTATGCATCTCTTGGTATACTCTTTATATGAAATTGGTTTAGACGTTTAGTTAAAACGAGTCGGGTTGTAAGTTTTACATCTTAACAGAATGGGGAACATCTTCATGGTTACAACACTGAAGAGGTTAAGGTACATCACCTGCATTCTTAAATCTTAATCCGTTAATCCATTGTTAATGGATGATAAACAATTCATTAAAACTGTGATTTTCATGTTCTTCAGTTTATTGCACTTCTTGTAAGGCATCACAGAAAGAAATTTCTCCAACTTGATCATAATTCTCTCAGGGATTTCACAGATGAGGTACTTCCTATTTTTAGTTAAAAGAATAGTCGGTATAAGTATAACCATAAAATTATTAACTTCTATAACAAATTATATATAGATGAAGCGTAAGTTCAGAGTTCTTTGTATAATCATTCGCTTGTCTGCAATCCTAAAGCAATATCAGTCTCTGAGCATGCAAAGCATTCAGCTGTCTCATTCCGATGAAGGCTTCAAGCTGGTAAATAATGAATGAATCATCATAGTTTATAACTTCTATCCTTGGTAAATAATCGCGTAATTCTATAGGTTTTCAGGGATTCATCAGCAAATAATGTCGAGTCTATACCAACTGATGTTGATGTGGAACTGAGAAAAGAATTGCAACACTTTGAAAAGGTACTATCGCAGTTTAGTTCACCAGCTCGGAAGAACATGCGTTTTTTTTAATACATTAGATATTTTCTAATCTCTCAGGTGGTTGAGCAGAAATTGTCGGTTGTAGTTCAATCAAGCCCATCAGGATCTTGAAGCATTAACGTCTGTGTACAGTTTGGGAACCGGACAATGAAACTGTCAGCCACACGAATAATGATAGTGTGAGGTTTCTATTTCCTTTTTAATGTCTAGTCGTGTAGGTATGTTTTAGAAATATAGAGAATGTTGTTCCACAATTTTAGTGTCAATATATTCTAATGATTATAGATGAACAAAGTATACCGACATGCCTATATGATTTTGTTTTGAGGACGATAACATTACTTCTAATTTATACTTATTTGGTCTATTTTTATATAATAGTTTCTTATCATCATAGAATGCTTGTTAGGCAAATAACACCTCACATTAAAGTTAGTAGACTATTATAAATAGGCTAGTATCATGGAAGCTGAGGTTGTGCGTCAGTTCACCACTACTGAAACTGAATTGGTTCGTTGATGTTAGAATCAATCCGCCAGCACCCAGAGGATACTTGGCGGGATGAACAAGTTATGAAGGCCTAGACAACAATATGGGGTGTTGAATGGGTCGAACACAACATGGACATGAAATGTTGACCAGAATTTGAACGTGTCGTGAATTTGAAAATCTTTTCATGCATACACGTCTCGCATATACGTAGATTAACAGATGCAACCTTTTTAACTAGAGGTGTACAAAAAAAAAAAAAAACAGAATCGAAAAAAAAAATCACGGACCTGGGTATTAGAAAAACCGGACTACTTTTGTACCTAGAACCGTACGTGACCGTACCCACCGGGTTCACTTACGGTATAGATTTCTATGTAAAAAATCGTGCCTCGAACCAGGCTCGATTTATAACCGTTTGTTTGTACCCGGGTTGTTAGCGGGTACCGGTAATTAATATTTTTATAACTTGGAATCAATCAAGTGTATACTTGGAACCAGAGTGGAGTCAAATAAAAGCCCAATCTATCACCCATTTAATAGCCATTTCTTTATTGGTTTGGGCTGTCCATTCAGTAAAAAAATTTTGGTATACCATTAATACTCTAGTTTAGAGGTAAGGCTGTCCAAACTGTCGACGATCGCTCGAAAATGTCCGAAAAATGCTCATTTCGATTCCCGCTCTTTGTAATGACCGTCGGCTCGGTTCGATTTGAAAAGAGCCAAGCATGAGCAAAGTCCGCTCGCTCGTCAATCGCTCGGTTTTCGCTCGATTTATTTTTATTAAATGAATTAAATATATTAATATATATTATATTATATTATATTATATATATATATATATATTGAGTTATATAGTAAGCTTTTATTACATTTATAATCCACTTATATGTTGATTTGATGTTGAATTTTTTGGATGAAGATGATCAAGCTTTAAGAAGAAGTTTATGGCTTTTGAGGTAAATTACAATTTATATTTCGCACTTTATTTTATGCTTCTTGGAATGGTTAAGAACATTTTTAGAATCATGATTTCAGTTATGTATTGCTTTTGTTAGTTAGATGTTGGACATGTTTTAATTAAGTTAGGATTTTTTTGTTGAATGCAACTTTGTAATAGTCTTGATTTCAGTTTTTTTTTGTGTTGCTACACATGTTTTAATTTCGGTGCTAAGAAAAACCGAGCGAAAACGATCCGCTCGGATCGCATCGGTTGTAATTCAATCCGAGCACGAGCATCACTTATGTGCTCGGTTTTGCAAATTCGATCGGATCGGATCGGTTGTAATTCAATCCGAGCACGAGCAGACCCTCGCTCGGATCGGATCGGCTCATGAACAACATTTAATAGCTCATTTTCTTTATTGGTTTGGGCTGTGTCCATTCAGTTAAAACAAATTTTGGGTGAACCATTAATACTCTAGTTTAGAGGTGCACAAACTGGGTTTTTTAAATACGCGGTACTAGGTATGGTTGGATATCAATAGGGATGGCAAGCAAACCCGAACTCGATGGGTAAACCCGAAACCCGCCTCATTTGGGACGGGTTTGGGGTCGGATAATCGGGTTTGGGACGGGTATGGGGCTAGTTTTTATTTTTTTTCGCGGGTTTGGGACGGGTTTGGGATTTGGTGATATACCTGTTTACCCGACCCGATTACCCGATAAAGTGTACCCGTTTACCCGATTGTATACCCGACATAATTTCTTTTATATTTTTAAATATGTATATATATGATACACCCATTTTTTATACATGTGTGTATTTTATTTCGTATACATTGAAATTATTTCATACATTATTGTAGTGATAATATTAAATGTAACTAATTCGTAGTTACTTGATAGATTCCCGATCGGTTTAGGGTCATGTATAACAAACGGGCAATTTTTTTAAAATTAACGGGTTTACCCAAAACCCGCGGGTATACCCGACATCTGATGGGTATTTACCCGCAAGAAACCCGACGGGTTTGGGACAAGCTTATCTAACTGGGTTTGGGTTTGGGATTACCTAAACCCATCCCAAACCCGACCCATTGCCATCCCTAGATATCAATTATGTTGGGTATTGAAAGAACCGGTTCCGGTTTCTAGCAAAAAAACCATACCCGGTTCCGGGTCGGGTATGGACCGGCTCTTCTAAAATCGGGTATAAAAAACCGGGAACTGAAAAAAAAAACCGTTCTAGGTACTGAAAACCCAGATACGGGGCTGCTGTGTTTTAACGATTTTAACGCATTTTTTATTTTGACAAAAACTCATAAACTGTGGATAGTTCCGAATTGTAATGTGGATAAAAGTGTGGATAGTTCCGGATTGTAATGTTTTTTTTCTCTAAAGCGTCTTTGTTTTTAGTAATTCGTCTTCGCTTGGTAGTTCATGGTCTTTGTTTAATAATTCATCATCTTCGAACTTTTAGTCTTCGTCTAGTGGGCTCGACATTCCCATTTCGATCTCGACTTTATGCTTCCGTTTCAAAGATAATTTCTTCATCAAGTGACGAGGCATGTTGTATCCATTCTGCCACATCCAAATCGTCCTTTAAGCAAATGCACATTTCCACCGATTCGGGAGTAAGTCTCGTTCTCCTCAATTTTCACAAATCAAGTTCTAAACTCAGTTTTAAGCTACTAATTCATCAATTGGGTATATTCAACCTAACTTCAAACGTACAAGCTCAAATTCAAGGAAGAAACCTACAAATTGTGTAATAGCAATGCTTAATACAAGTAAAGATCGTACCTTTGAGTATATACACACTTAGAAATTTAACAAGAATGAAATTCAAGAAAGCTTGAAGCACACCCACTTAAACCCGAAAATTGAAGTTCCGATTTCTCTCAAACATATCAGAATTAATGAAAACTAACTTAGGGGTTTTGTTTGTCTTGAAAAACTCAAGAAAATAGGCTCAATAATCACTCGATTTGGTGAAGTTTTGAGAAAGTTATGAGTAGGATAAGGACACTAGGGTTCGGAGTGTTCTTAGGATGAAGAAGATGGTGAGTGATGAAAGAAACTTGTGGATGTCGATGGTTTAGTGTTTAAGTCAGATTCAGATTTAATTCGGGTCTAGTTATGTTTCGCATCGGTTTTTTTGGGCCGGGTTTTTGAAGGTCTTTAACAAGCTCGGTCCGGCTCGTTGTTGGTTATAAAAGATATGTTGATGATGAAAGCATAAACCTAAGAGAACCATCATCCCTGCCTGATGAAATAAGTTAAAGTATAATCACAAGTCCAAAGATTTCTCTATCCTTGAAGGCTTCTCAAAACAGCTGCCCAACTACTGCTGCATCAAACTACTGCCCTTTAAAAATCAACGTTTAGAAGAACAAGTATGGATGGTCAAAGTGCTGGTCAACAAGTTAACAGTCAAAGTCTACCAAAGTTAAAGGAAGAAGACCAAGTCAACAAGTCAAAGACAGAAGTGCTGGTTCTCAACCAGTAGTTCTATGAAACCAGCAGTTCCTACTAAACTTAGAAAAGAAGAATAATTCAATGCAACAATGTAACAATCCAGTAGTTGCACAACTATTGGCAGTTACACCATTTAATAAAGCTGTAAATGTTCGCTATTGGACCTTTGTCTTCAACAGATAAATATTTGGTGCCGTACAGCACAACCTTCCTAGACGAATCCTCCTCTCCACGAGACCCTCCGGCATCACTTGCTTCCATAGATTTTCCTTTGTCACTTACAGCCGCCGAAGCACTACGAATCGGAGAAACGTTAACAACGTTTTTTGGCGGAGCCGAGCCCTGAGCTACCCTGATCTCCGGCAGGAGCAGGATCCCTGATAGGATATAAACCACGATTCACACGATCAAGGTAAGGTTCACCGTCCTTCGTCTTGGAAGCACGAAGCTCAGACACTTCAAAAGACTTTAGCAAAGCATCCTTGAAACCTAAAACTGCACGAAGAAACAAACAAAACATAATAATTAAGCAACTCTGTAGTACGATAAACGTACGTCATACATACAAACACACCCTAATCCTAGATATACTAACCCTCTCCATTTTAATAAATCATTGGAAAATAGCGGGGTTCAGGTTAGATAGTGCTTATTTCACCTATAACTAGGATGTGTTCCGGCAGTTTCTGAATTCGACTGGCTTCTTTAATCAACAAGGCGTACAAGTTCGTATCATACATGAAATCCTATGGAAGGGCCTCTAAAAGTTCCGACTTCTTCGGTCTAAACTTCATCTCCATAAGCACGCACCGATATCAACCAAGAAAAATCGATCTTTCCAATCCATCATAATCGTTGTAATCCATGAAAAAAACACGATGTGTTTTTGTCTCTAACCTCAAATGTGTACCGATCACCGGTGCGATTCAACCTATAGAACGCTCGAAACAAATCCAGCTCGGGAGCTACACCAAGGCCACGACACGAAAGCTCAAAATGATTCACCTTGGATAAGCCGAAGGGGTTCACTTGAGACAGGTGTACTTTTTGAAAAATTAACACATACATCAAAAATAATGTGAAAGGGATCCTATAGTTGCAATAATCGAACACCTGAGTGTATAAAGGAATTTTCCGGGTGTAAAGGGATAGATAAGGGTGTTCTTTTTAGGGAGTACGGGCCTAAGAGACTTAGGGATCTGGTATGACTCAATATCCCAATCAAGTCCGGTTAGGATAATACGTTAAAACTTGTATTCATATTAGATTTGTTCGCCATTATTTAAAAGGAAGAAAGCTACGAAACCTGATTGAACTGGTTAGCTCGAATTGAAAAAGGCCCTGGAAGGGACGACTGGAAAGTAGAAGAGAAGAAAAAAGAAGTGAAAAGTAAAAAAAAGGGAGAAATATCAACTTCACCTTTTATACAACCAATAAAGTGATAAGCAGCCCACCGCCTCAAACGGCCATTAAGGAGATGACACGTCATAAAGTGACGTATTCGACCCGTCTCGTAAGGAGGAAGGGTAAAAGTCACAGGGCGTCATATATAACAGCTGACCGACAAACAAAAATTCAAACCACAAACAAAACCCACCAACTAAAGCTCGCACGACACATAAAAAAAATTATTAGTCCACGGTGCTGCAAGTAACGCCACGGACTAGGGGACTTGATAAGGCGACGTCCGAATCACCAGACCGAACACAACACACAATAGCACTAACACTATGCTCCGACTCCATAAGAACGTCTGACCAAAAAGATCTTCTGTAACTAACTCTAGGCCCACATTCACAACCGCCTGATAGTGACTGATCCGACCATAATTGGCCGGACCACGCCAACATTTTCACAAGTATAAATACCCTACTTTTTTGAACGACAAATTTGGATCACTGAAGGAATAACGGGAGTATCATCGTGCCACCAACGGAACCACCTGATCATATCTATTTCCATTAGGCATAATATGCCTATACACCAATTCAGGAGGAAACCTGATAAATACGAGAAAACTCCTTTTGTATGAATCAAACCCAGGACCTATTGGTCCCAGAGCCTTATCCCACCCCCAAGATGCCACTAGGCTATAAATACCCTACGTAAAACTCCAAAAGGGCAATCAATACTTTCTATCTCTAAACTCTCTCTCATACTTCTCATACTTATTCTCACACCCGAGCTTGGTCACAGAGAAGCTCCCCTCCCTGTGACGAGGCTAACAGTATGCTTTTCTTCCTGTGATCACATACAGGTTGCAGACAATCATCCTGAGACTCACTTCCATCCTAGTCCGAGCTACTAGTTCTTGAGTCTTCACTTGGTGGATTGGATCACCGCAGGAAAAGAAACGAAGCTGGTCAATTTTATGGATTGGAGAAAACCAATCAAACAACATCGTACAATTCAGTTTTGATGGTAACTTTCGACGCACAGAGAGGAGGAGTACTGGCTTCTATGTACGTGAACCAAGACAACAAAGTGTATGTGGGTCGAAGAAAAACACATTAATATGCAACGCTAGTTATATTGTGATCACAACCGGATGTTAGATTAGTGCTATTGAACATCGTTTGACTTGGTTGGTAATTGTTTTGATCATGAATCTTAGTTAATTGTTGTCTAAGATGATTGATTGAGTTCTTTTGATTATCTTGTATTGAAGAAATAGTTTTTCTTTGTTGAATTTATTGACAACTAGTGCTAATACCCGCGAACTTCGCGGTTTTAAGAAATGATATGTTTTTTTTATTGTTTGACAAAAAAATACGTTTAGTTATACTGATTATAAAGAAATTGTACGCATAAAAAATTATGGAAATCTGAAGTTGACGATGAAAATACAATGAACCATCGTACGATAGCTATAAAATAACCGAAAGGATAACTAAATGAAGGAAATACGTTTTTGTTGTTTGAAATATAAATTGTAATCCTATTACTATAATACTTCTGTTTGCTGGAGTCTCGTAACCAATAATCTCGAATTCGTACTTACAACACTTATAATGAAAGAAAAAAATATAGAATATATATTTAAGGAAGAACAATGCTAAATCATACTTAAAAGAAGAGTTATACATCAAATCTTGACAAAATTAAGAAATATTTTACTAATAGTACGTAAACAATTGGTTATTTCTTTTTTCATATATAAAACAAAATTGAGAACTTTAAATCCATACAATACGATGAAAAATATTAAAATATATTAATGTAAATCAATACACTGAATGAGATAAAAAATAAACAGAAAAAATAAGATACATGTATTGACAAAGAATATTATACGTTTATGATAATCACAACGAAATTCTCTGAACGAAATTATTATGGAACTCTTAGGTTCATAAAGTAAATAAAACAACCAACGTACTATTGATATAAAAAATATTAGAAGATTCTAACTGTATATAGCAAATATGTGAGTGCCAAATTTTTGTTTTGAGGCCTCACATGGTTAAAAACCTTACAACCTAATAAAGGAAGTAGCTTCACGGCCCTTAATTATTGTTAACTGCACAATGAATTTTATAATAAAATAAATTGCAATATAAAAATAACTTTTTAGTATAAAATGTTCTAAAAAGGTTGGTGGATGCTTACAAATTAACAAATGAATCCATTACGTATATTTTAAAATGTAACAAATAAATCCCATCTAATCTCACCTTAGGAGATAGTGCCGTAATGGATCATTAAACACAATCCAATCCCTTATCGAAACACTGAAAGCTAAAAAGAACATCAGTTCGGAAATGCAATCCAAACAATATCTAACCTTGAGAATGTGACCAAAAGTTGGACCATGATAGGTGTCTCTAAAATCTAATGGTTGACCCAAAACAGGCTTCTGAACCTGCTTCCGAAAAGAACACTACACACTCCGGTTCCCGAATACCTGGCAATGAAAGGAAGCATTTTTATAATGGAAAATTTGATATTATTTGATACAAATACAAATAATTTCAAATAAAACACAAGGGTGAGTAAAAAGAAGGAAAAGAAAATAGAATAGAAATCAAATAATCAATGTTTCTACCTTTCTTAAATAATAATCAATGATCTGATGGGTCAGTTCCACCAATACTGATGATTCTACAGTCGCAGAGAAGTTAGGAGCTATATGTGGACCAAAAACCTACCATGCTCAATGTGGAGTAGATCCCATACTCTTCTCTATTATTTCCCCTGATTATGGCCAGCATAAATGTAGCGTTTTGGAGTTAATAAACCACTATGCATTCATGAATGCAAAAAAAAAAAAAAAAAATCATTGAAGTTACCTGGTCAACAGGATAAAAACTGAAAGCCACAACACCGCTTAGGTTGAGAGGGTGGGCCTGAGGTATCTGAGTTCCCAGTGCCATACATGTGCAATGCTTAACCTGGATTGGTATAATGAAGATGGCTTAAGACGATAATCGAGCTCCAGTGTGGAAAAATAATAAAAAGTGTAATTTCTATTTTACCCTTGTTATTCTATCATCAGAAGTGTTGCCTAAGAGACATTTAACTTGATGTAAGCACCCTAAAGTGTATTCACATTATACCTCCTGTTAAATGATCAATTTAAGTTCGAAAATGATAAAAGATCGGATAGAATATTTGTGCTAACCTTACAGCTTCTATTTCATTGTTAAACAATCTAAGATAGATGTACCTAATGTAAAACAATGTAAGGCAAATAAACGTATACACTGAATAATTCATATTTTCCAAAATCAGGGTTAATATTAGAAGCTACATTCATCTCAGTCAAGGATTTTAACATATTTCATATTTAGTTACTATTATCAGCAAAAAATATTAAAAACACATTTTAATGAATTTATAAAAATATTAATATATTCTTAAAACATACTTCTAATAATTCAACTGATATTGTAAAACATACAAATGCTAGCATCTTGAGGAACATAATCATCCAAAATAGACTGAAAGCTTCAAAAGTTATTATTTTAATGATTTAAAACATATATAGTAACAACTAATAAATGTTTTAATAATGATTGTTAAATAATCTGAATCTAATTAGTTATATAGAAACCAATAATTGTTGATTAGAGGTTATTAAAATTAGGATAATTAGCAATTATAAAATATGAATGTTGTCAAATTTTATTTTAGGTAACTTTATTTAAAAATAAGTCAAAGAGAATTTAATTTAAAATTACTATAATATTCTATAAGAATTTAATCAAAAGTCATATATTAAATTTTGAATTTTAAACCATTAACATGTTTAGGTACATTGAACCCACCGAAAAAGGCAATCCAATTAATATTATTAATTGTAAATCATTGATTTCCATATTATCATCCAAATCAAAATTTGGATTTAGAATCAAGCAATTATATTTCTTCTAAATAAGGAAATAATAATTAACAATTATAATTTTATAACAAATAGATGGATAGTACCAAACCATTATCTTGATCCAAAATTCAAATATCAAGGATCAAACCAGTAAACTCCAAGAACACACAAAAAAAAAGAATAGAAATGTGGAGCAAAGATTTAACAACATATTGAACTATAAAAACAACCAAACACTTCTAAATTTCGAAAAAAATTATCTAGCCTAATGACAAATTACAAACACAACAATCATAATCCGATGATCAATCACAATATCAACTTACTAATTTAAAAATTAGTCAAAAACAATTTAATTTAAAATTACATTAATATTCTAAAAGAATTTAATCAAAAGTTATATATAAAATTTTAAATTTTAAACCATTAAAATGTCTAGGTACATTGAACCCATCGAAAAAGGCAATCTAACTAATGTTATTAATTGCAAATAATTGATTTCCACGTTATCATCCAAATCAAAATTTGAATTTAGAATCAAGCAACTATATTTCTTCTAAATAAGGAAATAATAATTAACAATTATAATTTTATAACAACTAGATGGATAGTACCAAACCATTTTCATGATACAAAATTCAAATGTCAAATATCAAGGATCAAACCATTAAACTCCAAGAACACACATGATATTCAAACAATCTTCAAAAAAAAAAAAACAATAGCAATGTGGAGCAAAGATTTGACAACATATTGAAATATAAAACAGCCAAACACTTCTAAATTTCGAAAAACATTATCTAACCTAACGATAAATTACAAACACAACAATCATAATCCGATGACCAATCACAATATGAACTTACTAAATTAAAAATTAGTCAAAGAGAATATAATTTAAAATTACAATAATATTCAAAAATAATTTAATCAAAAGTTATATATAAAATTTTAAATTTTAAATCATTAACATGTCTAGATACATTGAACCCACCGAAAAAGGCAATTCAATTCATGTTCTTAATTGCAAATCATTTATTTCCATATTATCATCCAAATCAAAATTTGAATTTAGAATCAAGCAATTATATTTCTTCTATATAAGGAAATAATAATAACAATTATAATTTTATAACAAATAGATGGATACTACCAAACCATTATCATGACACGAAATTCAAATGTCAAATATCAAGGATCAAACCATTAAACTCCAAGTATGGTATTCAAACAATCTTAAAAAAAAAAAACACTTCACATGCAGCGATTAAAATGATAGAAACTTAAATTATTAATTTTGTACGGCTAATCAACTTCTTAACGGGTATATACACATGCAGCGATTACCTGTTCAAGTTGTGAAGAAAGTGTAACAACTGGTGTTTCGTTGTTATCTTTTTCCGTCTATTTCGTTTGTATCCGTTATTGTAAATCCGAGATTTGATTAATGGAATGGTTTATGTTTGTTGAATACATTTTGTCACAACTATATTACATCTAAACGTTTATTAAACGCTAATTCAACGCAATCACAATTAACTATGTTACTTTAAGAGCCGAGTTTGTTATTATTTAATAAACGCTTGTGCTTTCGACATCGCTTATCGCATCAATCGCAGCGCAGTTGATTATGTTACTTTATGTTATTTATATGTTATGTGTGTTTTATGATTTATGGTTATACTCGCTATCGCAACGCTCTCACTCGCACGAATCGCTTAATCGCATTATTTTAAATATCCAAACGCTTAACATAACTATTTAATACGAATCGAATCGCCAAATGACCACCTAACACGAAAATAACGAATAGAACTTCGCCAATAGGCCAAGTTCGACCGAACTTGGTTACCCAAGTTCGCCCGAACTTGACCAGTGGTGAAAACATAAGAATTTCTCCCAAGAATCCTCAAGTTCGCTCGAACTTGCATAACTTCCAGCTGAACCGGCCAAGTTCGCCCGAACTTGTGCCAAGTTTGCTCGAAGTTTGCCAAGTTCGGCCGAACTTGGTCTTCATCAGCTCGTTTCTCCCTCACCTCTAAACCCTTGCTGCAAGTTTGTCCGAAAGCTCCCAAAATCAAAAACCTTTGATTTCCAAGTAAGAATCAATCCGTTTTTATCCAAACAACAGTGTTTTACTACGATTTTGCACAAGGATTACCTTCGTTTTCAACAAAACTCTTCTGTTTATGAAAATTTTCATCTTTTTCTATAAAACTTCTACTTTTCACTTAGATCTACACTAAACGGGTGTATTTTGGCTTAGCTTTGGCTTCCCAAGCTAGAAATCTTTATGATTTCGACTCACCAAGTGTTAGATCTAAGAAAAACCTTTTAAAACATCGATTTTTACACAAAATACGGACTAACGACGTATGTTTCGTCAACTATCAAGTGGAACGAGGCGTTGTCAAGCAAGATCTCAGATCCGGAAGCACAAGGACGAAATCGTCACTTTGCACAAACTGGACCAACCCGTACAAACCATCAAGTTCGCCCGGATTACCCGAGTTTCTGTAAAATGGCTAAACTCGCTCCAAAAGACCTTTCCAGCCTATGTTTTGCTCAGTAGCTTAAGGTTGGAGGGATGGACACTCGATTTCTTCGGCAAACGACGCGAAAACGCACGATTTGGTGAAGAAAACAGCCAAGCTCGCTCCAAAAAGAGCAAGTTCGCTCCAAAAAGAGCAAGTTCGTTTGAAGTTGTCACCAGATTGGTGACCAACTTCGGCCGAACTTGTTCAACCTTCAAGAAATTCAACCAAGTTCGCCCAAACTTGTATAGTTTCCAAGGAAACCAGACAAGTTAACCCGACTTGTATCAACTCCAAGAACTTCAGTCAAGTTTGCCCGAACTTGTATCTTTTTCTAAGAAAAGGTACCAAGTTCGCCCGAACTTGTACAATCCTATGGTATTTCAAGCAAGTTCGCCCGAACTTGTCCTCTGCTCCTTCACGTTTCGACCATTTCAGCATTTCGGAAGACTGATGCACTCCTGTTCACTTACACGCTGAATCGACGCTCCCTTCAATCCACATTAGATGCCATCTCTCTATCTTAACGCACCAACTGTGAGTATACTTGAACCCTTTTATGCTTAAACACACTTTTGGTTGTTACATACGTTCATATATCAAATCGCATCACACGACTTTCAAACGCTTACTCGCAACCCCTGATACATGACTACACGTGAAATCTGCTAAATTGTATGTGTTACTTGATTGCTAGTACGCCACCCTTAACATGATAGCTTGCTAGAGGTTGACCCGCCACCCGGAGGCCTAGGGTTGTTAAGGCTCGCATTTTTATTTCGTATTTATTTTCTCTTTAGGACGTGGACACTTGTTCGCGTGCCTCGCGCTCGCGGTTTGTTGGTTTACTTGAATCTAAGTAGTTACATAGTTCACCTCTCTTACGTATGTCATTCGGTGTATGCTAAACTCTTTTATATCCATTATGTACGCAAACATGTATGCTTACCTTTACTTAATTGTATTGACTTTTATTTTAACGTATGTGACAGGTTGAGGATTTCCTACTGCTACAATTGGATTAGGTTTATCTTAGAAACTCATGTAATAAAATCTAGGGTAGATCGAATTGGAATTTGTTTAAGAGATTATGTATTTTGTTGACTAATTGCGAAATGTTTGTTGAATTGTATGAGAAATTTGACCTTTTAAATATTGTCGCTTAAATAGTGTTATGGAATTCTCTTGAACAATCTGATTCGGCTAGTGCCATGCCCCAATGTTTCCGCCATCGGTTGGGGTGTGACAGAAAGGTAGACTGACAAAGAAGGTGCATCTTGTAAATCTGAAACACAGCACAAACAAATGACAACAAAAAAATAGATGAATCGGCTGCTTAAACGAAATCGATGAATGTTAAAAAATGAGAAAACCTTGATGATTAATTGAAAATAATAGTAATCTTACCTTGATTTTAAGAATTATTAGAAGAACTTTGCTCGATGGCAGAGAAGGAGGAGAAAGCAATAGTTGAGAAACCCTAATTTTTGAGATGAAAATATTTGTCTAACGGGTTATAAGCTTTTATATGGATCCGTTGACCAATATACTATCTAATGGGTCCTCACTTTCAAGGAAATGGATTTGGTTTGTGTAAAGAAGCTTAAAAATGCCATGTGGCATATATAGCTTAATAAAATTGTCATGTGTCATATTTTTCCTAGAAAAATACCATGTGGCACCCTAGGTGTGTTATTTATTAGGATGTATAGATAGATTATAAGTTTGTGGTTATTAACAATCAATTACTATTAATTGTTTTACGAGTGTTTATATTGTTCAAATTCATTTTCATTAAGACGGCATCCTAACGTGTTCCTATTCAATTACGGATCGTTAGGTCAAATTAGCGCAAACGTTAACTCGTGTAGGATTAGAAGTCTGGTTGTATGAATAGTAGGCTCCTTTAACATATAACATATTTTGCATTTTAGCCTTCTGGTTATAAAAGATAAAGAAAACAATTAGCGAAAACATTGCTCATGTATTCTCATCCCCAAAATTTAGAATCAGTACAATACACAAAGCAACATTTATTTAATTGTTAAACAATTTCATATAGCATGAAATCATTTATTTATTTAGAACCATCGGCAACCACTAAAAACGAGCAGTTGGAACAAGCATTAAAGGATCCTTTTTACGGACAACTAGTCCAACCAACTCAGCCATGTCGAGTTCTTCACCTCTCACCCATTCGGCAATGCAAATTCATACTTGTACACTAAGTTGGCCAACACAAGTTCGTTAATCGAAACAGCAAACTGAATACCAGGACACCCTCTTCGTCCCGAACCAAATGGTAACAGTTCATAATGAAACCCTTTATAATCAACACAACTGTTCAAGAACCTCTCTGGTTTAAACATGTCAGCATCTTCCCATATCGAAGGATCTCGTGCGATCGCCCAACAATTTACCATCACTTGGGTACCTTTTTTGAGATCATACCCGAATACGTTCACATCATCCATTGATTCATGTGGAACGAGTAATGGTAGTGGGGTGTGTAATCGCAAAGTCTCTTTTAGGACAGCTTTTAAGTAAGGCATGTTGTCGATATCGTCTTCAGTGATCATAGATCTTCCTTTGGCGACATCTGTCAACTCTTGCTGTAACCTTTTCATGGCGGGTGGGTTTTTTATTAGCTCACTCAGTGCCCATTCGATGCTTGAAGATGTTGTATCGGTTCCACCAGAAAATACATCCTTCAAGATAACAAAACAAACAAATGTTTAGTATTTTACAATTCATAATTCGTATGTTTTATATATCTTTTACTTTCCTATAAATGTTATGTATAAATGTATAGATTATATACACAAAAAGTATCAAGCTTATTCACTTTTTTTTTCTTTTGTTTAGCTATATATGTGTAAGTGATATAATATGCAATCCTACAACATAATAAACTGATAATATTTAAATACACACATATGCATTAACTAAAATCCACATTTATTTGCTTAAAAACAGTGCTTTATTTGAAAATAATATAACTAAGACTTAAATGCTGTTTCAAAACTATCACAAAACATTAAATTAAAAACTAAAGTTTAATCTTTGATTCCAGATTTTACGCAAAAAAGAAAATAAATTAATTATATATATTACAATTAAATTTAATGTCCTGTCACAAAAGAAAATAAGTTAATTATAATTTAAATTTAATCTCCAGTCACAAATCGGTCAAAACAAATAAAGGATATTAAATTAAATTAAACATAAAAGTTTGAATTGCAAACAAAAAGCAAAATTGAGTAAAAGAATTTAAAGTAAAACTAGAGAGAGAAATGGAGAGATTACAGATATGATGGCTTTAATGGTATCTCTCCCAAATGTAAAACCAGTTGTTGCACTGTCTTTTTGAACATCGAGTAAGATATCAACAAGATCATGATCTTGATTATCTCCAGCACTCACCATTTTCCTCTTAACAACATGCTCTTCAATAATGGCATCATAAAAATCATTAAGCTCTTTAGCAAGTTTCTTGGTTTGCCTGTTTAAACCACGCAACCAATCCACCCATGATAGCCATGGGATGTAAGTCCCTACACTTACAGCACCAAGGAGTGTCTGAAACTTCACAAGCATGTCCTTGAACTTAAAACCATCATTATAAGTCCTTCCTAAGGCCACCTCACAAATCACATTGTTAGTAAGCTTAACAAGCATATTGGTCACATTAACTACCGAACCACCACTTTGTCCAATCAAGTCGATGAGACGAGCTGTTTCTCGTTCTCGTACTTGTCGAAATGATTGGACTTGTTTTTTACTTAGAAGGTGGATGATGGCAATGCTCTTGATCTGCCTCCAATACTCTCCATAGGGAGCAAATCCTATGTCCTTAGAGCCATAGTTAAGTTGGTCTGGGATTGCTAATTTGGGCCGATTTGAGAAAACTAAATCATGGGTTTTCAAGATTTCTTGAGCGGCTTTAGCCGATGTGACTACAAGCATTTGTACACTCCCTAGGTGAAGCATCATAACTGGTCCGTATTTTTCGGCTAAGGTTCGCAAAGAGAGATGGGGAACGGAGCCTAGTTGGTGAAGATTTCCGATGATCGAAAGCTTTGGTGGTGATGGTGGTAGGTTTTTTGGGGTTTTCAAAGGCGATGAAAGTAGCCATTTGAACGGAATCAAGAGAAGCAACAGAAGGGGAAATGAGATGAGGGGGGACATTAGGAGTTCAAAGGAGAGTAACATTGTTGTTGTTGTGGTAAGCAGATAAGATCACTTGATTTGTGTTGTGGTTATGGGTATATATAGACTTCAATGATTTATTTTAATGACTAAATAATAATATTTCACTATTATTATATAAATTTCTAGCTAGTTATATACAGATATTTGAAAGTGGTTTTAATATATTTAAAATATATTAATGTTCATGCTTTCCATGGTTATATACATGTTCATGCTTTCCTTGTTAAAGATCATGCTTTCCTTGGTTATATACATGTTCATGCTTTCCTCAGTTAAAAAATAATGCAATCAATACATCACAATGTAATACGATACAACCTAATACAATATAATGTAATACAATACAATACAATACAGCCCGAAGCAATACGATATGATACGATAAGATACGATATATTATGATATGATACGATTTAATACCATGCAAAACAATGTGATACGATACGAAATTTTAATAACTCTAAGTATTGATATAGTACTATTTACTGTTTTTATATTAATGATTTAATATATATACATTCTCATACTTTTCTTGGTTAAAGAAAAATGTAACCATGATGATACAATTCAATGTAATACAATGTAATGTAAGACGTTAGCGATACAATAAGATGTGATACGATATGATATGAGTCGATAGGTTTTGATAGGATGCGATATGATAAAACTCAATGTGATACATGCGATATGATTCGATACGATTCGATACATTTTGATACGATTCGATACATTATGATATGATACGATTCTATATGATACAATACTATACAAATGATACGATGCAATGCGATATGATATAATTGGATACAATATAATTTGATACGATACTATACGATACGATAGAATAGGATACGATACGATACAATTATGCAATGGAAACAATACAATCACTAGTAAGAAAAAAACTTACATTGCAACAGTCAATATTTTTAACTAACGAGGGTCCATTTAAAACCAATATATTAAAAATAAAAAAAACAACGTTATAAATAATATTTTCCTACGATGTTTGTTATGAGTCAATTTATTAAAAAAATTAAAAAACGTGTTAAGTTATATAGGGTCTGCTGATGATCAAAGCCAAAACCCAAAGATCCATCATCATTACTTGAATAAGTTAAAATACAGTCTACACAGTCCAACAGTTTCTTTTCCCTTGAAAGCATCACAAAACAACTGCCCCAACTACTGCTACATCAAACTACTGCCCTCAAAGCATAAAGTTTAGAAGAAGTGCTGATGGTCAAAGTGCAGGTCAACAAGTCAACAGTCAAGGTCAGCCAAAGCCAAAGACCGAAGACTAGAAGACCAAGTCAACAAGTCAAAGACAAAAGTTTAGGATTTCCTGAAATGCGGGTTTCCATTCTGTAGTTCTATGAAATCTAGTTGTTCTCACTAAACTTACAAAAGAGCAGTAGTTCACTATAACAGTGTAACAATCCAGCAGTTTCACAATTGCTGGCAGTCACATTATTTAATGAGGCTCTTGAAGGTCGCTTTCAAGATGTCGTCACCAGAAGTTCACACATCCTATATATAGTTTTGTTTGTTCTTTGTTGTAACACCCCAAATATATATATATATATATTTATATTTATAAATAAAGATGAGTTTGGGTCATAACCAAGGGTAACGTAACTAGGAATAATTAACCTAGTTAGTCATATGTTTGAAAACAATAAAGAAACATGAATAAATGCACCTTTTAAATAACTTGTGAACTATAGGGACTAAAAGGGGGAAAACATAAAAGTGTTTTAATTAAATTAAATAAAAACCAAAACACACATCATCAGGAGCACAAGAAGGGTTCTTTCAAAACCCTAAAACTCACAAAATTCAACAAAATCAAAGATGAATCAAGTTAAAAATTGGTGCTTTAGCTAATTTCATGATCACCTAAGTTAGGAGATCATAAGGTATGTTGAATTTTGATATTTGGTGATATTTTGAATTGGTGATAAACATTCATGAACGAAATTCTAGTATGAATGATGAATGTATAGTAAAATTGACATAAGTACAAGTCTAGGAAGAAACCCTAGATGTGAATTTGGTGATTTAGTGCCATAAGCTAGTGATTAAAGGATTAACCTAATATGTGATAAATGGGTTTTATAGTGATATGAACACTTTAGTTAGAGTGGTAAATTTGTGAAAAAACTTGATAATAAGAATAAGTTTATAATAAACTTATGTTTAAAACCATCATAGATGGTAGTAATAGGGAGGTACTTCAACAATTATGAATTCAAGTGTAAGATCATGCTTGTCATGAGATGGGTTTTTGTATGATATAAAGGAATTAATGTTAAAAATCATGTTATTGATGTTTGAAATCATATTATCTACTAGTTAGTATGTAAAATTTGATTTCATTAAGTATTCGAATAAAATGCCTAAATGAGTTCGATGAACCAGTTTGTGCATTCGTGTATGTTAATAAGTCAATTGACTTTTTAAAAGTCAAACTGACCAATGATAAGATCGAATGATAAATTTGACATAAAACCCGTAAGGTGGAATAGTCATGATTGATAATGACTAATCTAACCATCTTACGAATTATGATGATATTTTGACGCTTGACAAGCTAGGTGGAGGCTTGGGAAGGAAACAGGTCAAACGAATCAAGTATGAAGGAAAAGCATAATTTGGATGCAAGGTAAGTAAAGCTTACACTTTTCTATTAGCTCACCTACTTGTTGTAGTTTTTATGATTATGATAAAATGGTAAATTAATTAAGGTGATCTGATGCGATACGATACGATCAGAATAAGTAAAAGCGGTAAAACGGTAATTCGGTCTTGTATAGACCGAATAAACTATGAGTTTTGAGAAAAGACATATTATGGGGTAAACCATAATGAGTAAAAGGCTAATATGGTAATTGGCTACGAGCTAACAGACAAACAATTGTTCTTGAAAAGACGCTGTACGGCAAAAAACATGATGAGTCAAAAGAATTAGAAATGATTTTAAGCAATATGATAATACGATGTAAGCCAGAACGGGTACACGGATGGGATGGTAAATAAATACCATCCCGATGAATAAATGGTCAAATGGACTAAACGGGTCAAAAGGTGATGATATCACCATTTGACATTAATGATTAATGTTGTTGTCGAGTTTTTATGCTCACAGGAACGAATAGCGCGTGAGACGCCGTTGTTATTGATTAGCAATTTAAATGATGAGGTATTAAAACGGGTCAATACTTTGACCCGAGCCATGTATGTGTAAATAAGATTTTAGCTAAAATGTGCGATTTTGGTCAACTAGGTTATTGAAAGTCCTATTCGAAAAAGGAGGGACTAAAGTTGACCAAAACGCCCTTGTTTAGAAATAAGAGTTATGATCAAGTAAGTCTTAGATAAGTGTAAAAAGTAACAGGTATAAGCCCTTTTGGGTCAAACGCCTCAAATTGGGTCTTTTCCGTAAAAGGACTAACCGAAGGGTAGAATTCGGACTATATGTTTCATTGTATTAAATCCACCTCAAATATAGTCGTGGTGGAAGATAAATAGATATCTTAATGTGGAAATAGGATGTATGGAGAGAAAGAGCGAAATTTAAACTTAAATGTTTAAATCCTCTAATAAGATCAAAACGAATTAAGCGCATAGCTTGGGTATTGGCCGCGTAATTCATAAAAGTTATGAACCTGAGCTAAAGATTTTGAGTTAAATACGTTGGTGTATGCTTTACGATTATTTAGAAACAAGTTTGTGGTTTAAAACATGAACGGGTCAAATATGTTGAAATTGAATATAAAGCCGAGTGCTTAAAAATTTGGAATTTTATTAGTTCGGATATTGAATTTTAACTCCATATGAAAGAGAATCGAATTACGATCACGTAGGAAGAAATGGGTCGTAAAACAGATAAGAAATAAGAAAGTTATGACTGTTTAAGTCAAAAATGGGTTTGTTGGGAATATGCAGCACCAACTAAACAACTTTCTATCATAACAGGCTGTTGCGCCCCGCGACAGATAAGACCAATCCCGGTCGCGCCCGCTCTGTCGCGCCCCGGGAAGGTTGGGACGATACCGTTTGCAGCCTGCGAGGCCCCCTTGAACTGGCAAAAACACTTATGTTGTTTATTTTGCATTCCGAATATGATTATATGTATTATAAAACCATCATAACTAACTTTTATGACGGTTTTGGTTATAGGTGAACATTTTAAACCTTTGGATGAAGATCAAGTTGTCGAAGAACCTTTGTTGATGTAACTAAAATGACTTAAATACCTATGTTTTTTTAAATCTGAATTTTGTAAGTATGTTATCTTGCTCTTATCTACATTGCAAGATCTTAAAAAAATAAAATAATAATATAGTTATGTAAGTTTGGGTCTTACATTTGTAATGGTTAACACTAAGAGTCTAGAGTATAAAAACTTAGTGAGAGTGTGTTCACCTGGTGAGGCGGAGTACTGAATGTACCTTGTGATTTTATTACATCATTGAATTAAATATATGAATCATTTGCAATCATTCCCTGTTTCTTCTGTGATAGTTTGATGTGTTTAGTTATTACTGTTTAATTGAATTATTGATTTGATTAACTGCTTTACAAGAAAAACACACACTACACACATACACTCAAATTGATAACTAACTGAGTGATCAAAGGATATTGTATTATTTATTTGATTAACTCTTTGATTGAATTAGAGCAAGGTTCACTGAATTGACTTCATCGTTGATTCAGAAGATAATCTAGCTCAAATTGATAACTGATTGAGTGATCAAAAGATATTGAGAAGAATTAGACCAATCAGATCAACTAGTTGTTTCTGATAGTATGTTTTCTAAATTACAACTCTATACAACTCAGAGAGATGTCAATCACTCAAGATCCTCACAATAACGGATTGGCATACAAGCCTCTTTCGTCATGAATTTAAAATATGGTAACGAAGGATGGGTCACCACTTGTCATAGCAGAACATTAGTTGCTAGAGATCGATGGTGTATAGCCCTCATGTCCCTCTGTTCCGACTACCGAACAACCTAATGTTAATATTCCTAAGAAGTCTATAGACTACTCTGAGCAAGATTTCCAAAAGTTGGAGCTCGATGATAAGGCATTCGGGATACTGGCCATGGCCTTACCCAACAAAATCTATGTTGGATTGCTCCTTTGTGAGAATGCCAAAGAATTGTGGGATGCTTTGAACGAACAATTTGGTGGTATATATGACATTCATGAGAACAACAAGGAAATTTTAAATCAACAATATGAAACCTTCTCTCATACCAAGGGAGAATCTCCGACTCAACAGTTTGAAAGGTTTAACTGTCTTATCAGCGAGCTAAGGCTTACAGATAAAGTTTTTACAAAGTTTGCTATGAGTCACATATTCATGAGACCTCTTCTTGATAAATTCTATACAAATTCTTATGTATGAGAAACTCTGTTGGTTTTAAAGAGATGACTTTGTCACAACTTCATGGTAAACTCATCGCTTATCACTTATGAGAGAGAGAGATTGACAAAAAAAGAAAACCTGATGTCATCAGCAAAATTGCTGATGTTTACTCATTTGGTAACACAACCATATGAGTCATCATCATCTTACAAAGTAAATGAACATAGTTATGATCCCTTTGTTGATATAACTACTGGTTTTAGTTCTCAAAATCACACATCAGATGTGGGAAATTAGAATTATGCTTTGATGATGTATGTTCATACACCAATAGACCCTTTTGACCAAGAGGAGTTTGACCTCCTTGACCAACTTGCTTTATTTAGTATTAATGCTAATCAATTTTATAACAAAACTAGTTGGAAATTTCCTGCTGAGGGTAGGGGTAAATTTGAAAAGGATAAATCCATGGTTGAATGCAATTGATGTCATAGGTTAGGTTACTTTGCAAGAGAGTGCAAGGATCTTGCACAAAACTCTTTACCAATTGTGACTTATCCTAATCAAATGAATCATTCAACTACTGGTCAATATCCCGGATTTCACAACACATATCAAAGTTTTTCCCAAAATACCCCCGGCCACTTCACACAATCTACATCACATTTTGCACATCCACCCATTAAAAATTCATATCCTCATGCGAATGTTCATTCTCAATATCACACACTACATGTTACCATATCACAACTACAGGTTCATACACCCTCACAAGCACAAACTCAATCCCAGGTTCAATTACCAGTAGTTTCTCGAACTACTTGTTTCCCTGCACAAGAAACTACTCAAAAAAGGTTTTGCACTCAAAAGCTTGCCCAAGGATTTGAATGATGAACACTTTAGGGTTTTGTTTCACACCCGAGAGAAAGTTGCACTGAAAGTTAAATCTCAAAAGTCATAACCATTGCATTCATCCACTGAGTATAAATAAAAGGAATATGTTCGGACTCCATAAGTCCTGATAACCCAATCCGAATATCTCAATTATATTATGATTTTACAACCAACCAATAAACTCTGAAAAGACAAAATAAGTTCTAACCAAACAAAACAGAAGGTCCGAATTTATACAAAAACAGAAGGTCTGAATTTACACATAAATTTGGACTATAGTCCATAAATTCAGACTACACTCCATAAATTCGAACATTTATACACAGACTTAGAATAAACCCTTACAATCTCATTCTAACTATTCAACTATTATATAAAGACACCTGAACATCTTCGATAAGCAGATTCCAGCATGTATCATCCAAAGAGTGCACTTACAAACTCCCCCTTGATATAGGGATTTGGAAGCCTTGTGAAGTTCAGATCTTTAGTAATCGCTTCCCGCTCCAGCCTTGTTATTCACGCATAATTGAAAAACATGAATAAACGGAAGAGCGAGCTCCCGGTTTTCTTTTAGATATTGGAGAAATAGACCTTTCAAGCTCTTCAAATCTGAAAGCTTGAAGTTCACTAGCCACATCGGATATAACACTTTAACAATCACCTCAATGACTTTCTTTTTGGTGATCACTACTTCTCCCGTCTTACCATCAACATACCATTACCCAATCCCTTCCATACTGTCAAGGTCGAATTGCCTCATCGGAATGGTTCTCAAACACCAAGCAGGCCGGTACACAACCTTCTACTTGATTTCTCCGCTTATCTTTTGTTTTAACACGACGACCCACAACAGCTTGAACCGGTTCCACTTGCTAGTTCTACTCTCTTCTTCTAAAGCCTTCCTTAACGCTCCAATTATTCCGTTAGACGTCGGTGTGTTCAAGTTGAACTGAGCAATGTGATGAAGATCATGTGCCGGAAAAGAACTAGAAGTCTTGAAGCGTGGCCTGAAATACTGAACGCCATCTCCTCGCTTGATTAACACCAAGTTGTTTTGCTCATCAAAATCCCAGCTTCTTATCTAGCCCGAGTATTCTCCCCTGATACGACCAAAACATATCTTCAGAGTTGGATCTGGAGGAGGTGTCTAAGCCATAAGACCATTTGAACTTCTTCAGGATTAGGCTCAGGATTAGGATTTGCTTCAACCGGTGTATCATTGTATGCAATATCCCGCAAGCCTTCAAAATCCACCTCAACTCCTTCAACAAATTGCACATTCATAGTACATGACACATTGCTCCCTTTGCTCATTACAACATGATCAACGTCTTCATCCGGTCTAAGTTCTTCAACTACTCCCTACCCCTCAGCAACACCCAAAGAGAAAAACAAGGAAACAGAAGCTGACCACAGGGCCGTGCCCAGCCAGGCATGGGCATGGTCAGACCTTACACTTAAAGATAAAGTATGCAGAAGCTTCTAGGCCCACCGCGGGGTCGTGCCCAGATCACTATGGGGCATGGCCAACTCTAACATTTGTAGAATCTTGATAGTACAGCAAAGAGTTAACCACGGGCCAGTGCCCAAGAGCCACAGGGTCGTGTGGGGCCCTCTGCTGACAACTGCAATTAATGAAGGAAGAGATGAAGTTGGCCATGGGCCGTACCCCACTGGACACGGGGCCGTGGCCGGGGTACTGTTCTGACTATAAATAGGGGTGCTTGGTTTACTTCAAAGGCATCCCTTGGCAAACCACTTCTCTCTCACTTTGCCACCATTCCACCACCACTACTACACCAACACCCACAACCATCATCCATCTATCATCTTTAGAGTGTGTAGTAGTCTCGGGATACAAGATTGATTGTAAGAGTTCTTGTAAAACAAAGGCCATGCTTGGCTAATCCCTTACTGAAGGTCCGTGATCAGGCGGTTCTAGACGGAAGTTAGTGGATAAACGTATAAAACAGTTTCGGTAGAATGTTATTAAGAATGGAGTAGAAACAGAATGTAGCAGAAGTCTTCATTCATACCAAAAGAGTATACATCTTTTTAAGTCCAGCTGCCGGAGTTCCTGGAGAGAATCCGGCAGCACCTCCCCATAGGAATAGCAAAAACTCAAATGACAAATGATCACACACCACCTATTTATAGGGAAACAAACAAGTTCGCTTGACATGTGCATAGGAGGACAAGTTCGGGCGAACTTGTCTGCCATATGACAAGTTCGAGTGAACTTGTCTGCCACATGTCAAGTTCGGGCGAACTGACCTCCACAGGTCAAGTTCGGGCGAACTTGACTCCACAGGTCAAGTTCGGGCGAACTTGTTCCCTTTTATACTGTAAACTCTGTATTTTTGTCGTGTGTTCGATTCTAACCTATCACTTGGTGAAGACAAGTCTTTATTGTATTACTTTTGATTTTTAATCTTTCAACACTTTTTAATTGGGTGTGTATTAATGACTTTAATAACTAGTTTATTATGTTGAAAGTTAATTTACCTAACCATTTCTTCATGATGTCAATGATTTGCTCATTCGTGTCTTTACGGTCTATATAAAGCGCGTTAACTACTTGGAAGGGGGTTAGAAGGGTGGTTTGGTAAAGTTCTTGTCTCGTTCTGTGTATAGATCCTGCGAGGACTTTGTTCAAGCTTACTAGGACCTCCGTCAATGCCCCAAAGGTATTGAATGGAGGGGGTGCGAATAACTTGAACCCCTCATATGTAAACTACTATTAAAACATTAAACCGGCTTCTTGGGATTATATTCTTGCTGACTCAAACCACTTAGCCGATGGTAACGTCACCTTCAAAAGGGGGGCCTACACTTTTCGCATTAATAACTTATTTAATTATCTTTTATTATTCCGACCCTTTGGGATTGTATCCCTGCTGACTCAAACCACTGGGTTGAGGGTAATGTCACCTTCAAAAGAGGGGCCTACTACTTTAACCAAGATAATCTCTTGAAAAGTCCGAAAGTGTGAAAATCATCAAAGGATACAATAAAGAGGGGTTGGATCCTAGTGATTCTATTTTGTCTATTTGGATTTCATTTTATTTATCTTTTCATTTTTTAGATTTACTTTTATATCTAAAATTTTTATCAAAGATTTAGAACGATTAGACGTTGACGATAAACCAGTATTAAAAGCTCTTGTGTCCTTGGACGACCTCGGTATCTTACCAACACTATACTACGCTTGTGATGGGTGCACTTGCCCAAGTGTGTGTTTAGTGTTAGTACAATATCGTGTTTTATAAATTTAAAACTTGACTAATGCGTAAATGAACATAAAATATTAAGAAAATCATATCACGCTCGACACGCACCAAGTTTTTGGCGCCGTTCCGCGACACAAGGATTTTTAGAAAGTTTAAAATCTCCGGCCTAATTATTTTTAACATTTCTTCTTTTTGTTTTAGGATTTTGTTTTTTTTTTTCCAGCAATTTCTGCAGGCTTCAGCACGAGGTCGTGTCCATCCAAAACACCCCCGTGTCCAATAACAACAATAATAAATATGTTTTAAGTCAGACAATCACTGACCATGGGGCCGTGTCATACGAACACAGGGCCGTGTCCAAACTCCAGTTACTAAAAACGGGACCGTCAGATCCCAACGTTGGTAATCTCTGATAAAAATATGGATGCCATCGATTATTTTTTGCTTTCGCCACTCTTACGGTGAATGGTATCAACTATGTGGTGGGTTTCATCAAGATTTAGAGTGTTACATTCTAAATTTTGAACCCCACTATTTAGTGGACCATCGTTTTCCTGTAATGATCACCTTAAGATGGGCGAAAGTAAAAAGATCTTTATTATCCAACCGAATGTTCTCAACCTCCTTTTCCACAAGACATAACCTCCCCTGAAATATGTCAACTAGAAGAAAAGATTCTCTTAAAGTTAAAAGAAATAGAGCTTATGATGAAGATGAGGTATTCATCACAAGGCCAAAGCCAAAGAGAATCGTTGAGTCCACATTCGGAATCTAGCAACATCAAAACCATCGAAAGTACCTCAACCTCTTGTGAAAGCATTAACGATAATCGTCCCTGTGTTAATTGTGCCATGAAGGACTATCCATCGGCCACCACCGATGCGCTCATAGACCTGAGCGATTCGACATACACCTTTAACAAGAGCCAGGATAAGGGGAATAAAGGTTGGTTTCGCCCATCAGTAAGTAGTTTAGGTTTTACCCTTTCCGATAACCTCTTGCGTTCGTGCATTAAACTAAGAGCAATTACGGTACCTTAGACACTTCGGTGTTGTTCCCTCCGTAAGGAACCACGTAATCCGAATGAATTCCTTAAAAACGGTATAGACGTCACGTCATAAAAACCCTAGCCACGGGGTCGTGCTCGGCTACCACGCCCCGTGTCCACCAAAAGTTTCACCACGGAGCCGTGTCCATCCAACACGCCTCGTGCTCGTAATACGGAAAAAAAACTGTCTGACCCATCTCTGACCATGGGGCCGTGGTCAGCATGTTGTCACTTTCTATAAAGTCAGCTTTGGGGCATCATGTTTGGACCCATCCCAAAGACCAAGATCTGCTCAGATTTGCACACATACCCAAAAAAGGTATATTCTTAAAAAGGTTTTAAACAAACCATCTTGTCTTTGAAACTTTTGTCAATTTCCTTTTTCTCCAAAGAGCTTCCACCTCCATTAGGCTTGAAGTTTAATACTTTCAAGCTTTATTCAAGCAAACACAAGACTTTTACCAATAAACTCTTCACAAACATACATTTTAACATTGTTTTGAGTTATTTTCATTCAGAAATGTTTTAAACCAAAGGAAAATAATTTAAACAATGAGTTTTTGGGTTCAAAAATCTTGCGAAGGTGTGACCATGGGGCCGTGTCGTGTTTTTCATCCTTGATTTTTGAAGTTTCTTTCTTTTCTCTTAGTATGGCGAGCCAAAACAGTGAGACTTCATCGACCAACTCCAGAAACACGCGAAGAGGAAGGAGACCTCAATCGATGCAACCCTTGTCCGCTATGTGTATCTAAGGGAGGCTATCGACGAAATGACATCCGTGGAGGAGGTCCTAATCGACCGTATAAACTACTTGACGGTGGGGCTAGAAAATAGCTTCCAAGAGATCAACCTCTTGCACCAAAAGTTGAACATTCTTACGATGCCTCCCATGGAACCAATCTTCCCACAAGAAGACCGGAACCTCGCGCAAGAGATCATTATCCAACCGGATGGGATGACCTTGCTCCGGAACCTCCTCCCAACCGATGGGATGACCTTCCTCCGGAACCTCCTCTAGACACATTACACGAGGTTCCGGTGGTCGTCGCACCCCGCACCTCCTCCGTATGAAGATGCGGAAGATGAGCCTCTCCTCTTCCTCCCTAGGGAGATTGAGGAAATGCTGAATGACTTTTGAGGGGTGCATCCTCCGGGATGAAGTTCTAAGAGCCCTTACTTACTGAAAAATTCTTTTTAGGTTTTTGTTGGTTGCAATGTAACAATTAGGGTAGAACATCATATGGTTTATATTTTCTTGCATCTATCTAATTCTAGAACCTTTGTAATTTTTTTAAATTTTTAGGAGCTATCTTAGGATCGTTGTATTTCGCACTCTAATATATGATGGTTTAAGTTAGTGTGGTGGAGTTTGAATCTTGTATAATGGCCTAACAAATGAGAAAAGATGAAATTTGCCAAAGGGACGTTAAAACCACACCCCATGCACGTAAACAGTACCACTGGACAACTTTTCCAACTTTCCAGTATGTGCAGCATGGGGGCATGCCTAACCCAACACGCCCCATGCCCAGAGCTTTGCGGAAAAATGAATGGTCAGGTAACTGCACGGCGGCCAGTGGACACGCCCCATGGTCGCACGACCCGTGTTCAGCCCTCTGTACATTTTTTACACTGGCACTCTAATCACGGGACCGTGCCCAGACAACACGGGCCCGTGGCCAGGTGCCCAGTATCATAAAAACTTGTTTTTAACACACGTTTACACATTCGAATCAACCGAAAAACTTATTTTTGGACGCATTGAGGACAATGTGTAATTTAAGTGTGGGGGGGGGGGAGCTAAAATCTTGAATCCTGCAAGTCCTAATAACAAGCCTTACACAAAACTCGTAATGGAACCGCTAATCACCCCAAATATTTTCAAAAAATTTCAATTTTTTTACTTGTCTTGGTTTGATTTGGGAATAACAAGTTCTAAAAAATCACGTTTTTACAAATTTACAACCGACAACGTCATGATAAAAAATGTCAAATCTTTTTAACATTTGATTATATATACTTGTTCACACTATAAACCCATTCCCACAATAAGTGAGTTTTGAGCCTTTATCAAGCATACATACATACATCTTTAACTAAATGCTCATCTTTCGTTTCTTGTGTGAATAGCCACTTTGAAGGTCCCCGATCGGGCGTGTTCTAGAGGAAATTAGTGTGTATAATCACTAATTCTGTAGAATGTTATTAAGAAAGGAGTAGAAGCAGATTGCAGCGGAAGTAATATGTTATTCATTCATACCGAAAGAGAATACATCTTGTCAGGCTGCCAGAGTTCCTGCAGAGAATCCGGCAGCACCTCCCCGTCTGGGAGCGCAAAAACTTAATCACAAATAAATATTCTATATAGGCACACTAAGGAATTCGTACAAATTGGATAGGCTTACTTCGTACGAAGTAACACCACTTCGTACGAACTTGTAATTCGTACGAAGTGATACTTCGTACGAACTTGTAATTCGTACGAAGTGACACTGTAAACTCCATTCAGTTCGTACTCGGGTCACGTGCTCGTATCTAATCTATACAATATTCAAGACATGCACTATCTAGCCTATTCGAACAGTGACGGACACAAAGTGCATCACCAAATTCCGCCTTGTCCGTTATTGTCGAAGCTTGATCTTGAACTTGAAATCTTGAACCATGTTTGAATATTCTGCAACTTCAATCAAGGTATCTGCCAATGTCGTTGAAACGCGTCAACAAATTCCCCCTTAATTGATGATTGGGTTTGCATTATCAACATTAAATTCCCCTGAAAACTCCAGTTCTGAACTCTGTTTGCATGGTTTCTGACCTCCTCTGATGTGCTTGACTGACAAATTTTCTCGAATAAACACCAATTTGAAGCTAATCAATGCAGCTTCTTCTTTGTTTCAACGATAACCGCATCCGAGTTCAGTTTTTGAATAAGCACTGTAGCACTGAGAGTCTATTCCGCAAACTCCTAATTTTTCAAAAACTCAACCGACAATTGATAGAAACTTGGAATCACCACACCGGAAAACTTCAAATGAATGAATACCCATGAAAATCTGAAATCCTGATTTCCGTAATCGTAGTCAAGCATACTCCTAAAAGATTGATTAGCAAATCGGTAATCTGCTCAATCAGCAAATCTTCATCGGAATCAAACCATCTGGTAACGCTTCAAATCTGAGAGACATTCGTCGAGATCAGAATCACATTCTTCCTTTTCAGTCACAATAACAGATATATAGCTCACTTCGCAGACGCTGACGCCTTGAAACTACAAAACATCCATATTCCCGGATTACCCGCCCAAAACAGTTCATTTGCGTTGCAGAGTTAAAGATAGGAAGTCGTGTATGCATCAACCCCACATCGAAGATCAGGCTTTTAAACCCCTAAGCATCAATCCATATTACGATCTGAAAATTCTGAACTTCATGTGATCACGAAATCCCAAGTATCATCTATTTCGTGAGCAATTGGTACACAACTTTGTCTGAAAGATTCACTATATCATCTTCTTTAGGTCATGACACCTCGTACAACCGGAGCAACTGAAACTACAAGACATCCCTATTTTTGGCGGTTTATCCAGAAAATAGTTCATAAATGCAGAGTTAATGATAGGCAGTCGTGTGTGCTTCCATCACCATACGAAGACTTTGGTGTCAATCCATGATCACGACCTTAGAGTCCAATAAACAAACCCTGCAAAACTCAGTTACGCAATCCCTACTTCAACGAAAAGGACACATCAACTTGATCTCTTTATAAATGAATCCAGATCCTCTACAATTCCTAGATAATCTACAGTCGGTAACCACCCGGATACTGTTGCAGCGTCACGAATTTCAAAATGCCAGAATCATCAAATATACTTTGAAATTTTTATTCCCCCTCATTTTTGAAAATTCTGACTGTACCAAAAATTTCCACTGAAATTCCCCTCAAATATGGAAAAATCAATTTTCAACAAATGCGGATTTAACGTTTAGGCCCATTGATAATCACCATACCAAAAGATCATCGTTCAGCATCGGTATCAGTGACTACCCCAATATCTTCATAGTTTTTCGATCGTATCATCAAATCTATACTCTAAAGCTCTAGACGGTGTCCTCGAACATGCCGTTTCGGTCATCGAAAACTCAAAAAAATTTCTATCACCAAATTTTTTCTGGACATTCATCCCATCAATACGATCAACAAAATTTTTCCATGCCTTTTTTTTGCTCTTCACACTTCGTACGAATTGGCCACTTCGTACGAACTGGTCACTTCGTACGAAGTTGTAGTTCGTAGCAAATGAGCCTTATTTCATTTTCTCGATCCAAAATCTTTATTTCTTCGAGTTTCGAGATAAGTCCACACAGATCTGGTCGAAAATGGTTTTCTAACAATCCTATCCGTTCAATTTTACTTTTTGTCCGTGGATTGTCCGTTTATTTGATGTTTTATGTCTAAAACCTCTCCTAAGTCCATAAATGTCCAAAATTCATGAGCGTAGGTGATAACCGTAGCTATGATACCAATTGAAGGTCCCCGATCAGGCGGTTCTAGACGAAAGTTAGTGCGTATAATCACTTGTAATTCGTACGAAGTGACACTGTAAACTCCGTTCAGTTCGTACTCGGGTTGCGTGTTCGTATCTAACCTATACAATATTCAACACATGCTTTATCTAGCCTATTCGAACAATGACAAACACAAAGTAAGTAAATGATGGAGGCATTAGGACTAACTCGTTTTTATTCAACACCATTATTTTCCTTTTTTTTTACTCCCATACCAAAAATCCCCCTAGTTAACCCCTTTGAGCCTAAACCTTTTCATTTCAAAAACCCGTAAGAGAAAACACCCATCACTCACCAAAGCCTTTTTCTTTCAAACCCATTTGTTTTAGTAAAAAGCTCGTTTATCTTATGACACATACGTTGAAAAAAAAACATAGTTCTTGCAATAACCAAACAGGTTCCTCAAAAATCTTATTTGAAAATGCTTAGTTTCAATAAAGTCACAAAACAAAAAGTTTTACAAACTGACGCTTTTTTACACTTTTTGCCATTTTACTAACTATTGACCCAAAACTCACCTACCCTTAACCTAAGCCCAACCCTTTAAAAAGTCCTCTTGATATTTACAAAGGTTCATAGTAAAAAAAGGAGGTGGTTTGAGTGCTTGGCAAGCATATGGTAAAAGTAAGTTCCATGCCAAAATTGAGTGTTATCACAAAAATACATCTTTGGCCGAGTGTTGAGTAATCTCCTGTGAGGTACGTGAACTTGTATATACAAAGAATTTTAAAGAGGCATGTTATGCCCTAATAAATAACTTTTCTTAAAAGAATGTTCTAAATAAATCATGATGAATAAGATTGTAAATAAAAATAAAAACCAAATTTAATAAAGATCTTAGATTTCCGACACTCAAAACAAGCCACTAAAATTCTTCTATACCTATTCCATTTGGGTGTGTAAGCCACATTTAAAGAGTTTTGCTTGAGGACAAGCAAAGATTCAAGTGTGGGGATATTTGATGTGTATAAAATGCAACATATAAATTACATCAAATGAGACATAAAACTAACCCTTTTCTAGTACTAATGTTGGAAAAAGCACGTTTCTTTGTTCCTTTTGAATTTACAGTACCAAATGAGCTTAAAAGAACAAAAGAAGCAAATAAGCAGCTAAAACTAACATAATACAAGAAGAAGGAATGACGCGAGATGCCCAACCCCTCAGCAGCACCCCAAAGACAAAAACAAGGAAATAGAAGCTGACCACGGGGCCATGCCCAGCCAGACATGGGGCTGGTCAGACCTTACACTTAAAGACAAAGCATGCAGTAGCTTCTATGCCCACCACGGGGCCGTGCCTAGATCACCATGGGGCGTTGTCAGGCTCTAAGATTTGCAGAATCTTGATAGTACGGCGAGGAGTTGACCACGCGGCCCTTGCCCAGGAGCCACGGGGTCGTGTTGGGCCCTATGCTGACAGCTGCAATTAATGAAGGAAGAGAAGAAGCTGGCCACGGTCCATGCCCACTGGACACGGGCATGGTTGGGGTACTGTTCTGACTATAAATTGGGGTGCTTGGTTCACTTCAAAGGCATCCCTTGGCAAACCACTTCTCTCCCATTTTGCCACCATTCCACCAACACTACAACACCAACACCCACAACCATCATCCATCTTTAGAGTGTGTAGTGGTCTCGGGATCCAAGATTGATTGTAAGAATTCTTGTCAAACAAAGGTCATGCTTGGCTAATCTCTTACATCACATGGTGAAGACAAGTCTTTATTGTATTACTTTCGATTTTTAATCTTTCAGCACTTTTTAATTGGGTATGTATTAACGACTTTAATAATAGTTTCTTATGTTCAAAGTGAATTTTCCTAACCGTTTTCTCATTCGTGTCTTTACGGTCTATATATAGCGCGTTAGCTACTTGGAAGGGGGTCAGGAGGGTGGTTTGGTAAAGTTCTTGTCTCGTTCAGTGTATAGATCATGCGGGGACTTGGTTCAAGCTTACTAGGACCTCCTTCAATGCCCCAATGGTATTGGATGGCGGGGGTGCGAATAGCTTGAACCCCTCATATGTAAACTACTATTAAAACATTAAACCGACTTCTTGGGATTGTATCCTTGCTGACTCAAACCACTTAGCTGAGGGTAACGTCACCTTTAAAAGAGGGGCCTACCACTTTTTGCATTAATAACTTATTTAATTATCTTTCAATATTCTGACCCTTTGGGATTGTATCCCTGCTGACTCAAACCACTGGGTTGAGGGTAACGTCACCTTCAAAAGAGGGGACTATTACTTTAACTAAGATTCCGAAAGTGCGAAATCATCAAAAGATACAATAAAGAGGAGTTGGATCCAAGTGATTGTCACACCCCAACCGATGGCGGAAACATCGGGATGAGACGAATAAATCGCTCAAAAGCATCATAACACTATTGTGACAATATAATTAAATCAAACTTCAAAAATCGCTACAAAGCATTACATTGTCTCAAATAAATAAAACATAACATAACAAAGTTTATTTTAAGATGTGTTTCTAAAGCTTGTCCTAACTTGATTCCTTCGACATCTTGGCTATCAACCTGCAACATGTATTAAAATACAATTAACAAAAAAATGTTGGCGAGTATACAAGTTTGATACATAGTATAACTAGAATAAAAAGATTAAGCCTCATATCCAACATGAACAACGTGATACAAACTAATGATAATATGCTGGAAAGGTGTCACTATATGTCAAACCCTAGTTTACAACGTGAATTTCAAGAATAAACGGGAGGTTAACACGTTCACAATACCCAATAATAAATGGGTAGTGCGTTACCCCTATAGCATAGGAGTTTAAATAGTTTAACAAGTCTAACAAGTTTAACAAGAATAACAAGGTTAATAAGCATATAGACACGAAGATCCACATAGCATAGAAGATCGACAAACATCAAATTAGTTCATGTCTAAACATGGATAAAGTGTGCATATAAAAGTCTCAAGCGTTGCGTGTTTTTGTGTTGGTGCATAATGTCTATCGTCTAAGTCTTGGATCGAGTCTGTATTGTATAGGTTTGAATTATCAGTTTTTGAAGTATTTATGTGTAGTGAGGATAAGTTCGGCCGAAGATGAAATGTCCAATGGACAGGTTCGCCCGAAGTCAAGTTCGTATGAACTTGACATGACACTCCTAGCCCGAACTTGTACCTCTATATATAGCAAGCCTTAGGATTTCATTTGTAATCGGCAAAGCTCTGTCGATTTTGTTTTGTACACTGTAAAGGCTATTGGACTAATAAATCGACGTTTAATCAGTAAATCTTGTGTATTTGTCACTATTCATGTAAATTCTGCATACAATGACATAGATACAACTAGGTTTTCCGTGACACGTGGACGGATCGATCCTAACAAGTGGTATCAGAGCCATGGATACCTAGTTTGCAAGATATACACAAGACTTTCTCTATTTTTACCTATTTCTTCTTTATTTTCATACTTTTCACAAAATTGATGAATCTACGGTTAAAAATGGCTAATTCTTGAATATGTCATACATAATCATCTAATAACAAACCCTTGAAAGTTTCAGATCAAAATCTCAACTGATTTCATGTCGAAATTTACAAAAAAACCATGTTTGACAAACCCATCATGTCCGAACTTGTGGCATAAGTTCGCCCGAAGGTGTCTATTTTTATCAACTTAGAGCGAAGTTGTGTTGTTTTTTTTATCAAAGATATTAATACAACTTCGGCCGAAGTTTGTCAGAATCCTATACAAGTTCGTCCGAACATGTTGAGAGTGAATTTTCTGAAATCTTCACAAGTTCGACTGAACTTGTTGGTTGTAAATCTGTTTTTGTTGATCAGTCAAGTTCGCCCGAACTTATCTGTTGTCTAATCAAATTTTAAGTGTTTGTGAGTGTGTTCTCAGACAATTTTCAGTTTGCCAAGATGGATAATTTTCCTAACGCCTTTTCTATAGTAGTAGCTCAGACATCGAACGCAACTGCAGTGAATCAGACCAATCTGACAACGAGATGGGGACTTCCGTGAAGCCACCCAAGTTGATGAGTATCGACGATTATAAAAGTTGGCGTGAGAAGTTCGAGAACTGGGTTCAAGCGAATTTCTTCCATAGCTGGGTCGCAATACAAACTAGATACAAATGGCCAGTTGATGAACGTGGTATCGAGATTGCTTTATCAAAGTTACACCTACAGATAAAGATTTTTACGTATATGAGAAAAAGATGATGAGCTTGTTACAGCAATCAGTTAAAGAATATATCTTAATCCTGCTACCAAAGTGTGACACGGCACAAGAGTTGTGGAATGCCTTACGAGCAAAATATCATGGTAGTACGGATATGCGAAAAAGCAAGAAAGCTCTCATCAAGAAGGAGTTCGATATTTTCACGATGATAAAAGGTGAAACAATAAAGCAAATGATAGAACGTTACTGCCATTTTGTGGTTCAGCTAAGATGGCATGAGCTTCAAAATACAGATGAAGAGCTGGTAGACAAGTTGGCGGACGCACTACCAGAGGGGGAGTGGTCTACATACTTGATGGTACTGAAGAATGGACCTGGTTATGTGAATTATCAGTTAGCAGATTTCATGACCAATTGGAGGGTCATGAAATGGAACTACAAAAGATCGCTAAATCAAAGAAAGCAAATGTTGTTCAAGATGTTGGATTGTACTATAAAAGTGGGTTTTCGGATACCTCAAGTCTGAAGATTCAAACTGCTTTTAGTGTCGAATGCTAATTCTTCAAATCATTCGTTTCAAACATCACATCCGAGTTATGATTAAACACCAAACACATCACATTCCAGTTCAAACTCAAATTCTCTATTCCAGAATCAATCCAATCTGCGGAATCATTCTAGTTCCGATCCTAATGTAATTCACTGTAACATTGCAATCAACCTAAAGAATGCATTCTCTGAGCAAGCAGCCAAACAACACATGGCGCTACTTGCAATCGTACTTGATTCATATGAGAGCTTGGTTGCGGGAAATATCGGAAACCCGGAAATGACTGCTGAAGATTATGATCAAGTTGATGAAAAAGAATTAGAGTTGATGGATATCAAGTGGTGTTTAGCATCGATCATCAGAAGGGTTACGAAGTTTGTTGCACTTACCGGATGAGATATTGGAAATTCATGCAACAAGCTGGGATTTGACAATCAATGGTTACTACTTCAAGTGTAGAGAAAAGGGCCATTTCAAGCGTGAATGCACCAATCGTGAAGCTAGCGGTAATCAAAGTCCGTTTGGGAACAACAATGATTACTACAAGAAAGCCTTGCAGTACACATCATTTCCAAATGGGGTTCAAGTTGAGGTTCAAGATGGTCCTTCAAAAACCATGGAGAAAGCTCTAGTTGTTTTGCACGAAGATGAAGGATTTTTCTGGAACAATTATATTTCGAAGAAAGCAAATGTCGCTTTGATGGTTGAGATCATGGAGGAGCCAGAGTCGATGATAGATGATGTAGCTCTTGAAAATGCAATCTTAGAAGAATACTTGCAAAGATCTGAAGATGAGATGATTTATCAAGAGACTAAAATGAAGAACATTATTCCTTCTAATCTTCAATCTAGTTTTGCAGGTTGCTTTGATGCTACATCTCAGGAGCAAGTGGTGGAAGAAAAGAAACCTGAGATCAAGGAGATCATTGATGTGATGAAGGAGATGAATGAGGAAAACCTGACCAAGATTGCCGACAAAGCAATGATGGCTAACTTGAGAGAGGTAGGTCATGAGGTCGAGGTAAAGGTAGTCGAAAAGGAAGTGACCAAAGTACAAATTGTGGAGGTTGAAAAACCTTGTACAAAGTGTGCTAAAGCTTGCGAGCAGTGTGTTGAAAAATCTTTAATTATAAGTGATCTAAAGGTGCATAATGAAAATTTCAAATATGATTATCGCACAAAGAAAGAGGCTTATAATAAGATGAAAGATACTTATGGTATTTGTGAAAAAGCTAATCGAGAACAAAATGACACAATCAGAATGTTAAAGGCAACATTAATGGAAAAACAAGAAGCCATTAACATGTACATTAATAACATTGCTGAGTTAAAACATGAGCTTCAAGATATTAAAATTGAAACATAACGTGTAAGACAATTGTTACTAAGCTACACGACGAATGCTTATGTCATCGATCATATTCTTCCAACGATTCCATCGGAAGAAAATGATAAAAAGCCTAAATGTAGGAAACATGGAGATTATAGCAATGTTCCGCCTCCATTATGCGAAAGCTATTGTCGAAAGAAAGTAGACGAAATGGAGAAGGCACTCAATGTAAAACTTTTATCCAAAACAAAGAAGAGTTGCCTGAGAACATTGATATAATTTACACGAAATCTATTGATGATAGTGAAGCAATAGTGGGTAATGTGATTGAAAATGTTTTGGGAAATGATTCTGATAACGACAGCTTTGAGAGCGCCAAATCAAGTTTGAATAGTTCTGAATTACAATCCGAAAATGAAGATACTTCATTAGAAAATAGCCTAAGTGATGATCCTAACGTTGTGTTATACAAAGTTAAGGATTCTGATAGACTATATTTTGACGAAAGCTTTCCGATTAGAAATGTGAAAGAAGATCAAATCGATAAACTATTCAAACTGGTTGAAGTTTCATCAGAGGATCTAGACAAAAATTAAATGAAATTTTATTCAAAATCCAAAAGAAGTTACAACAACTACCGGAAAAATGGTGGGGATTTTCTGGAGAATAAAAGAGGTGGTTTGGGTTTTGAACCTAAAGAAAATGAGAATAAAAGTCACCATTTCACGAATACAAGAAGAAAAATATTAAATTCGTGTTTGGGACTAATACTGTGGTAGAGAAAGATTCGATTGGCAAGCAATCGAATGCTGAGTTTAAAAAAGAGAAAGAACTTCGTGATCAAGCTAAATCTTCAAATGGAGTAAAATCCGCGAGTGGAAAAACTGTTGATACTCGAACTTGCTTTAAGTGCAATGAAGTGGGTCATATTGCCCGAAAATGTCCGAAATCAAAATTTGATCGTCGAGGAGACAAAATTTCAGATGAAGAAAAGTTTAAGAAACTAGAGGTTGTTCAAATTAAAATTTTGAAAAGAAACGATGAATCTGAATTTGAAAAGAAATCTAAAATTGAGAACATTTTAAATTTTGAAAAGGGAGAATCTTCAAAACAAGCAGATAATAAAGATTCAAAGTTTTACATCAAAAAAGCTAGAATGAAGACACAATCCTGGGTTCCAAGAAAGACTTTATCATCATCTAAAATTGTCAAAACTACCGGATCAGTAAAAACAAAAGATTTTAACCAAACAAAGACTGATCAGTGGGTACCAAAGAAAGAAGTTAAAATTCCAACTTTTGATATCCCAAATCCACCCAAGACCGACAAGGCTTGGGTTTCCCTCTTTAACTAATTGCTTTAACTTGTGAGGGGCTTCCAAGGTCCATCTTGTCAAAGTGGATTATGGACAGCGGAGCTTCTAGGCACATGACAGGGATGCGAGCCTTATTATACGATATCAAAGTTATCAATGGAGGCTACATAGGATTGTTGGAAATCAAGGTGTGAGAATAATTGGAGAAGGAAAATTGTCGAATGGTGTGGCTTCCTTTGATAAGGTCAACTACATTGCTGAGATGGAGAACAATCTTCTGAGTATCTCTCAGATCTGTGACAAGAAGTTCACACTCATTTCAACGACAAGGAGTGCATGATTCTAAAACCGGGTTTCAAGATTCCAGAGGAATGGATTCTCATGCGTGCTCCTCGAGAGAATGATCTTTATGTGCTTGATATGAGTATCGCTACAACTACATCAAAGTCGGCACAGTGTTTTGTCACGAAGACCACAGAAAAGGAATCGATACTATGGCATAGAAAGATGGGTCATATTCACTTGAGAAAGATGAATTTCCTGGTTCATAACAATCTCGTGGATGGAGTGAATCTTAAAAGCTTTCACATGAATAACAGTTGTGTAAGTTGCAAGAAAGGAAAGCAGGTCAAAAAGTCTCATCCAAGAAAGATTCTAAACTCGATAAAGCTTCCACTGGAGCGTTTGCATATGGATCTCTTTGGTCCTGTTAATGTCAAAATTATTTCAGGAGATCTTTATTGCCTGGTAGTAACTGATGATTACTTGATATTTTCGTGGGTATTCTTCCAAGAGAGCAAAGATGAAACGTTTGATAACCTAATGATACTCTTTAGGAAGCTTGAAAATTTGTACCACCTTCCTATTAGACAAATCCGAAGCGACAATGGTACAGAATTCAAGAACAAACATATGCAAGAGTTATGTAATGCGAAAGGGGTTCTACATGAATTCAGTGCTCCGTAATACTCCACAACAGAACGGGGTCGCTGAACGAAAAAATCGAACACTGATAGAGACAACTAGAACGATGCTTGCAGATTCAAAATTACGCATGAGCTTCTGGATTGAAGCAGTGGCTTCAACATGTTATACGTTGAACATGGTCTTAACTGTCAAACCTACCAAGAAGACTTGTTTTGAACTTCTTAACCAAAGAAAGCCTAATTTGGAGTATCTGGAACCGTTTGGATATCCATGCACGATTATTGATCCGGATGGTAAATTCGGTGCAAAATCTTTAGTGGGTTTCTTTGTCGGTTATGCGAGTCCACTCAGGCGAGTTTATCTTCCCAGCATGAAGCAAGTGGTTCTCGTTCAACATGTCGACTATTGGAGGTATACAATGCCAACACAAAAAGCAGGTGTTGCTTGGATGTTCAACTATGACAGTTTGTGGAAATCTTTGATCTTCCAGAAGAGCCGACTGACGAAGAAATTGCAGCATTGTACTATTTGCACCAGTCTGCGAATCAAGAGTAAATTTCAAGACCAATAGTGGTTAATCAACCATCTGTTAGTACATCTTCTTCTGGTGAAAGTCAAAGTGATGTTCTAGCTGAGCCAGTTACACCTGTTACTGAACAAGTGAATACTATTTCAGATCCCAATCTTTCTCAAGTGCATGATTCTGATTCTGATGAAGCTCTGAATTTTGATCAAGATGGCGAATCTAGTTCTGATAAGGAATCCGAGCAGATCACTAGTTTGTTAAATCAATCTGCTGGCCTGAGTTCTAGAAATGAAGCATCGTCAAGCAATCCTCCTGTAGAATCAGTGGTTGATCCAATGTCTCTGATGAAGTGATGCCGAGATCTTATTCTTACCATCCATCTGACAGTATTATTGGTGAATTACAAGCTGGAGTTAGAATGAGAAGCAAGATCAATAAAGCGCTTAGTTGTTTCTACACCAAGGTGGCTCCAATTCAAGAATTCTGCTCTTATTGGTGTTTTATATCTCAAATAGGCCAAAGTCAGTCACTGAGGCACTTGGAGAGAAAACTAGGTTCTTGCAATGCAAGAGGAGTAACTACAATTTGAGAAATTGGGTGTATGGAAGCTTGTTGACCTCCCGACGAATCAAAAGGCGATTGATACTAAGTGGGTGTTCAAATGTAAGCGTGATGATCGAGGGGTAATAGTGCGAAACAAAGATCGACTTGTTGTAAAAGGATTTCACCAACAAGAAGGTATTGATTACACAGAAGTGTACGCACTAGTTGCGAGATTAGAGTCTATCCGCATTTTCTTGGCGTTCACGTCTTGGAAAGGTTTTAAGGTGTACCAACTTGATGTTAAATCAGCTTTTCTCTACGGCAAGTTGAGGGAACAAGTGTATGTCGGCCAACCACCGGGGTTTGTCGATCCGCTGAACAAGAAGAAAGCATTTCTCCTGGATAAAGCCTTGTATGGGTTGCATCAGGCCCCGAGAGCCTGGTACGAGACGTTATCTCAGCACCTAGTCAGAAACAGTTTTATCAGAGGCACAGTGGATAGTACCTTGTTTACGAGAGAAGTTGGAAATCATTTGCTGATCGTACAAATCTATGTGGATGACATCATATTTGGTTCAACGAACGATGATCTATGCAAAGAGTTCGAATCTATCATGAAGAAAAAGTTCGAAATGAGCTCGATGGGCGAAATGAAATTCTTTCTGGGATTGTAGGTTGACCAGTTGTCGGATGGTATCTTTATTCATCAAACCAAGTATGTTCATGGCATACTGAAAAAGTTTGAGATGGATAGCATGAAGCCGTTATCAACACCTCTGGCACTCAACCATGGAATCTGCGTCGACGAGCTTGGAACCAAAGTTAATGCGACTCTTTATCGGTCGATGATAGGATCATTGATGTATCTGACGGCATCTCGTCCAGATATCATGTATCCTACCTGCCTCTGTGCATGTTATCAGACCACTCCCAGGATATCTCACATGCAGATCGTGAAGCGAATTTTCAGATACTTGAAGGGATGTCCAAGCACCGGCTTGTGGTATCCAAAGAATGACAACTTCGATCTGACAGGATATGCTGACTCTGATTTTGGTGTTGAAGATTAAGCGCAAAGTCTACGACGGCCGGTTGCAAGTTCTTCAGAACACGATTAGTAACTTGGCAGTGCAAGAAATAGACCACGGTCGCTCTCTCTACTTGTGAGGCTGAGTATATCTCAGCTTCCAGCTATTGTTCACAACTTTTGTGGATTCAACAGCAGATGAAAGACTATGGATTGCAATTTCTTGACACTCCATTATTTGTAGACAATAAGGCAGCAATCGACATAACTAAAAATCCAGTTCATCACTCTCGAACAAAACATATCGAGATTCGTTACCACTTTATTCGTGATTGCAAACAAAAAAGATTGGTACGAATTGAGAAAATCCACACCGATGAACAAAAAGCTGATTTTTATACCAAACCTATTAGTCTAACACGGTTTAAATACTTAATGAGGCTTAACGGTATGAAAAATCTTTGACAGGTGCGGAAGCAGAGGTTGAATATGGATCGGACGACGAGTTTTTGTGATCCTCATTGGTTTTTATCTTTTAGGATTAGAATTTAAAAGAAAAAAACTAAAATACAAAAATATGTTTTTTATTTTAGGGGGAGAATGAAACAAGAAAATACAAAAAACATATGAAAAACCAAAAAATACAAAAACATGAAAAAGACAAAAAGAATTTTATGTTAAAAAAGAAATGATGGTACATCAGTGGACTATTACAGTATGCTAGGGATTTGTAAAGTTTAAAAAGTTTAAACAAGTCTTATTGTGGATGTGTTGATAGGCTTTACACATTCAGTAGATTGTTTCCGGGATATAAACTAAATTTTACAACTACTTAAACTTGTGGATTAACATCTCTTGGATATATGGACTTAGTACTCCGAAATTTCGTTTGAGAGATTGCATGATTCTGAGATACAAGGTCTTTATAGATGATTGATATATGGGGTCTTATACAAGTTCTTCTAATTTTTTGTAAGCAATGGCCTAGAACTTCTATAATGCTTTTGCTAAAATCCCTTAAACTGCAGCAAAATTGAAAGAATCGAAAGACCTAATCAATTGCAGCCAAAAGATTCCATAATTGGAACAACACCTTAAAGTCGAGCCTTCAACTCATTGTCGATACGGTGGTATTAACCTGAGCTCTCAAGGCTTCATATAACCTAGATACAAATATCAGTTACGCTATACTCACCTGTAAGATGAAATCTAGGGAATCTTGATACGGGAGTATATTCTGAGATGGGAACCATATATGAGTCAAGTTTCATAATTCTAACTAACATATCTTGGAACAATTGAGAAATGTGTCAAAGTTTAAATGGACAAATATATCGATAATCTGGGTAAACAAGTTTAAAACTTAAAGTCATCAAAAGGTCAACGGTACTGGTGATATGTCTTAATCAACTGATATGATCCTTAGACACAAATTCACAAAAATATGTCTGTAAATATGTTTGTACATAGTTCATTTATTACAGATTTAAACCCAAAAAGATTATCCGTGTGTTTTAGCATAAACTTTTGAAAATACAAAAAGATTTTGTTTCTACATTGTTTTCAACAACCAATGATGGAAAGTGGATCTTCGGAGTTCGGAATGGTGCAAATGATGGGAAATCTTGACGACAACGGGTTGGGAGCTAATCTGTAAAATCAAAACACACGAAAAACGATGAAAAGATCATTAATTTGAAAAATTAATTTGAAGAAAACATAAGCTTGTTCATAACGGGTTGAACCAAGGTCATTAACTTGGACTCGGCAGACAAATCGGTTAACCAAGGTCATTAACTTGGACTTAGTCTGCTGAGTGGATTTTCAAAATTGGTATACTTGTCAAAGTTAAGGGTTTAAAATGTAAAATTTGAAAAAAATTGAAAAAAATTCATAAACCATAGACAAGTTCGGCCGAAGTTAGGATAAAAGTGGTTTTATTTGATTAAGACAACTTTGTGTGAAGTTACTGTTTGAAAGTTGGTTTGTTTTTGAAATCAATTTCGGCCGAAGTTAGTCATTAGTAACTTCGGGCGAAGTTATGTAAAGGATTGTTTGCTGAGAGTGTCAAGTTCGCCCGAAGTTATCCAGACTATAAATAGTCACAACTTTGTACCGAACTTCATTTGTGTGTTTTTGAGCGAAGTTGATCCTGAGAGCGAAGTTACAAATTTGCAAGAAAAGAGTCGTTATTCTACCCAATTTTCAATTGAATCTAAGTGATTAGCACACCTAGATCAATGGCAGAGGTATAATTTGATAAAAAATCCATGAATTTTGTGTGTTTGGACATAATCGACCTTAAACTGTTAAATCACATGGATCTAGGGTTAATTGAATAAAATTGAACGGTGAATAATGTTGTTTAACATGTTTAGAACATATAGAAACCATAAATTTGATCTTTAGTCTATGTTTGAAAGTTGCAGGTTTGTTTTGGAACGATGACAAGTTCGCCCGAACTTGTTGATGTTGGTTTTGACCAACTTCGGGCGAAGTTGCATATATGTGTTTTAAACTTCGGGCGAAGTTGTTGTATTTTTAAGAATTAGATTTGGTTTCAACTTCATGCAAAGTTAAAGCTTGATATTGTCAAGTTTGCCCGAACTTAGGCATTAAGTGTTGAAAAATCAGGTTTTTAGGTCAAGTTCGCCCGAACTTATGATAATTTGTTGTAAAAATGCCATTTTTGACAAGTTCGAGCGAAGCTGTTCATAGTGTTGTTAATATTTGTGCAAAAAATGCTAATTGTTTGTGTTGTTCACATCGCAGGTTGTTCAGCTTATGTATTCTAAGTTCCATAATACGTGCGTCTCGCTTGACAAGAAGTTATTTCCGTCTTTGGAGCCTTTTTCCGATATTCTGGAGTTCATGGGGCGTATTCCTGTAACTAAGGCGATCACAGACAAGCATATTGTATATCGTCCATATGTTAACTTCTTCTGGAGCTCGGTAAAGTACGATGAAGCAAACAAAGTCATTAATTGTTTTGTGCGCATGGGTAATGAAGATAAAGAGTTTAAAGTGACGGAAGCAACATCCGTAGAGTTCTAGAGTTTAATGACAGTTCTGACGATCCAATGGGCTTCGAAGAATATAGGTTAAATGGTGTTTCTACCGTATGGGTTATCGTGGATACGTGAACGAATCATCATTCAAGAAGGGTAACCTAGGTCTTCCTTACAAGTTCTTTATGCATGCCCTAATTCACACTTTCAGCCATAGAAAATCCGGTTTGGATGATCTAAACAAGATTACATGATGTGCATGGCGACGACAATGATTCTGAACAAGAAATTTAACTATTATGGAGTTGTTTTTGAATACATGTCAAAGAATATGGGAAAGGATAGGTTCTTGTTATATCGGAGGTTCGTGCAAATGCTGATTGACGATCAATTCCCAGATATCGCAAAAGATCCGAATGATGTTATTTATCTGTGTCACATGGAAGAATCAACTTTGAAGAAGCTTGCTACTTATCAACGTCAAGATACTACTCCTATTGCAAAGCCAGTTTTTGGTGCAATTGTTAAGCAGATAATGTATCGCCACCAGATGGAAAATGGAGGAATGAAGGGAGTGGCCATGATAAGGATGAGATTGAATCTCTGAAAGGATTTAAAGAAAAATATCGCAGCGTGTGGTTTACTAAGAAAGTTGTTGAGAAGCTGAAGCGTAAAAGGGCATCAAAGAAAGTTGAAACGATGTTGATTGATGAACCTGAAAACGAACAAGAGAATGCTGAGAATGTTGAGGGTTCAAATGCAGCAGTAAATGTAGAAAGCCAAGAAGTTGAGACTGGTACTGTTGGTGGTGATCGAGATGTTGTTATATCTGCTACCTTTGACAAAGACGAATCATCTGAAGATTCTGCTGATATTCGTCAAAGACAAGCTGAAAAAGAAAAGGGGAAGAGCGATTGAAAAAGCGCGGTGAAGTTTATATGTACCATCTGCTGAAGAAGGTTCTGATGAAGATAGACCAAAGAAAAAGACAAAGCGCTCTAAATCAAAGGCTGGTGATGCGAAGAAAACAACGGGATCTCCTAGCACTAAAGGCAAAACTTTTCCTAAAAGGAGATACATCAGTCAAAGGAAGAAAGTGACACCTCCGCAAACTTCACAAGTACAAGATCCCCCTACTGTGACTGAACCACCACAACAACCTCCACAAGAACCAATGGTTACTGCACAACCAATCTCTCCCCAGCAACAAACAACGCCAAAGCAAACAACTCCAAAAGATACTCCAAGGCAGCATACTCCTCAAAGTCAAACATCTGCTTTAATGTCAAGAACATTATTTCTCTAGTGAATTTGAAAAATTTCGACGCCTTCACGTAATGTTGAAACGGAGATTTATTCTGACGAGCTGCTTGATATGTTTAATGAATCGAAGGTTCAAGAGTTGGAAAGGAGAATAAAAGCTCTTGAAGTTCAGGTGAAAAAGAATGAGACTGAGAAGGAAATTTTGGAAGATAAAGTGAAGTTTCTAGATAATGATCGTGAATACATGAAAGAATTGGTTGAGAGTCTCTGTGCAGACAATGAAAGATTGAGAAAAAAACGATTGCAGAGCTGGAAGCAGAGAAAGCTTTAAACAACAAAAGATTCAACATGTTACATCGTGTTCTTGCTAACAATCTGGGAATAGACTTTACAGCAGAATACAACAGACTTGAAGTGCAAGGCGAGAAAGAAAGAGCAGAAAAATAGTTAGCAACGCAGGGCAAGGAAAGAATATTGAGAGCACTGTTGAAGCAGTGATCCGTGAAAGCTCAAAGATTGCTGAAGTGCCTGTGGTTGAAGAAACTCGTATTGTTGAAACTCAAGTTGTTCAGAATGTTGATACTGCTCAAGATGTTAAAAAAGTTGATGATTCTGTCAAAGCTTCTGTGCCTGAGAAAGAATCTAAAGAGAAAGAGGATGATGATGATGATGATGAGAATGATAAAGACGACGACGCTGTTGATGATCCAAAAGATGATTAAGATCATGGTAATGATGAGGATGATGGTCAGGGTGGTGTTGGATTGAAAGTAGATTCAACAAAGTTCTCAACTGATTTTGATTTTGATATGTTGATGAATGATGAAGCATATTCTGATGATGGTCAAAGTAAGAGGGAGCAAGAAGGCCCTAAAGATGTTGATGATTCTGATGCTTGTAATTGCTAAACCATTCGCGGTAGTCTCTGATAAACCCCTAATTCTAATGTTGGAATATAACGTGGAAGAAGGTGAGTTTATTCATGATTATATGAAGGAAGAATTGGCAAAGATGTTCGAGATAGAGCCTGAAATTTTGAATTCGACTTCGAAGAAGAGTTAGTGAACATTGATACATTTGAGCCAAAGGAATACTTATATAAGCACACACCTAAAGCTGATGATTACAACTGAGTGATTATTGAAGATGCGCCTGATGATGAAGAAGGTGCTGAAAAGTATTCAGGGGTGAACACTGATAATTTTCTGACATTTGAGGAAATATACGAAGAATTGAATACTTATCTATTAAAAAGAAAGATTGAAGAGACAATTAGAGATGGTTCTATGCCATGACGAATGTCAAAAGAAGAAATCACTGAAGCAAAGAAGTCTTGGTTTAAAGAGATGCCGAAACAAAGAAAGTTCAGACGACCGCTTACATTCTTTACCGAAGACAAAGATAAGTCAATGGGTGACATTCTAAGGTGGCGTTGGTTGAAGGAACTTAATGTCTTGGTTTAAAAAAGCCAGAAGTGCACAAAAGCGATGAGGTCTAAAACGAATTTTTAAAAAGCGAAGCGCAAAAGCGGTGAGATTTTCGTACGCAAAGCGCAAAGTGATTATATAATTTATTTTATAATTCCCATAAGTGTTTAGCATCCAATACCTATGATTTAGCTATAATTAAGCTTTATATATGTTTTAAAATGAAAAAAAATCATAAATGTACAACATAAAAAGCCTGTTGTACAACACCCAGAAGCATAGAAACACCCCATGTACAAAAAGCGTGCGCCTCAGCTACGCCTTAGGTCAATTTTCACCCTAAAAAGCGCGCCTCAGTTGCGTACATCCTGCGCCTTATGTCACACAAGGCGATGGGGTTTGCGCCTAGATGCGCTTCACGCTTATAAGCGCGCTTTTTTAAACCAAGCTTAATGTTTTTGCTATCAAACGAGAGTTTGGGGTACAATACTTCCGACACATGGTTGATTTGAAAACATTGCCATTCTGGGATATAGAAGAGTTGGTGCAAACACGCACATAAGTTACCAGATGAAGGTCAATGATCAAAGGCAATGGAAGGTGATAAAGTTTGAAGCATTACACGGTTTCAGATACTGGAAGCCATTTATCCCTAAACGTCGAATAAAGATTGATAAGAAGACAGGTGAGAAAGATATAACACTTGTGATGAAAAGGCCGAGAGCAAGATTTTTATCCTATGTTCAAATGGTGGCAAATTGACCCAGAAACATGTGAAGCAGTGATTGTGTTGTGTGTAGAGGAAAACTGGGATATTACAAAAGAGTTAACACCTGAAATGATTGAAAGACGAAGGATATGGGGTTCGTGGCGTACGATACGTATACTAGACCCGATGTGGCTAGTGAATTGCTCGAAGGAAGATATTCGATGTTTATTCTTCAACAAGATCTGCTTTAAGAAGAAAGAGAAAGTGCAAGCGCTGCAGTATTAAAGTGTTATAAACGTTTGCTTCGCACATGGAATAAATGCATGTGATATGTGTGAATCAAGTTGGTGAGAGCTTGAAAGAGAAGAATTTCTGAAGGAAGAGAAGCGTTAAGAAAGAATTCATGAAAGGGGTAGAGAGGCAAGACTACGAAGATTTCAGTTTATGAAATGGGCACCTCTTACTGACCAAACGCCGATTCCTAAGCAAGAACGAAGACGAAAGCCCTACAAGAATTTCTTTGGTAGAGGTTGAAGATTTTGAAGACTGATCAAGACTACGATAATATCCAAGGGGGAGTCTGTTGGTGCATAATGTCTATCGTCTAAGTCTTGGATCGAGTCTGTATTGTATAGGGTTTGAATTGTCAGTTTTTGAAGTATTTATGTGTAGTGAGGACAAGTTCGGCCGAAGATGACATTCAGTGGACAAGTTCGCCCGAAGTCAAGTTCATACGAACTTGACCATGACACTCCTAGCCCGAACTTGTACCTCTATATATAGCAAGCCTTAGGATTTCATTTGTAACTTTGCAACTTTTACGGCGAAGCTCTGTCGATTTGGTTTTGTACACTGTAAAGACTATTGGACTAATAAATCGACATTTAATTAGTAAATCTTGTGTATTTGTCACTATTCATGTAAATTTCGCATACAATGACATAGATACAACCTAGGTTTCCGTGACACATAGACGGATCGATCCTAATATTTTGGTAAAAAAATACATGTTGCACCCCAAAAGTGATAAAACAAAAAGGGGATCGAGTATACTCACCTTAGGTTGCGTATTTGTTTTCTTGAGTAAGCGCATGAGTAACGAAAAAGAGACAACGAAAATGATTAACCTAAAATATGAAAGTAAGTTCGTCATTGGTTATAGTGTTATTTTGATATATATTGATTGGGGAACGCTCTAATTACTTGATAACAAGTTGTAATTGATTTTAATTAGGCCCGGTAAGGTGGAGGTTATGATAGGTCTACAAACATATATTGGATGTGATAAAACTAATAAAAATAATTATAATATTGAGTTTATTAATAATAATAATTCTATTAGTCATGTTAAATACTAATAATATTTACTTAATGAAATTAGTTATATTCTTCTAACTTAAATAGACAAATGACTTAAGTAAAATGACATGTACACATGGACATAAAAGCTTAAAATTCATAAACTATCTTTTGAACAGCATATTGGTATGTCGGTATTCATATTATATATAAATAACATAAATAATAATATACATTTAAATTAACATGTTCATATGACTATTAATAATATATGTTTAAAATAACATATTCATATGACTATTAAAGTGACCATTGATTAGAATATTCATTCTCTGTTTTTAATAATTTATTATTATTTTTTACATGTTGACTTTAGTAAAAAAGAATAAATAAATAAACGATTGAGCGTTTATGACTTCTAGAATATTTTACAGCTGTGATCTCCTGATCTACTGCCACTGTCTTTTCTGTTATAACAGAAAAGATTCTTTTTACCATTTATTTAAGTTCCCTGCATGGGGATCACCTGATAAAGGATATAGCTTTCAAGCTTAACTGTTTCATTGCGCGCGCCTGTGCAAGGTAGCTAAATGATTTAATACTCTTTTCAATGATTCGGCGCATGGATAAATGGTGTCTGTCTCTTGCGATCTAGTCTGCGCGAAGCATGCTTTTGGGTAATAATGGTATGGTCACGCGTTTGGCACAAAGTTTTGGGATCATACACAGTCCATCATCCTCTTCAACATAGTTATATTAGCAGTGAAAAAAATATATATATTATATAACCACTTTCTATTTAAGTTATTGTTTCACTTGAACAGTAATTATTATTGTTGATCATAAAAAAAAAAAAAAAAAACTAACTAAAGATAGACAAGAAATCATAAGATACGAGTAAGTATACCGAAACCGATGATGAATCGAGTTCCGACGTAAAACTCTGCGTATCACCAGTGACGAGCAGGTCCTCCGACAATGTTTGTTTCTCTCCGGTGAAGCTCCGGTTGTCCTGGTTCAGCGAAAGAGGAGGATGAACAAGGTGAGGTTTTCGTACTTGGTGAGCCTCGGGTTGCGACTGATCTCCGACAATGCGAAGAGGGTTCATAGGGTGTTAAGGGGTTTGCGAGATGTGATTCGGTGGTGAATATGAGGTGGTATATATAGCCTTCGTATGCCTCGCAAGTTATGGTAATAGTGAATGATTGAAATCTTGAAGATGTAATATGTTTGTGATTAAGTTATGGTAATAGTGAATGATTGAAATCTTGAAGATGTAATTGGTTTGAGTTCCAGCCGCCACCGTTTTTTTGACGGCAAACAGCTCACCTGGCTAGGACTGCGGCCAGCGACCTAGCCCCCTCGAGTTCGAATCCACGCATATACAGGCTGTTTCGACCCTTCGTCCAGAGACTTTGCATAAATTTGAATACCTGTGATTTGAACCGCGTCACCCGGACAGGAACCCCCAAGGAAAAACCTTCCCACCTCTCCACAAACCAATTGGTATGTGGGTCATCGGCCACCGTTTTATTCATTTTTTTCATGTTTACAAGTTTCCGTAATTACAGAAACTGCCCCTCTACTTGTTAACTCAAAAAAATTAACTAGCTTAGTTTCTTTTGCTTTAACTTGTTTTAACTTAACCAAAAAAATTAAACTTTTAAGTCTAATACTTTTGATTATTAATATTTTAAATAATAAATTAATATAATCAAATAGTTTAGTAGTTTAATAATAAATGTATTAAATAAACAAAAGGTTAATTAGTTAAATAGTTTTATAAATGATCAATTAAGAATATTTAATTAAGATAAAAGAATAAATAATAATAAATGAGTAAATTAATAAATTAAATGAAAAAATATTTAAATGAATAAATGAATGAATAATTAAATAAACGCGAAAATACGGAGCGTTACAGTGAGTCTATTTGTATTTCATTTTATTTATCTTTTCATTTTTTTAGATTTTCTTTTATATTTAAAATTTAATCAAATATTTTGAAGATTAGACGTTGACGATAAACCTGTATTAAAAGCTCGCGTGTCCTTGGACGACCTAAGTATCTTAGCAACACTATACTACGCTCGCGATGGATGACACTTGCCCAAATATTTGTTTAGTGTTAGTATCGTGTTTTATAAATTTAAAAATTGACTAACGCATACAACGGACTTAAAATATTAAGAAAATCATATCATGATCGACATGCACCAAGGCATTCTCCCCCTGAGCAGCAAAGAGCTCTACAAGCTCAATAACAATCCGATGGATCTGTTCAGTTGCAGCAGAAAGAGTCTCATGTCGAGTAGAATAAGACACATTCCTCTTAATAGGAATACCTAATTGGATAGCTTGACGTTTCAATTGAAAAGATAAACCCGTGTTCTTTTCTTCTTTCTCTACATCTTTCTTTTTGAGCTCGTCCAGTTCTTTTTGCTGCTTTCTAAGAACATTTCTGATTGTTAATGATAACCTTGATTTGTCTCTGCATTGCATCGATGTACTTTAGCAAAAGTTTCGCGAACAAACTTAGGAAAGAAAACTCGTCATCACTAACAGATGCACCCCGAAGCCGTGGAGCCAAAGTTGGAGCTGTAGGCCTTGGAGCAACAGGGCGAGGAGGTCTAGGGCCAAAGGCAACTTTCGGATGAATACTTTTAGAAGACTTTGGAGTAGAAGCTGAAGCAGCATGTTTCTTCATTCGAGGACCAGCAGGTCGAGTATCACGTGGGCGAACAAAGCTCGAATAAGAACAAGGAGGCATAGCTAGGAAACCGAAGGCAATGAAGTAGACTAACTCCCACGGATGGAGCAAACACATTACTGGAACCCAGAAGAGCCGAAAACGTAGAAAAAAATGGAGCAGTGGACACACCAGACGTAAACCCTGGAATTCTAGAATTGGAAGACCGGCTTTGAGAAGGAGCGCTAACAACAATACAACATCTGTCGTGCTAGGAAGAGACATAGCAGCTGAAACTGATGGCAAAGAAACAGAAACACCCGATAGATATGCCACTAGTAACTGTAGTGACTACTACGGCTGATACTTCAATAACAGGTGCCACACCATCTTCATCTTCACCTGCTCCAAAAATCTGATTAACACCCTCAAAAGTATTTCTCCAAGTAACATCAATTTTTGAATATAAGTCTTAACCAGAATAGCATCCAACATCGGTCGAAGTTCAGGCAAGGAGAATGAACCGATGCTTTAGAATTACGACAATCCCTATAAATACGTTTACCCATGCCTTTTAGAGCATGTGCACCCAATCTTTCATGAATCGGAAGATCCGGAACAAGATGTCGAAAAATAATCATCAGAAAACGTGGGTATAGCATCATTAACCGAGAATCACCTATTTCATACCTTATTTGAGCCTATAGTGCTTGAAAGATCATGCGTGTGAAATTGTACGGCTGATTAAACGTAAGCCCAATCATAGTCGACAGAAGATTATGACCCATTCCATCTATACCCGACTTTCTTGGAGCGAAACACTGCATCATGAGATGGTAAAAGAAAGTCCATTTCTCCAGAAGCATTCCTTTGTAAACTTTTCGTGTTGGCAGATTTCCCGAGTACCCAATCCTAATAAGAGCTCGTTCTCGAATCTGACAAACATAGCAAACTTCTCCAAAATCCAATGCACCTAACTGTAATGCATTTCAAACAACTCCCTCCATAATAATAGTCAACTGATGACCATTTCCATTAGCCTCGATCACATTGTTGTTTACACGAGTGGTCATCCAAAAATATTGCATATAAGAGGCTACAATCGCAAATATCAGTAGAAATCGCATAGAATATTGTTGATCTCCTAAGAAAGCGAATGATCTGCACATAATCTTCAATCCCATGCAAACTTCATTCAAGATTACTACTTGATTGTGTTTTGGAATAAAGATGCGTTCCGGTACTTGCGGTTGGTTTGGAGGAGGTTGGTTTGGTTTTCGGCCATAACTTTATAAACACAATCAACACAAGTTTGACAGAATTAAGAACAAAAGTTCACAGTCTGCAGGTAGAAACACTTAGTAAGTACTGTAGACAATCAAGGTTCAATTGAATACCTAATTGTTTCAAACAAATTGAATAAATCTGGACTCATAAGGATATACTCGGATATATATATGACAGTTGGTTAAGAAAGTCTTTTATTCTTGACTCTGTTAATGTTAAAAACGGATTATATGTAAATCAGAACAGAGTTATAATATCAGTTATAAGTTAAATACGGATCAAATCCGTTTACAAGTAAATCCGGACTTATTCTAAACAAACATGATCAAATTCGAAGCATGTAAATCCGGAACCTAATTTAAATCGAGATTAACTGTGACAAATTTTATACTCAGAATTATTAAGCCCGGACACTAGTAAATCCGAACAATTCATCTGTAATTGTTAAACTCGGAACTTGTTAAAAATTTTGACAAGTCCGGTTGAATTTAAACACGAAACTGTTTGAAACTACTAATTAAATCCGGATTTCAGTAAACCACTCAGAATGATTAAAATTAAGTCCGGAAAGATATCTAGCCTGAATATTTGTTAACAGATAACAAATACTTTTAAATCCGGAACATCATCTTATATCAAATCCAGACCAAGAGACATCCGGAAAAACTTCATTGAAAACCAAGCATTATCTTTCTGAACCACGAAGAAATAAGTTTGGATCCTTAGCTTTCCAGAATAACAAATGATAAAAGTTTTTCCAAAAATTTTGGATCAAACAAGGAATCTTTCAAACAGGCTATTCATCTTTTTTCATGAAAGACACCAACCAAAAAACCCTCCAAGAACACCTTGTCAAACCAACTTCAAATTTCAACCAAACAAACATATTGAATGTACTAACCAACACATTCCAATCAAGATTATAAAAAAAACCAACTAAATAAATGTATAATCATTCCAACATTATCACTAGAATTCTTTAAAACCTTCAACCCATCATCAAGAACACCAAGTTCTTGAAGTTTAGTAAAAAATCCCCAATTTTCTTGAACACAAAACCTAAGCTGAATCAAATCAAGTTATTACCACAAACAAGCCATCATTTAAAATCAAACAAACAATCATCTAAGCAAGAATCTTCCTAAGTCATTCAAACCACCAAGAACAACAAGTTCAAAGCTTGCACATAACCCAAATTCACGCGCTCGAAGAAGATGTAATTCCAACACAGGAGAAGATAATAATTATTAAAGAAGAAATACATACCCATTAAAGATGCAAACTTGAATAATGAAGAAACAAGAAGAATCTAAACACACAAAACATAGGTTTATGGCAACAACGTATTATGAACTGGGTTTCTATAACGTTGTGACTAAAACCGGGTCACAAGCCCTAAAAATACTAACCCACCCAAACTCGGACGCAAATTCCTTAAATAAATCCAGACGTCGAGCAACAGACACGGACTAAACTAAAACTTTGAAGCAAACTCGAAGACTTGATTAGGTCCCGACACTAATCAGAAAACACCGGACTCCAAACTATTAGTAATCAAACCGGACCCCCAAATTTTCTTATAAACTCGGAATATCAAAAAAAAAATAGATATAGAGATAGGGCAAAAATAAAAGCCCAAAAACTATCTTTTGAGCCAACCGATTTTAATAAGTCCAAACAAGTTAGTTAAGCCCAATAACCTTTTATAAACAATTTTAAAAGCAAGTTAAGGCCTAAATCAGTTTAGTTATAGCCATTTTCTAAGTAACAAATACTTGAAAATTTCCTCATAATCTTGGATAAATTCAGAATACTTACCCACATGGAATCCTACACTTTGAATAAATTTCTTACCACTTGATACAAATTCCAACATAGAAACCCACACTATGACAAACTTTGCGAGATCAATTTTTATTAAAAGACTTATTTTATAAATTACCTCACCGGATTTTTTAACCCGTTTTCAAAATTGTAAAACCCCATTTGAGTATCTTTAAAAATATGAAACCCACACATGGAAACGAGAAATAAAATCTTTTTCTATCTTACGAACTTTATATTAAAACACATCGAAACTCTTTTTGTATTTTTTAGTATTCGGAACGGAAAGAATGCTTAAAAAAAATGCTAAAGTAAGTAAATACATGCAACATCTTTTTGTGAAAATGCAGACAAGAAGATCATATAGGTTTATTTGTCAAAATCAATCACAGTTAGTATCCATTTAACGATTTAAGCATTTAGAAGGATAATGACAGTTCAAGATGTTTAACAATATATTTGTCCACTTAAGCTTTAGCACGTGTTCAAACACTGTTTTCGAGATATGCATTTAAGTGTATTATTTACTGATGTAACTATGATCCCACCTCGAATATACTCCCGTAACTACCAAAAATTACATCTTACAGGTGAGTATATCTAACTATTATCTGTATCTGGCTAAAATTGCGAAACCTTGAGAGCTCAGGTTAGTGTCACCGCACCGACAAAGAGATGAAGACTCGACTTTAAGGAGGTGTACCAACGGGTTGGTATCTTTTTCTACACTTTGGCGTATTTGAATATTATGTACCCGGTGGTGACATATATATTCAATTGTTCACCCGGTGGTGACCAACTTTAGAACAAATCAGAAAATAAACCACCTTATATCGGGGGGGGGGGGGTATCTTGAGTAGGACATGATCACCGACTTGGAATTCCAAGGGCTTGCGTCAGTTGTCCGCATAACTCTTTTGACGGCTTCTAGCTGTCAAAAGGTTATCACGAATTTTCTTGACTTTGTCAGTTGTGTCTTGAATGAGTTCAAGTCCAGTGAATTGAGATACACCAACTTTATTCCAGCAGATAGGTGAACGACATTTTCGACCATAAAGAGCTTCGAAAGGAGCCATGTTAATGCTAGAGTGATAATGTTGTTGTAGGAGAATTCGATCAAAGGTAGATGCGAATCCCAACTACCACCAAAATCGATCACACAAGCTCTAAGCATATCCTCCAGCGTTTGGATTTTCCTTTCAGATTGTCCATCCGTTTGAGGATGATAAGCAGTGCTCAAGTTAAGTTTGGTTCCAATGGCAGATTGCATGGTTCTCCAAAAGTGAGATGAGAATCGAGCATCACAGTCTGATATGATGTCCAAAGGAACACCATGACGGGATACAATCTCATCAACATAGATATAGGAAGTTTTTCAGTAGAGAAATCCTCACGAATAGCTATAAAGTGTGCTGACTTTGTTAGACGATCAACGACTACCCAAAGGGCATCGTGACCTCTAGGAGTGCGCGGTAATTTGGTTATGAGATCCATAACAATGTTTCCCATTTCCAAACCGGAATTTCTGGTTGTTCAAGTAAACCAGAAGGGCATTGATGTTCTGCTTTTACCTTAAGACAGGTAAGACATTAGGATACGTATAAGGCAATGTCTTTCTTCATACCCGATGACCAATACTGGGTACGAAGATCCTTATACATCTTGTCTGCACAAGGATGGATTGAATAACGAGACTTGTGAGCTTCATCCGTTATCAAGGTGTGCAGATTGTCTTGGCTTGGAACCCGCAACAAGTTCAGATAATAAAATAACCCATTGTCCTTTATTTCGAGTTGAAGTCAAGATGATGTGGTAATTCATTACCCATCATGTTTTGTGAAATACAAGTACGTTGAGCTTCAAGAATGTAGCGTGTCTGGATGTCAGATCAAACTTGAACACAATGTAGCTTGACACGTTCTTTACGACTAAGAGCATCAGCTATGACATTCGCCTTACTCGGATGGTAGCAAATTTCGCATTTATGATCGTTTAGAAGCTCGACCCAACAAGTTGTCTCATGTTTAGTTCTTTCTGATTGAAAATGTGTTGGAGACTTTCGTGGTCCGTGAAAACCACAAATTTTGTACCGTATAGGTAATGTCTCCAAAGTTTGAGAGCGAAAACAACAGCACCCAACTCAAGATCATGAGTGGTGTACTTCTTTTCATGGATCTTCAGCTGTCTTGATGCATAGGCTATAACTTTGTCTCTTTGCATGAGAACACAACCAAGGCCTAAGTTTGATGCGTCACAATATACGACAAAATCGTCATTGCCCTCAGGTAAAGATAAAATAGGATGCATTACAAAATTTATGTTTTAGGGTCTGAAAAGCTTCTTCTTGTTTGGGTCCCCACTCAAAAAGTTTATTCTTTTGAGTTAAATCAGTGAGGGGAACCGCAATCTTTGAGAAGTTAGCAATAAAGAGACGGTAATAGCCTGCAAGACCCAGAAATGAACGAACTTCGGTAGGAGTAGTAGGCGTATCCCATTCCTTAATCGCACTGATTTTGGCGGGATCTACATGTATACCTTGTTCATTGACAATATGTCCCAAGAATTGAACTTCCTTGAGCCAAAATTCACATTTGGAGAATTTGGCATAAAGTTGCTCTTTCTTCAGGAGATCCATCGTTAGACGTAGATGTTGCTCGTAATCGGCTCGAGACTTTGAATAAATCAAAATGTCATCAATGAAAACAATGATGAACTTGTCAAAAAAGGCTTACAAAGCATATTCATCAAGTCCATGAAGACGGCAGGTGATTTGTCAAACAGAATGGCATAACAGTGAACTCATAGTGACTGTAACGTGTGCTGAAAGCTGTCTTGGGAATATCTTCCTCGAGTACACGAAGCTGATGATATCCAGAACACAGAACAATCTTTGAGAAGCAGGTAGCACCTTGTAGCTTATAAAGAGATCATCAATGCGAGTAGGGGATATCGATTTTTGATTTTGAGTTTGTTGAGCTCATGATAATCGATACACATACGGAAGGATCCATCCTTTTTTCACAAATAGGACATGAGCGCCCCAAGGTGAAAAGCTCGAACGAATCAATTCTTTGTCAGATAACTCCTTATTTTGACAACTCTTGCATTTCAGACGGTGCTAGACGGTATGGAGATTTAGGAATAGGGTTGGCACCAGGTAATAGATCTATACGGAACTCAACTTGTCGTGCTGGGGGTAAATCATGTAGCTCTACAGGAAACACCCAGGATTATCCCGAATAACAGGGATATCTTGAATAGTTTTGTCAATGCCTTTATCCTCTATGATATGTCAAGAAGGCAACATAATTCTTTCGTATGTATTTTGGGGCTTGGGTACATGTCATGAGTTTAAGGCTACTAACGTGTTTTTCTACACGAACCTCTAAAATTTCACCCGACGGAAGAGGTATACGAACGATCTTATCAAAACAGATCACCTCAGCATGATGTTTAGTTAGCTAATCATTCCTACTCTGATGTCAAAGCTCCCGAGTTGCATTGGCGTGAGGTTAATGGCAAAAAGATGGTTATTGAGGTTCAATTGGCAATCACGGATGACAGAATCAAGTTTAAGGGTTCGCCACTAGCTATTTCGACTGTCAAGGGCTTTCCAAGTTTTGTTTTAGGCCTTGAAAGCAACGATTCAAAAGCTAAGGATACAAAACTTCTATCAGCACCCGAATAAAAAAAATTGAAGCAAGATGGTTGTTAACGAAGAACGTACCGTTCACCACTTCGTTTTTGGCATCATTAGCATTGATATTAAATGCTCGTCCACAAGCCGGGTTCGCATTAGCCAACTTTGGGCAATTGTTTTTGTAGTGGGTAAGATCCCAACAATTGTAGCAAGACCCAGGTGGATAGTGAGGTCGTATTGGATTGGCTAGCTGAACAGGGTTTTGGACCACATTGTTCATGGAAGGAGCTGAGCGACAAGTGTTGGCCAAATGACCAGATCACCCACAGTTTGTTCAAATACGACATGGAAGATGGGGCTGGTGGTGACTGTTGCACTTGTTGCACAAAGGTGCAGTACCGACATACTGTTTCTTAGCAGGTGGTTGGGCTGTGCAACAACATCGAAGTTCTTGGAAGCCTTACGCTTTCTAGACTTTTTGGAGGTTTCGGCTTTGTTACCCTTTCGTTTCTCAGACTTAACAGACGGTTTCTTCTCACCCTTGCGGTGTAGTTTACCCTTTTTAACTTGAGATTCAGTCAGGGTTGCAGCTAGCTCAATAGCTTGTCTAACAAAAGTAGGGTTGCTGCCAGTGACAATATCCTGAACTGGGCCAGGAAGACATCTATGTACTTTTCAATCGCCTTATCCAAAGGCGTCACCATCGCATGACAAAATAAACTCAACTCCTCATACCGATTGGTATATGCACGGTGCTCTCCACTGTCTTGCTTAAGATAGTGGAATTCGTTTTCAAGTGCCCTTTGTTCATGACGTGGGCAAAACTCCCTCGTCAAAAGAGCTCTAAGCTCTTCCCACATCTGACCCATCGCAACATCAGCACCCCTATCTCTCACTACTCTGTTCCACCACGTGAGCCCCCTCTTTTGGAATACACTCGAAGCAAACTCAACTTTACGCTCATTCAGACATTGGACATGGCGAAATGTACTCTCAAGACTTTCAAACCACTATAGGAGCCCAGTTGCTCCTCTAGTACCGCTAAACTTGAGGGCTTAGCCGAGTTGAACTCTTTATAATTACACGGAGTAGGTGCATTATTGTTGTTATTGTTGGCTTGATTTATTTGAGTTATGAGACTGGGCAGCACTGCAACAAACTGCCGGCGTCCGGATTCACATTTTGACGAGGAGGCATTCTAAAAGAGAGGAAAAAACATGAGAGAAAACGAGTGAGATAAATGTTGGATAATCAAAATGACATGCTATAAATATCTACGAAATGTAAGGATGGTGGTTATTGGTTCATTGCTCCAAAACAAACGAACGACACACAGTGACTAATCAAAGTAAATGGGTCTTTATAATGTATCGCGAAGACATGCTTTAGCCTATAAGTGGACACTCACCCCAAGAGTTCCCAGGTAAGAGTGACTGGTCCGATTAAGTGGATTTGTACGAACACTCTAGCCTTAGACAGAAAACTCAGGGTACAGGCCCCACCCTTCTAGATTGCACGTGTTCACATTATTAAACCCAAACTTTGACGAGATTTCAAAAACTTTTAAAGGTGTTAAACCAAAAATGAATCATCCAAGAATAGACGATTGATTTCAAAATCTTTTTGGAAATTTGTGTTTCTGTTTTGGTATTCACCTAACGATAGGTGATGTTATTGTTTTAAGATCTAAACACAAGATAACTTGTGTTAGGATCCTAGAAAGGTTATAGTCTAGGTCAAAGCATTACTAATAATTTAATTCCCTATAACCATTGGCTCTGATACCAATATTTCTGTCTCACCCCGACCGTGTAAAACAACAAACCGCGGCGGAAACGTCAGGGAGTCACGTAACAGAACTTTTGTTTCAACAACCATGGTACATAAAGTTATGTTTCATTGAACTGAATTTGTTTACATTGTCTTAGTTTAAATGAAAAACATAGCATAAATTAAATTGTCTTCCATGATTTTAAGTCACTAAAGCCCAAGTCCGTCCTAAGTGTCGCATGATCAACCTTAAACATTTGCTCCTCAAACATATGTGAAAATAAATACGTCAGCATAAAAATGCCTGTGAGTAACATAGGTCTTGTCTTAAAGATTCATGCATGGAATGTTTAAAGAAATATTTGACAAAAAGTAGCCATGAATTCTTACAAAATGTTTTCTTTTATGAAAAGTAGCCACTTCACCTTACACCGCCCCACCATTCTCTAGTCAAACCGCAGCCACCTAACACTACCACCTCCTCGCGGCGCCGTCGTGATGCCACCACTACAACAAGCGCCACCCCCTCCTGCTCCATCAAAAACACCACCATTCGACTTGCCAGTTGTTGCACACTTCTGTTGATGTTGTTCCACACCAAAAGGCGATGCGCTACCGTGAGGTCATCGCCGCACCACCATGGGAAGGTGGCAGCCCTTCTCCTTCCTTTCACTCTTTCTCTCTCTCTATGATTCTCCCCCCTCTCTCTAAAATATGCAGAAAACGTGTGTTTGTGTTTTGTAAAGAGGAAACACTTGGGGGCTAGGGTTTGCTAAATGAAGAGGAATAGAAGAAGTTAAGTATTTATACCAGGGTTTTGAGTAAATGGTTTAGATAGGATAGGTGTAGGACGCGTATATGAACCTGCTTAACATCAAATGTCTTGGTTTTTAGTTAATTTTCAATATTCCCCTTAACCATCAAGAAAATAACAGTCGTTATTTATAAAGAAAAGGAAAACTTCATGAATATCATTGCAAATATAATTATCATTTATACGTATATATATACAAATTTAAAATATCGCAAAAGAAATTATTATTATTATTAATATTATTTTCAATTAATAATAATAGTTTGTATCGCGACTCCAATCAAAACTAACAAGGGTTGAAATTACGAGTTGTCACATCCTTTCCATGTTAAAGAAATTTCGTCCTTAAAATTTAGGCGACAATATACTCTAGCCTCAAGTTATGAGTTTATAAATAGCATATATGTCACATAACAATAAAGTCACATAGCATATAAATTCACCTAATTTAGATCTATTTATTTGTTCCGGGGTATTGTTCCAATCGTTTATCGACGTTCGTGTACAAACCCATGTGTGATTCCGTAATTCCACGAATTACCGTTACGTGAGTCTCCGTGAAATAACTAACACACTTTAATTTACCCTAATCAAGCGTAATGCATGAATGATTGTTTGAGATAACGATATTAACCTGAAAATGTCGGGTGTCACATCATCCCCTTGTTGGAAAAATTTTCGTCCCGAAAATTTGGATTATGATATTTTTAGGACCATGGCTGATAGTTCATTACTAAAAAGAGCATTAAAATATAAGGCGGTACACGAGATGATATAAAATCAGACTATATGATTGAGCTGACACTTGATGACAAATTGGATTCAATTGTTCATTCGAACAAGTTACAAGGGATTATATATAGGTATAAATAGTGAATTGTCGGAGCAACAAATTAGTTTCAGTAAGAGTAGGTGTACAGAAGTGCGATTGCCAAAAGTTATAGGGAGTCACTTACAATGTAAGTATACACGAATGAATTGAAATGGCACAATTTCAACATGGTACCGTGGTATTGAATTCTAGTGATTCAGTTTCTTTTCATGAGTAAGATGAAGTTCATAATATATCTAGTCACCAGGTTTAGTTGTCGTCGCTGAGGTGACATTAATGTTAAGGATTTAGTAGGCGAAGCTACTATGGCTCGATGAGAACATGATACATCAGAGTGAATTCGCATGCAAGGGTTTTAACTAAAGGTCCATTCAGGCTATCAAAGGGGACAACAAAGACACATGTCAATTCGTACTTACTCCTCGTCAACCGGAAGCTGGTCATTTACTACTAGGCCAGATAAGCCTCACTCGAGCTAGTTGCGCTAGCTAGATCGGTAATGGTCAACGGGTGTAGAATTGGCCTAACTTCTCGCCATGGTCAGTGATAGACCTGGCAATCAAAGGCAACAACAGTCGGCTTCGGTTTTGAACTCTTTCGTGACGTAACATAGGTTAGCTACCTACACATATAACAAATAACGGCTAGTCACTACAAATTACTGTTTAGGGTTTGAAACAATGGAAAACATTTGGGTAACAACAACTTATTTATAATGATAATAAAAAACCCGTGAACTCACTCATCATTATGTGTTGACACTTGTTCTTGCATGTCTTTCTTAGGTTGCTGAGGTAGCACACATCAGGACTAGGATGCATTATGGAGTCGCATTGATTTTATCAAACAAATAGACTCAACTTTAATTACATTAGCAATTTGGTTTTGTAATTAGTATGCTTCCGCATAGAGGTGCACAAATCAGGTTAGGGTTTCAACCGAACCGGTTTCAAACCGGGTTATGAGACAAGAGAACCGAACCCTATGAAACCGATTCGGGTAGGGTTGGGACCGGGGTAGGTTATCAAAGCGGGTTCAGCCCTATTGCCTAACCCTATTAATTTAAAATTTAAAAAAAGTATAATATACATAAATAACTTAAAATTACTTTATTTATTTTTTTTATAACTAAACTAAAACACAATATTATGAAAAAGAAACATTACGACATGAAATACAACTTTTTTTACGTTTTTCATTGTCTGCGGTAGGTTCGGTAAATGAATAACCCATACTGACGGATGATTGGCCACTTTTGATTCCATAGCGCTTTGGAAGCGTTTACTTATTTATTTTACTTTTTGCGTTTTTGTGTGTTTTGATTATACCAACACCTTTAATACATATGTGTACTAACGTTTTGGATGAAAAATTCAAAAAAATCAACAGTAAATGTACTATAATGGTCATAAAGCCGTTAAATAGTCATTGGGTAATAACTAGTTCCATGTATATGGACGGGTTGGTGATATCGGTTTCAAACCGGTTCTAAACGGTTGAGTGATCGGGTTGTCAACTGTCGGGTTGAAACCGGTTTGACTGTGAAATACCCAAACCGAGTCCTACCCTACGGGTTGAAATGGGTTCAAACCGGGTTGGCTATAGATCGGGTTCAAACCGGGTTCGGCTAGGGTAGGGTTGTCGGGTTCGGTTTCTAACCCAGTTTAGGGTTGCACCTCTACTTCCGCAACTCAATTGTATAAACATTATTTTCTCATGAATGAGCAAACAAGAATTTTATTTTATAAACTCATATAGTGGTCGTTCGATATGTCTAATGACTGTGATCCTGGTTTGTCACGCGCCTCAAGGTACAACTTCGAATGTGGAATTTTGAGGGTGTGACAGATTGGTATCAAAGCCCTACACCGTCGCCAATTAGGCTGCCGGAGGGTGGATCCAAACCCTTTCTACTTCACCACTGCACCTTACATCGCCTCACCATTCTCCAGTCAAACCACAGCGACCTAACACCACCACCTCTGTCGCGGCGCCATCGCGAAACCGCCAATCGAAAACACCACCATTCGACCCGTCAGTTGTTGCTCACTGCTGCTTATGTTGTTTCATGCCAAAGGTGATGCGCTGCCATGAGGTCACTGCCACGCCACAATGGGAAGGTGGCCGACCTTCTCCTACCTTTCACACACTCTCTCTCTCCGATTCTCCCCTTCTCTCGCTAAAATATGCAGAAAACGTATGTTTGTGTTGTGTAAAGAAGAAAGACTTGGGGCTAGGGTTTGCTAAATAAATAGAATAGAAGAAGTAAAGTATTTATACCTAGGGTTTTGAGCAGGTGGTTTAGATAGGTTAGGTGTAGGACGCGTATTAGTTAATTTTCAATATTCCCCTGTAACCATCAAGTAAATAACAGTCGTTATTTATAAAGAAAAGGAAAACTTTGTGAATATCATTGCGAATATAATTATGATTTACACTATATATATACAAATTTAAAATATCGCAAAAGAAATTATTATTATCATTTCAATTAATAATAATAGTTTGTATGGTGACTCCAATCAAAACTAACAAGGGTTGAAATTACGAGTTGTCACAATTTCAGAGACCGTTGGGCGATTATCCGGTTACACTATTCATGCCAGGACGATTCTAGTAGACGTCATAAAAAAGACATTACATGATGTCAGATAGAAACATGGACAAAACCATAAAACGAGGAAACAAATTTACATGTTATATATTTCTAGAAAATATACAAATAATAAATTGTATCATGCGAGCCATGAAACTTACAATTTCAAACGAATTGTCTAACAATTATATGATTATGGGAATATATGATCACTAGATAATGTGATTAACATAGAATGCCATCAAAGGTATAACATCGAGTAAACCAATTAAAACAAAACACTACCATAGTTTTGCTAAAAGAACGAAAACTGTGGCAAAACTGTAATTTTGAACTGGGGGCAAATTTGTAATTGTTCAGGACCAATGAGCGAGTGACAAGCAGCTGCATGGACACAAATAAAAACTACATCGAGTCAACCGATTAAAACAAAACACTACCATCATTTTGACAAAGAAACTAAAATTTTTTGGCTTTTTAATTACCGATTCTGTTCATTATGGTACATAAAAATATTTAAGTTTGAACAATGTACAAAATCCAAAGGAAAAACATAAAAAAACGTCTTTATTAAATTATCAAGACTATATAGTAAGTTTTAATTTTAAGGGTAGTACTTTATTAAAGTTCATGGTTCTCGTTAGACACTTCTACCAAAAAATAAACATAAAGCTAATTGCCTCAGATGAGATTCGAACTCGTGTCACTACGTTTAAAACCTACTACTTTTCCACTACACCACTTTCCTTATTATGACATATTTTGTGGTTGCGAGTATATATAATATTGCTATAGTTTTACTTTAGTTTTCCACCAATTATTTTCCGATCCATCTTAATGTAAACATAGGGAATGAATTAGCTCGCAATCAACTCGCTTAAGATCTTTATTTATTCGCCTAATATTCTTAATCAGTTCAACGTGTAGGTTCATAAGGAAACCCAATAATTCAAAACAAAATCAGCTTTCATGTTTTCACCAATCTAATAAGCATGCCAATTAAACAAGTCGGTAAAAAATGGTATAAAATCCAACTAGAACTCTTTTTAGAACCCTTACCCACGCAAAATACACTTTCACTCTATCCTCTGATCCATGCCTCATTGTGATCTTGAACCCGCCGGATTTCCAAATGCCTACCAGTTTCAAATCTCTTTTGCCAACGAAGCACCACCGCAAGGAAACACGGAAATGGAGGAACTCTGATCACGCTTGTCTGTTTCATCCTTTCGCTACTTGGTACATTTAACCTTGTATTCTGGTTATTTTCCATCAAGATCAAAAGCATCACGTAAATTTTTGTCGATCAGTAGCTTTTTGTCGTTAATTTCTAGTTATAGGAAGTTTGGATTCTTGCTAGGATTTGGGAATTAGGAGTTATCATCAGTTTCTATTTAAATATAATTGACATATAATTGACATATAACATTTATTTATAAAGAGGATTCTATAGTAGTTTAAAACTTTGAATTTCGATTGTGTTATGGTTGTCCCTTTACAAATAACTCTAAAAGAAAAAAAAGTATTTCAATGAATTTTTCCCTATCAACAACCATTATGCATTCATATTTTTTTTGATACCGGTGCTGACTTTAGTTTTGTATCTACGAAATTTAAAGGTATATTTGGTCTAAAGTCCAGTAAGTTAACCGTCCCATATTCTATAGATTTAGCAGACGGAGAATTGGTTGAATCGGGAGAAATTATTAAAGGGTGTGTGTTGGAACTAGTGGAACGGAAATTTAATATAGATCTTCTACATATCCAGTTAGGTAGTTTTGATGTTGTAGTTGGCATGTATTGGTTGTTCGACAACTGAGCCAAAGTCATATGTCACCAAAAGATTATCCGCATCCCCTACCTAAAGAAGAAACTCTCTTAGTCCAGGAGAGAAACATGAAACACCAATGTGGATCATCAATTGTATGAAGGCTCATAAATGCTTATGGAAGGGTTGCATTGCTTTCCTGTGCACGTAGTAGATTAGAAGGCCGAAGCGCCTAAACTTGAGGAGATTCCTTGTTAACGAATTTCCCAAACACATGTCGGGATTACCTCCCCAACGACAACTTAGGTTCCATATCGACTTAGTCCCCGGAGCCACACCTGTGGCAAAGTCTTCGTATCGTTTAGCTCCGTCAGAGATACAAGAATTATCCACCCAAATCCAAGAATTGTTAGACGAAGGTTTCATTAGGTCGAGCTTTCACCTCTGGGAGCTACGGTATTATTTGTAAAGAAGAAAGACCGAACATTCCAGATGTGTATTGTAACCCCCGTGAAAATTTGGAGCCTTTAAAAACTTTTCTATTTCTTTCGTATATATATTTTGCTAAACGATATTTGAACATAATAATTTTAATGTAACGTACTTACAGGAACAAATCTAAGTATCACATTCCTTGAAACCCTCCTTAAATTTAGTTGAGAGATTACAATCGTCAAAACACTAAACTCAAAGTCTAGGGACTAAAAATACCAAAAAACTTAAGTTACCATGTTGTGCCACCTAGCAGGACACTAATCATCTCCTAAGACAACCATGAACACTTGTCTTGCCCATGTTTTGCCACCTTTCACCATTTTCTCACACTTATTCTAGTCTTGACACATAATGAGACACTAATCCTCATCTAAGACACTTGGGACACTTGTCTTGATATTCTCAAACTTCTTTAGCTATAAATACTTCTTTGAACCTTCATTTTTCTTCACACCTTTCATTCAAAAACAAAAGTCTTGTGTGAGCTTCTTAGTGTTTTCCTTGGGAGCTCCACTTCTAGTCTTTTTAAGGAGTCCTCTAAAGCAAGTAAGTCTCCTTTTTAATTCTTTCCTTAAGCATTTAGTTTCATAGCTTATTTCCATCCAAACCCATTTTTTACGCATAGTAAAAATACCAACGGGAACACATAAGTGCTTTTCCTGTTTTAAACAGATTCTATGCTGTCACTTTGAACGACCAAAACTTGGTCAAAACTTAACCGAATGAAGTAAATTCTTACTTCATGCTGAAAGCTAATGTAGATGCTTTGAGTGTAATTATGTGTTATTACAAGGTGTTAGTTGTCGTTTAAAACCTAAACGAGTGCCATTGAACATATTGCATGTTATGAGATAAACATATGCACATACCCACATGAACAGTTAATTAAATGTCAACGTGAGTGCATGGTCATGTGTTAGTATACGTGTAGGAATACGTGAGCACAAACTAACTAAAACGGTAACCATATCAGGTGAGGTTAACCAGTTCTGCTACTATTCACATATTTTATAGCCGAGCAAACAAGGTGAGTTCATAACTCTTTTCTAAAAGCATGCGTCCCGGGTTTGGGACAACACACTTACTTCTTTGGTTTGGGAAACACTTATGCTAGCCCTGGTTAGGGCTACGTGCACGTTCCTAGTTTGGAACACATACATACTATCCACTAGAGGTGTGTTGGGATTGAACCCTATGAAAGGAACTAATGATATAAAGCCAAACAACACTATCCGAGCTTTGGTTCAACTATCAGAGGTTACATCCTCTGATGTACTTACACTGCTTTCCATAAAGACTGCTCATCCTATCATCTGCCTTCACAAAGCTTCAAGGTCTGCCAGAGTTAACAAGGACGGAGGATAGGAATCAGAGTTTAGTCATTAGCTTAATTAATAAATGTAACAGTGCCAAGCACTGATAGTTAGTATAAGCAATGTTTAGAGTTAGTTACATATTGTTTCCTGTCACTATCAACCCTCATCAAAGATGCTCAGAGGTTAGATAGTCAGTATAAATAGGCAACTCTTGTAACCTTTAAACTTGTCTCTTAAAAGATCAACTTTCGCATATCATCTTCTCTGCATTTTCTCATTACCAAACTGTAATTGCAAAGGCTGAGGGGGAGTTTGTGAATCACATGCAAGTTAATTAACTTGAAAGCATGATAATGATGAAAACATACGATCATTGCTTGTAGTAAAAGTTTTCCATCTTATTCTGCTGCAAATCTCTTTTAATTCAATCATTTTCCATTTTTGAAACAAAAACTACAAGTAATTCAAACTCAGATCCTAACAATTGGTATTAGAGCTTGATTCATCAAATTCGATCTAACAATCGATTTGGTTCGAACAGATCAGCTCTCTAGCTAATCAGTTTGGTTGTTTTTATTTGATATTCAGAGTTTTTACTACGTTCAAAGTTTTTAAAAACAAAATCTAAAAAAAATCAACTGAAATGTCTCAAAACACACAGGATGCCAATTCTGGATCCTTGTTCAAACCCCCGATGCTAAAAAAAAATGAATATTTCATTTGGCAACGACGGATGGGTCACATCCTTGCCCAGCAAAACACCGGTTGCTGGAGATCTGTTGCTTATGGACCTCATGTTCTAATGGTTCCAAGCACAGAAGATCCAACCAAACATGTGCCAAAAAATCCTGAAAACTTTTCAGAGCAGGATTTCCAGAAAATTGAATTGGATGCTAAGGCATTTAGCATAGTTGCTTCGGCCTTACCCAATGAAATTTATGCTGGTCTACTCCATTGCAATAGTGCAAAGGAGTTATGGGATGCACTTAAGGAGCAATTCGATGGGACTGAGGAAGTGATAGAAAGTAATAGAGAAGTTCTAAATCAGCAGTATGAAATGTTTTGTCACTTGAAAGGAGAGTCTCTAACACAACAATTTGAATGTTACAGCTGTCTCATCAGTGAACTTAGACTGGTTAACGTGGTTTTTCCTAATTTGACTGTCAATAGTCATTTCCTTATATCGTTACAAGATAAGTGGGAATCGGTAGCTTATGTAACGCGAAAATCTGTTGGGTTTAAAGAAATGTCATTGACACAACTTCATCCTCACTTATGAGAGAAAGAGTTAAACCAGAAAAATAAGTTGCAAGATTCTGGCAAAATAACTGATGATTACTCATTGGGTAATACAACTCTTTTGGCCTAGAAGAGGGTTCTGGCAGTAGTAAGGACCAAAGTTATGATCACTATAGAGATATTACATCTGGTGGGAACTTTGGATCTGAAACATATGCACCCAACTATGCTTTTGCTGCTAGTGGGGAAAGCCAAACCTCTGACAATCTATCCTTTGATCTGAATGATTTGCAACACGTTGAACCTTCTGATCTTGAAGAAATGGATATTTTGCACCAACTGGCCTTATTGAGTGTTAGGGCTAGTAAGTTTTACAAGAGAACTGGTAGAAAATTCCCAGGTTTGCATGGGGGGTTGAAGGTTGGGCTGGATAAATCAAAAGTCAAGTGTTATAAGTGTAATAGGCTAGGACACTTTGCCAGAGAATGCAGGTCTCAAAGTTCTGGACCAATAGTGACTCATCCTGGCCCTAGACCTCAGCACACAAAAAACACTGCTCATTATTCCTAATATGCCCCTGCTTAACATGTTCAAAACACTGCCCATTGTGCACACCCTGCTACCATTGTTCCAGTGCATTATGTTCAATCCACTGCTCCACAAATTCAATATGTTCAGGCACCATCATATCCTCAAGTGCTTGTACAACAAGCACCCATTGTTACACAAACTGCTCAAACCACTGCTAGTCAAGCAGAGGTTGGTCAACAAAGCTTTTTCACACAAAGTTATGTTGACTGGAGCAGTTTGCCTGAGGATTTGACTGATGAAAACTTTGATTTAATGGCCAAAAATGATGTTGAACAAGAATTTTGTTTAATGGCCTTAGAGTCAATTGCTGAAGGTGTTGAATCTGTGGAGATAGTGTCAAAATCTGATGAAGTTCAAGTTTGTGATGAAACAGTAGTTTCAAGTGAAGAAAGAGAAAATGCTGCTGATAAGGAAAATAACTCTCCTACTAACCCATGGAACATTAATGTATGTGAAGATGAGTGTGACTGTGCTCCTATGGCTGCTACAAAGGTATCACCTCAGATCCTTAAAGATCTATGTTCTGACAAAGGCATCATTGCTTTTGCAAACATCAAAAAGGTGAATGAAAACCTGAGAAAAAAAATTTTAGAAGATGAACTTAATTTTGAAAAACTGATTAAAGAGTGAAAATCAAAGTTAAGTGAAAAAGATTCTGAAATGAGTAGTCTAAGACATGAATCAAGCATAACCAAGGACCAACTCCAAACTATGGTAGAAAATTACCAAGCTTGTAAAAAGGAGTTAGAAGAAACCCAATCACTTGTGAAAAATGGGTTGAGTCCTGCAAAGGTTATGAAATTATGTTTGATGCTCAGATCAAGAGCAACATCAAGTTTGGTGTAGGTTTTAGAGCCTATGACCAAAATGAGAAAAATGTTGCTGAAATTGATTCTGAGTTGGTTGAAGTTGTCCCTACAAATTTGGCTGGTGAAGAGATAAAAATCACAGATAAAGCTGGAAACAAAATTGTTTTGGAAAAACCAGATGTTTCAACAAAAGATAAAGAAATTGAAAAATATCAGTTTTGTCACACCCTCAATTTCCACTTGCGGAGTTTTACCGCGAGACGTGTGAACAAACCAGAATCTGAGACACTAGAAACGTCGAACGACTCTATATGATTTGTGAATACGTTTTCCAAAATCATTTGTTTAACCATTAATAGTTAATTTTAGATTGCCTTAGTTTGGTTTCAATGTTTAGCGGAAGCATTAGTTCTTAAAGTTAAGCGGAAGCATAAAAATAAAGTAAAGGAACGGGCGCCAACACAAACGCCAAAACTAAAGAAAAACCCAAAACAATGTTTGTAAATGAGACTCGGTAAAAGATGTCTTGATCAATGCAAGTGAGTGCACCTAGAGCTCCTAGCGTCCTGAGAAACATGTAAAGAAACAAGTGTCAACATTAAAGATGAGTGAGTTCACAGGTTTTCGAAAGTTCATTTGTTCGGTTATAGTTTGTTTCCCCCGTTATCCCTAACCCGGGAAAACGATTTAGTTCCATTATTCCCAACCCGGAATAATACTGATGGTTCCATTATTCCTTACCCGGAATAATAATGATGTTTCCATTATTCCTAACCCGGAATAATAAAGTTGTTGTTTCCATTATCCCTAACCCGGAATAATATAGTTGATTTGTTCCATCATTCCTAACCCGGAATGATATTGTTGATTCATAATTAAGTTCAATGTTAACATGTAGGTAGCTAGCCTAAAGTTATGTCACGTAAGTGTTCGCGATCGAAGCTGACTGTTGTGCCTCCGTGTTGCCAGGCCTATCACTGACCATGGCGAAAGTTAGGCCAAATTATTCACCCGTTGACCATACCCGGTCGGCTAGCGCGACTAGCTCGGGTGGGGCTTGTCGGGCCCAGTAGTACTACTTATAATTTCCCCGCTATCTAACCCAATACTAACGATCCGAGAGATTGTCGAGGACTTGTGTGATATAGCTGCTTAGTGACCATAACGTACATTAACATTAACTTAGTTACCGAATAGTTTAATGACGTTAATTTCGTATAACGTAAAGAGATAGAGTTGTAGAGTGTATACATGTTTCTCCCCCTGTTGTTTAAAACCGGATAAAATTAGGGGCCGTGAACTCACCTTTAGTTGCTCGGTTAGTGTAACACAGATGTAGCAAATGATGGGACCGCTAATTGCGTCCTAACAAGTCAATTGATTTCAAGTTAGTGTGTGAACACACCAATAAAAATCCTACACATAATTAATGCACAAAGCGGTACACACAAACACAAATCCTAACACTCAAACATGCATGCAAGTATCATCATATTAACATAGTGATCAAAACCATTTAACATGAACACAATCCAATCCATGCAACACTTTGGTGCACACATTCGCAAGTTATCAAGTTTCAGCTTATATACTCATAATTAGACTGTTTTCGAGGTTTTTTAAAAAATAGTTCCAACATTCCAAAAATTCCAATTATTTTACAGCAGGTGTCAACTATACTGTAGAATTTTATATAAAATTTTCAAGTCCTAATACTTTACCAATTATTCATAAATATTAATACACTAGGCTGCAGTCAGATTCGTCACTTTCTGACTGCAGTCCACGGAAGAATTTATTTAAAAATCACTGTTCGTTCAATTGACAAAATTCCAGTGGGAGTTTCCCGGAAATTTCCATATCTAGTTGCTGTACAAATTTTATGATTTGAATCCCTACAGATTATTAGATCCGACTCGATAAACAACTAACAATTTTTCAGAATTTTCACAGCTTCAGTTACTGAACTTAATTGGCCACTTAAAAATATCAAACGACTTCAGAAAAATATGAATCCAGCGCCATTAGAAGCGTTTTTCAAAACTCTACGTTTTAGAGTTCAGAAAATCCGTTATTCGATAAATAATAACCAAGTTACAGCCAGTTGAAGTTGGTTGTATCACCATTCAGCATCCTGATTCAGCACTTTATCACAATCTAACCCGCTTAAACCATCGATACATTGAACATAAGCGATCAAGAACAGAATTACCAATCATATATCATCATATATATCATACCATGCAAACCCTAATCATAACATATAGTTTTTATTACACAAAACGCAGCCTAATGTTTCTGGATTCCGCTAATCATCTTAACCGCAACTAGCATAAATAAATCGGCTAACAACATAACACTACATTCAAACATGATCAAGAGTTTATAATCCTATTATAAATTTGCAAATAATGATAACTCTAACCTTTTACACCGAAGATTAATGAACCGTGAGTGAGATGGGGAGCCGATGATCAACGAGAATCGCGACCGAGAAGGAGAATGGCGAGGGGAGGGCTGCCGCGATCAAGAGGGATGTATCAAGGCTGCTTTGCGATCAAGAGACTGAATGGAGGGCTGCCGTCGGCTGTTTAGCTATTAGGGTTTGTGTGTTTTGTTTGTGAAGCAATGCACATGCATGTATGTGTATATATAGCGCAAGAGGTAAGGAGAAAAGGGATGGGTTTGCGGTTTGGGGTGCTCGCGGCCGCAAATGGTTCGGGTGGGTTGGTTTGGGTTTAAAACTTGGTCCTCAAGTTTCGATTAACTACTTGAGTCGCAAAGAAGTGAGGTCTATTCGTTTTGCGGCTCGGTTCGATTCATTTATCTATTTATTATATCTACATTTTACAACTAAAACAAATCACGAAATCGGAACATCACATAATAACTCACCAACTTATAAACGTTTAATACGTAGCACATAGTTCATTTGACAAGTACACGAAATTATCGTAATTATTTCGAGCGTGCAATTTAAGTCTCCGAATCAATTTAGCGTAGGAACGAATAACCGTGAAGTAGTGCGTTTAAGATGTCTGAAAAACCGGGATGTCACATTATCCCCATGTTGAAAGAATTTTCGTCCCAAAAATTGAGTAAACGCGGTTTAGAATGCAGCGTACATGTTTAGAGTGCCACGCACAAAGATTTAGTTTGTTAACAATGGTTCGCGAAATTACAAGAAATTCCCAGGTTGTCACATCATCCCCATGTTAAAAGAATTTTCGTCCCGAAAATTTAGTTGGTGGTATCATTAGTTTGCTGCTCAGCTGCAAAGAGGTGTGGGTATTTGCTTTTCATTTGGTCCTCTCTTTCCCATGTGAATCCGGTCCACGCTTAGAGTCCCAACGGACCTTGACGATTGGAATCTTGCTATGCCTTCGAGTCTTGATCTCACGATCCATGATCTCGATAGGTTGTTCCACAAAGTGCAGGTGTTCATCCACTTGAATCTCATCCAATGGAATGACTAGGGTTTCATCTGATAGACACTTCTTCAGGTTTGACACGTGAAAAACGTTGTGAACTCCATTGAGTTCGGCAGGAAGGTCTAATTGATAAGCTACGGGTCCAATACGTTTCAAGATCACAAACGGACCTACGTACCGTGGGTTTAGTTTGCCTCGTTTTCCAAAGCGGATTACACCCTTCCAGGTTGACACCTTCAGTAGGACGCGGTCGCCTACTTGAAATTCGAGCGGTTTGCGTCGTTGATCAGCGTAGCTTTTCTGTCGATCTCGTGCCGCCGCCATGCGGTTTCTAATTTGTACAATCTTTTCAGTAGCCTCAAGTATCAACTCAGGGCCTGTGAGTTGACTGTCACCGACTTCTGCCCAACAGACCGGTGATCTACATTTACGACCGTATAATGCCTCAAACGGTGCTGCCGATATACTCGTATGGTAACTGTTGTTATACGAGAATTCCACTAAAGGTAGGTGGATTTCCCAACTATTCCCGAAGTCTACTACGCATGCCCTAAGCATGTCTTCCAAGGTCTGTATGGTCCTTTCGCTTTGACCATCAGTCTGAGGGTGATAAGCTGTGCTCATATCTAAGCGTGTGCCCAACGCTTTCTGAAGTGACTGCCAAAAGTTGGACGTGAAGCGAGCATCTCTGTCTGAGATGATGGACGTTGGCACTCCGTGCCGAGAAACTACTTCCTTTATGTAGATGCGAGTCAACTTCTCCATCTTATCTATTTCTTTAATAGCTAGGAAGTGTGCGGACTTAGTTAAACGATCCACAATCACCCAGATGGTATCACAACCACCCAAAGTTCGCGGGAGTTTAGTGATGAAGTCCATCGAGATCTGATCCCATTTCCATACTGGGATCTCAGGTTGTTGAAGTAGCACCGATGGCTTTTGATACTCTACCTTGACTTTTGCACAAGTCAAACACTTGCTCACGTAGGTGGCCATATTAGCTTTCATGTTGGGCCACCAATACGCAACTTTAAGGTCTTGATACATCTTATCCGAACTAGGATGGACAGAGTATCGGGATTTGTGAGCTTCGTCCATGACTAGCTTTCTGAGGTCTCCGTAGAGAGGTATCCATATGCGATTCATGAAATACCGGGCTCCATTGGGTTTTACTTCCCAATCGCGTTCCATCTTTCCCACCGATTCGGCTTTGATGTTTTCTTCCTTAACTACTTCTAACTGCGCGTCGCGTATCTGTTCGGGTAATCCCGAATGAATGGTGAACTGTAGTGCTCGTACCCGACGAGGTTTCAAGTGTTCCTTCCTACTGAGGGCATCAGCTACCACGTTAGCTTTACCCGGGTGATACCGAATGGCACATTCATAATCGTTCAAGAGTTCGACCCAGCGACGCTGTCGCATGTTCAATTCCTTCTGATCAAAGATGTGTTGGAGGCTCTTGTGGTCTGTAAAGATTGTGCACTTCGTTCCATAGAGGTAGTGTCTCCAAATCTTAAGTGCAAACACTACTGCTCCCAATTCCAGGTCATGTGTTGTGTAGTTTTTCTCGTGAACCTTCAATTGTCGGGACGCATACGCGATGACCTTATCGCGTTGCATGAGTACGCATCCCAATCCCTGAATGGAAGCATCACAATATACGACAAAATCATCTGTCCCTTCCGGCAAGGACATAATGGGTGCACTGCAAAGTTTCTGTTTCAGCAATTGAAATGCCGCTTCCTGCTTGTCACCCCAAGCATACTTGATGCCTTTCTGGGTGAGGGTAGTAAGCGGTTGCGCGATCTTTGAAAATCCCTCGATGAAACGTCTGTAGTAACCAGCCAAACCCAAAAATTGGCGGATCTCCGTCGGTGTCCTGGGTGCTTCCCAGTTTTTGATAGCTTGTGGCAGGGTCGACGTGGATACCCTTTTCATTTACGATATGGCCGAGGAACTGAACTTCCCGAATCCAGAAATCACACTTTGAAAGCTTGGCATATAGTTTCTCCTGTTGAAGTAATCCCAGCAGTAATCGTAGATGTTCATCATGTTCTTCTTCACCTTTAGAGTAGATGAGTATGTCATCGATGAACACAATGACAAACTTGTCGAGGTATGGTTTACACACACGGTTCATGAGGTCCATGAACACCGCGGGTGCGTTGGTGAGACCGAAGGGCATGACCAAGAACTCATAATGGCCATACCGAGTACGAAATGCCGTCTTAGCGATATCCTCCTCCCTGATGCGTAACTGGTGGTAACCGGACCGTAGATCAATCTTGGAGTAGTAGCTTGACCCTTGAAGTTGGTCGAAGAGATCGTCGATGCGAGGTAACGGGTATCAGTTCTTGACAGTAACCTTGTTGAGTTCCCTGTAGTCGATGCACATGCGGAAGGTCCCGTCCTTCTTCTTGACAAAAAGGATTGGAGCTCCCCATGGCGAAGCGCTAGGTTGGATAAATCCTTTTTCTAGCAGCTCCTGAAGTTGGGTAGACAGCTCCTGCAGCTCGGCTGGAGCTAGGCGGTATGGGGCCTTGGCGATAGGAGTTGCATGGTTCGCCAATTCAATTTCAAACTCCAATTGTCGATGGGGTGGGAGACCAGGTAACTCCTCTGGGAATACATCGGAAAAATCACGGACGACGGGGATGTCTTCTATACGTTTCTCGTCCTTAGGCTGTTCGGTAACCAGTGCGAGTAAAGCGAAAGAGTTCTTCCTCCGAAGATACTTCTGCGCTTGCATGTAAGAGATGATGTTTGTGACGGCGCCTGCCTTCTCGCCTTGCACCGTCAAGATTTCGTCGTTAGAGAGCGGAATACGGATAGATTTTTCGAAACAGAGAACTTCAGCTCGGACGTCGGATAGCCAGTCCATTCCGACTACCACGTCAAAACTACCCAGGGTAGTTGTCATCAGATCAATGGTAAAGGTGTGACCCGCGAGTTTGAGTTGACAGCCGGACACTATATGGGTCACATCTACAGATTTACCATCTGCTAGTTCTATGACATAAGGGGTCTCTAAGGGTTTAGGCGTGAGATTTAGGTTCTTCCTAAAAGACTCAGATATAAAACTCCTATCCGCACCCGTATCAACAAGCACAGTAGCAAAATGTTCATTAAGGGGAAACTTACCGGTGACCACGTTCGAGTCGTTTCTGGCCACTCCGCGGCCCAGTGTAAATGCACGCCCTTTGGCACCTCCTGTGCCACCATTTCCATTATTGTTGTTGTGGTTATTGTGGTTGTGGTTGTTCCCACCATTGTTGTTGTTACGGAGCTGTGGGCAGTCTCTTTTGAAGTGGGCAGTGCTACCACACTGATAGCACCCCCGGTTACTACCCTGCTGCTGACCCTGGGGTTGATTTTGATTTTGTCGGGACATGATTTCCCCGCGACAATCCCTTGCCGCATGTCCCACTTTGCCACATCGTTGGCAGCGATTCCCGTCACAAGGGCCGTGATGATGAAGATTACAGCGATTGCACTGCGACTTTCGACCTACATAGCCGCTTGCATTCTGGTGTGTGTTGGCGGGCTGATTATTGTGACCCCGGTGGCTGTTGTAATTATTGAACCGTTTCTGGTTCCCCTGTTGTGGCTGGGATGACGAAGACTGTCGAGCAGACGAGTCTTCAAACTTTCTTTTATTATCAGGGGCTACTTCAGTCGTACCCCGAGTTGGCAACTTCTTTTGTTCCACCGCCTTATCGGTGAGTTTGTGTGCCAACCTGATTGCTTGATGTTCAGTCACAGGGTTGCTAGCCATTACCATACCCTGGAGCTCAGGGACCAGACCCCTAAGGTAAAACTCGAGCCGTTTCTTCACAGTGTTGGCTAGATCGGGACATAGGAACACCAGATCGTGATGTTTTGCTGTGTATGCTTCGATTTCAGATCCCACCATCTTGTGGTTCCATAATGTTTGCTCCAACTGTTGAACTCTGTCTCGCGGACAGTACTCTTCTTTGTTTAGGGCCTTAAACTCGGCCCAGGCAATTGCATTTGCAGCAATAAGTCCACGCGTTTGGACTTGTGCATTCCACCAAGTTAGTGCCCCATCTTCCAATGTTGAGGCTGCATACTTGACCTTGTTGGCCTCCAGACAGTCGCAGATTTCAAACACTGATTCGGATTTTTTGATCCAGCGGACTAGTCCTATGGGTCCTTCTGCCCCCGTGAATTTGCTTGGCTTCGCGTCGAGGAACATCTTGTAGGGGTTAAGACCCCCTCCTGCTGACAGAGGACAGGTAGTCAGCGAGGAATTTTACTAACCCAACTATTAGATTTTCCCATGAAAATTTAATAATGGTTACCTGCCGGTTGGTTCTGAACACCCGCTAGAGCTGCATTCACATGCTCTTGGATCATTGTAGCTAATTCTTCGGGCGTCATGTTAAGGTTTCCGCGACGTCCAGTTGCCATTTAGATCTTCGTAAGACAAAATAAACGCACACCGATAAGTCTATATCTCCAATATAGTTATCCTATTCCATACTTAAATAATTCCTCAGATTATGTCAACCCAAATAAATTAAACAGTCAAAAGAAATACTTGATTAAATAAAATTTCAACGTCTTACAAAGTGCCAACCAAACATATGAGTTTACTATAAAGTCTCGAGTTTAAACACAAGTAGGGAAATAAATAGACTGAAAGAAAGTAAATAAAATAGGCAAGACGTGTCAGTCTTCTACGTCTCCATCTCCCAAATCGCTATCGTTACCGTCATCCTCCACGGCATTTCCAGCCTCTACAGCTGGGTCTTCCTCTGGATCCTCCTCTGGATCCTCTTCTAGATCCTCTTCTGGATCCTCTTCTGGATCCTCTTCTACCGGCACTGGAGGGGCCGGTGCTGGTGCAGTTACTGGTACAGGTGCTTGATTCTGTTATAGTTCTTGAATTCTCCAGCTAGACTCAAGAACTCTGTCTTCTAGCCAGTCAGCCCTTAGCTGCTCAGCACGAAGGTCTCTGGCTAAAGTGTTACGAGCTATCTTACTCGTATGTTGCTCTTCCTCGAGCGATCCAGTCTTACCTGTCAATTGTCGTATCATCCATCCCTGTGCTAGGATGGTTTCATGCATTCTTTCCAATTGTTCTTGTTGTTTCCGTATCATATCTCTAAGTAGGTCGCTCCCTACTTCTACCGAGTTAACCGGTTCGACCGGCACAGCGATGGTCGGGCGTGAGGACGACTCCTCCCCTAGAGCGAGCCTTTTTCTCGCAGCTGAGCGTGTCTCCACGCCGTAAGATGGTGAGGGTTCCACCATAGGTGCCTTTCCCGGCGCCCTTGGTTGCGAAAGTTTGTCGGATGATGATGATGATGACATTGCCTGTTAGGTTGTGTAGTTAGTTACGAGTTGCATTCATTTCTTATTATGCATTCATATTCTACATAACACAGTTGTGGTACATCACATAACAAGATATAACAGTTCGGTGCCAAACTACGTCTAGTGTCGTGTAATCAGCTATAGTTTAGGTCTACTTTTAATGCAAACCTGGTTCTCTATAGCTAGTGGCTCTGATACCAATCTGTCACACCCTCAATTTCCACTTGCGGAGTTTTACCGCGAGGCGTGTGAACAAACCAGAATCTGAGACACTAGAAACGTCGAACGACTCTATATGATTTGTTAATACGTTTTCCAAAATCATTTGTTTAACCATTAATAGTTAATTTTAGACTGCCTTAGTTTGGTTTCAATGTTTAGCGGAAGCATTAGTTCTTAAAGTTAAGCGGAAGCATAAAAATAAAGTAAAGGAACGGGCGCCAACACAAACGCCAAAACTAAAGAAAAACCCAAAGCAATGTTTGTAAATGAGACTCGATAAAAGATGTCTTGATCAATGCAAGTGAGTGCACCTAGAGCTCCTAGCGTCCTGAGAAACATGTAAAGAAACAAGTGTCAACATTAAAGATGAGTGAGTTCACAGGTTTTCGAAAGTTCATTTGTTCGGTTATAGTTTGTTTCCCGCGTTATCCCTAACCCGGGATATCGATTTAGTTCCATTATTCCCAACCCGGAATAATACTGATGGTTCCATTATTCCTTACCCGGAATAATAATGATGTTTCCATTATTCCTAACCCGGAATAATAAAGTTGTTGTTTCCATTATCCCTAACCCGGAATAATATAGTTGATTCGTTCCATCATTCCTAACCCGGAATGATATTGTTGATTCGTAATTAAGTTCAATGTTAACATGTAGGTAGCTAGCCTAAAGTTATGTCACGTAAGTGTTCGCGATCGAAGCTGACTGTTGTGCCTCCGTGTTGCCAGGCCTATCACTGACCATGGCGAAAGTTAGGCCAAATTATTCACCCGTTGACCATACCCGGTCGGCTAGCGCGACTAGCTCGGGTGGGGCTTGTCGGGCCCAGTAGTACTACTTATAATTTCCCCGCTATCTAACCCAATACTAACGATCCGAGAGATTGTCGAGGACTTGTGTGATATAGCTACTTAGTGACCATAACGTACATTAACATTAACTTAGTTACCGAATAGTTTAATGACGTTCATTTCGTATAACGTAAAGAGATAGAGTTGTAGAGTGTATACATGTTTCTCCCCCTGTTGTTTAAAACCGGATAAAATTAGGGGCCGTGAACTCACCTTTAGTTGCTCGGTTAGTGTAACACAGATGTAGCAAATGATGGGACTGCTAATTGCGTCCTAACAAGTCAATTGATTTCAAGTTAGTGTGTGAACACACCAATACAAATCCTACACATAATTAACGCACAAAGCGGTACATACAAACACAAATCCTAACACTCAAACATGCATGCAAGTATCATCATATTAACATAGTGATCAAAACCATTTATCATGAACACAATCCAATCCATGCAACACTTTGGTGCACACATTCGCAAGTTATCAAGTTTCAGCTTATATACTCATAATTAGGCTGTTTTCGAGGATTTTTAAAAAATAGTTCCAACATTCCAAAAATTCCAATTATTTTACAGCAGGTGTCAACTATACTGTAGAATTTTATATAAATTTTCCAAGTCCTAATACTTTACCAATTATTCATAAATATTAATACACTAGGCTGCAGTCAGATTCGTCACTTTCTGACTGCAGTCCACGGAAGAATTTATTTAAAAATCACCGTTCGTTCAATTGACAAAATTCCAGTGGGAGTTTCCCGGAAATTTCCATATCTAGTTTCTGTACAAATTTCATTATTCGACTCCCTACAGATTATTAGATTCGACTCGATAAACAACTAACAATTTTTCAGAATTTTCACAGCTTCAGTTACTGAACTTAATTGGCCACTTAAAAATATCAAACGACTTCAGAAAAATATGAATCCAGCAACATTAGAAGCGTTTTTCAAAACTCTACGTTTTAGACTTCAGAAAATCCGTTTTTCAATAAATAATAACCAAGTTACAGCCAGTTGAAGTTGGCTGTATCACCATTCAGCATCCTGATTCAGCACTTTATCACAATCTAACCCGCTTAAACCATCGATACATTGAACATAAGCGATCAAGAACAGAATTACCAATCATATATCATCATATATATCATACCCATGCAAACCCTAATCATAACATATAGTTTTTATTACACAAAACGCAGCCTAATGTTTCTGGATTCCGCTAATCATCTTAACCGCAACTAGCATAAATAACTCGGCTAACAACATAACACTACATTCAAACATGATCAAGAGTTTATAATCCTATTATAACTTTGCAAATAATGATAACTCTAACCTTATACACCGAAGATTAATGAACCGTGAGTGAGATGGGGAGCCGATGATCAACGAGAATCACGACCGAGAAGGAGAATGGCGAGGGGAGGGCTGCCGCGATCAAGAGGGATGTATCAAGGCTGCTTTGCGATCGAGAGACTGAATGGAGGGCTGCCGTCGGCTGTTTAGCTATTAGGGTTTGTGTGTTTTGTTTGTGAAGCAATGCACATGCATGTATGTGTATATATAGCGCAAGAGGTAAGGAGAAAAGGGATGGGTTTGCGGTTTGGGGTGCTCGCGGCCGCAAGTGGTTCGGGTGGGTTGGTTTGGGTTTAAAACTTGGTCCTCAAGTTTCGATTAACTACTTGAGTCGCAAAGAAGTGAGGTCTATTCGTTTTGCGGCTCGGTTCGATTCATTTATCTATTTATTATATCTACATTTTACAACTAAAACAAATCACGAAATCGGAACATCACATAATAACTCACCAACTTATAAACGTTTAATACGTAGCACGTAGTTCATTTGACAAGTACACGAAATTATCGTAATTATTTCGAGCGTGCAATTTAAGTCTCCGAATCAATTTAGCGTAGGAATGAATAACCGTGAAGTAGTGCGTTTAAGATGTCTGAAAAACCGGGATGTCACAAGTTTAAACCAACCTGGTCAGATGAATGTGATATCTTAGAGAACTTTAAGCCAATGGACTTCACAACCACTGATGGTATTAAAACCCCAAGCACTGGTGATCCCTATCAAAGATGTGCCAGCAGAGGTTACAACCACTGCTGAGAAAAAGTCTGATAGGAAAAGAAGAGTAAAGATTAAAAACTTGTTTTGTGAATTTTGTGAAAAAAGAAATCATGTGGCGGCAGATTGTTTTCTTTTAAAAGCCTATGACATTAACAAAACTTGTGTTATAAAACACTCTTCAAAATGCACCATCTGCAGCAAAACAAATCACTCAACTCAACAGTGTGCCTATCTAAAAAACTATGAACAAAAGGTAAAAGAGATCAAGGCAAAAGCACTTGAAAGAGAAAGTTCAAGTTCTGTTGGAAATAAATCCAAGCAGAGTTTTGAACCAATTGAAACATCTGTTACAAAAGCCTTAACCAAAACCTCTGTTCAAAGAGAGGTTCAATTGATAGATGCTCCACCTTCAAACTCATTTCCAAGGGGGTATGGCCAACCTACTTATAAAAAGGTTCCTCATGCTTATGAAGGCTACAAAAAGCCTTCAAAGCGAAGAGTAAACATGCACCCTTATGGATACAATCATCTGATAGGTAATGGTCAAGAGCAGATGTTACAAGAAAATTTCAAAACCACTGACCATTGTCCTAGACTTGAGGCTGGACCATCTGTGACCCCATCCAAAGCCATTTTGGCTTTGGAGACCAACCTTAACTGATCTATTTACTTGATGTGCATGGACCCTCTACTTGCCTTGATAGCTTATGGTATGTAGATAGTGGAGGTTCCAGGAACATGACAGGATGTAGAGCCCTTCTCAAGGACTTCATGGCTCATTGGGGGGGGGGGGGTGATATATCTTTTGGTAATAACTCAAAGGGAAAGGTCTTAGGGTCTGGGTCGGTTCTGGCTGGTAAACTCAAGTTTGAAAATGTGAATTTGATTGACAATCCAAAATTTAACCTGCTGAGTGTCTCACAAATGAGTGATAGAGGATATGGATCCTTCTTTAGTAAGAAAACTTGTCAAATTGTGGGACCAGAGGTTGTTAAAAGGATTGATCAAATCATTGCTGAGAGCAAAGCACAACTCACTGCACACAGAAGTGGGAATGTGTATGTGGTAGATATGCTAAAAGATAATCCTATGTCTGGGACATGTCTATTCTCAGTTGCTTCTAGCAAAGAGACTGAGTTATGGCATAGAAGACTTGGACACACAAATCTTAAAACTATAACCACACTCTCAAAACAAAGTCTTGTAAGAGGCTTGCCTCACAAGCAATTTTCCTGTGATGAACATTGTGTTTCCTGTTTAAAAGGCAAACAACATAAAGTTCTTTCAAATAAATTGAAGAGTCCAAAACAAGCCAGTGTTTACAACAGTTGCACATGGACTTGTTTGGCCCAGTGCAAATCATGAGCTTAAAACATAAAAGGTATTTCCTAGTGACAGTTGATGATTTCTCTAGGTTTACATGGACCTTCTTTCTTCATTCTAAGGATGAAACTGCAAGCATTTTGCAAAACTTTGTCAAACAAGTAGAAAAGCAATTTGATCTTCCAGTAAAAATCTTTAGAAGTAACAATGGAACAGAGTTTAAAAATAGGGAGTTGGATGCTTTTTGTGAGTCAAAAGGAATTGTTAGACAATATAGCATTCCAAGAACTCCAGAAGAAAATGGGGTGGTTGAAAGGAAAAACAGAACCTTAATTGAATCAGCAAGAACTATGCTAGCAGATTCTGGTTTACCCCTGTCCTTTTGGGCAAAGGCTGTAAACACTGCTTGCTATGTTCAAAACAGAGTTTTGATTAACCCTAGGCATCAAAAGACTGCCTATGAGATTTTGTATAAAATTAAACCTCTGATTTCATATTTTAAAATTTTTGGCTGTCGATGTTTCATTTTGAAATTAAAAGATTCTATATCTAAGTTTGCAGCCAAAATTGATTGTGGTTATTTTCCGGGATACTCAACCACTGCCAAAGCCTACAGAGTTTTTAACTCTAGTATAAAGTGTGTTGAAGAAACTTTGAATGTGAAGTTCAATGAACTATCATCACTGAAAATCCTGCAGAGCTTTTTGATTTAGATAAATTTACATTTGCTGATGTTTTTATCAAGCTAGACAATGCAGGTACACCACAATCATCTGAAGAAGATCAAGATCAAGGATTGACTGTGTGCTTCCACAAACAAAAGTCTATTCTTCAAACAGAGGATCAAGTGCTACAAGCTCTTGTGTAAACTCTGCCACTTCTGGGTCAACAGTGGTTGATCCTCAAACCTCTCCCAGTTCACAAAATCAAACATCTGTTGATAAAAGTCCTACATCTGGGCACCAAAATCATCAGAATGTTACCTCTATACCCCCCAATACCACCACCAGCATTCTCATCAGTGGCTGATACTTCAAATTCACCAGCAGAGTTAGCTCAGATGATACACATTTGCAGCCATTACCTCAAAATGCTATTGTTCCATACCAAGGTGATTTGATTTATCTCAAAAGCCATCCAGCAGATCAAGTTATTGGCAACATCAAATCTGGGGTGCTCACATGAAGCCAATCCCAAAATATTTGTCTTTTTGCTGGTTTTCTATCACTCATACATCTAGTCAAGTACCAAGAGGCACTGAAAGACAACAGCTGGGTAGAGGCCATGCAAGAAGAACTCCTTTAGTTCAAAAGACAACAAGTTTGGGAGCTTGTACCACTACCAAAAGATGTAAGTCCAATTGGCACAAAGTGGGTCATCAAGAACAAAACTGATGAAAGGGGTATTGTTATAAAAAACAAAGCAAGGCTCGTGGTTCAAGGCTACAGACAGGAAGAAGGTATAGACTATGATGAGACTTTTGCTCCTGTAGCAAGGTTGGAAGCTATTCGCCTGTTCTTAGCTTTTGCTGCTAACCACAACATAAAGGTGTTTCAAATGGATATAAAGAGTGCATTTTTGTATGGAAAAATCAAAGAAGAGGTGTATGTCTGTCAACCTCCAGGTTTTGAAGATGCATTCCATCCTGATCATGTCTACAAGCTCAACTAAGCATTGTATGGCTTGAAACAAGCACCAAGAGCCTGGTATGAAACTCTATCCACTTTTCTCTTATCAATAGGGTTTACTAGAGGCAAAATAGATAAAACCCTGATTTTAAAATGGAAAGGAAAAGATTTGATGCTTGTCCAAATTTATGTGGATGACATCATTTTTGGATCCACAAGCACTGCTATGTGTGAAGAGTTTCGAAAACTCATGGTAGTAGAGTTTGAGATGAGTGCAATGGGTGAGCTCCAATGTTTTCTTGGTCTTCAAGTTAAACAATTACACAATGGTACATTTATCCATCAAAACAAGTATGTGAAAGAACTGCTTAAAAAGTTTGATATCGATGATTGTAAACCATGTAGCACACCCATGGCAACCTCCAAGCTAGTCACCATTGATGGTAAAAATGACCTTGTTGATCAAACTCTTTATAGAAGCATGATTGGGTCTTTATTGTACCTAACTGCATCAAGGCCAGACATCATGTTTGCAATATGTGTTTGTGCTAGATCACAGGCATTACCTAGAAAGTCTGACCTTATTGCTGTAAAAAGGATATTCAGATACATAAAAGGTGCTCCCACACTTGTATCTGGTATCCAGCGAATGGGAATATTGAGCTTTCAGGTTATTCAGATAGTGATTTTGCTGGGTATAAAACTACAAGGAAGTCCACATCAGGAGGATGTCAATTCCTAGGTGATTGTCTAGTGTCTTGGCAAAGCAAAATGCAGGTTGCAGTTTCAACATCCATTGCTAAGGATATTCAGATACATAAAAAGTGCTCCCACACTTGGTATCTGGTATCCAGCGAATGGGAATATTGAGCTTTCAGGTTTTTCAGATAGTGATTTTGCTGGGCGTAAAACTACAAGGAAGTCCACATCAGGAGGATGTCAATTCCTAGGTGATTGTCTAGTGTCTTGGCAAAGCAAAATGCAGGTTGCAGTTTCAACATCCACTGCTAAGGCAGAGTATATTGCTGCTGCTAGCTGCACTGCTCAACTATTGTGGCTTGAAAACCAGTTGCTGGATTTTGGTATAACTGCACTAAAGACTCCAATCAAATTGGACAGTCAAGCTACTGAAAATATCATTAAAAATCCAGTTTCTCATTCAGCAACAAAGCACATTGACATTAGACATCAGTTTGTGAGAGATTGCTATAAAAAAGGTTTGATTTCTTTGCATCATGTCCATACTTCAGAGCAATGGGTAGATGTTTTAACTAAGGCATTGGATACATCTACCTTTGAAAAATTGATCTCAAGGCTTGGTATGCTAAACATGGATTAAAAACAAGTTTTCTTGTAAATTCATGTGTACATAGCATCAAAATGTTTTCAGAAAATCAAAAACTCCTTAAAAATAGTTAAAATTGAAAATTTTCAATAAATCTTTAAAAGTTTGTTCATAACATCTGTTTGTTCAAAACCTCTGATAGGCTTAAAAAATCTTATCCACTGATAAAGTGTATCCTCTGATTTCCATTTTTTTACCATTTTTCAAAACCACTGATGGCTATCCTCTGATAGTGTTAACAAAATCAGTATTGTCCAAACCACTGTCCTAAAACAGTGTTTTGCCACATCAGCGGTTACTTTTCTCATCAGAGGTTACACGTGGCAGATGTTAGCCATCCGATCTTGCAATAGATGCCACGTCATGTTCACTTTTTCAAAACCCTTATCAAACCCCTATTTTATCTCACAAGTGGTTACCCTAAAATGTGTCGATTTCAAAATCTCAAAACAGTTTTTCTCTCAAAAACACCATGGCTCCCAAATTAAAATCTTTAAAATCCAAAGCTAAATCGCAAGAAGAACCTCCACCTTTCACTCTCATAATCAAAACCCCTCACAACTACATTGCCATACTTGAAGAAAATGACGCAAATACTTGCTATCATCCAATGATTTGAATTTTGCAAAAATCTAAATTCTTGCACATGCTAACCATCAAAGCCCCCATTTACATTGATGCTCTTCGTGATTTCTGGAAAAATGCAAAGGTTCACTCATCTGCTGATGGGGTTCCTTATACAATAATTTCAAGAGTAGGGGGAGTGTTGATGCAAATTAGCCCTCAATCGATCTCTCAAGTTTTTAAGCTAAATGATATACAACACCCTGTATCATTTCCAATTAATGAGATCCAAGCAGAGTTTCTGGAAAGAGGTTATATCGGCTAGATGAAAGGTATGACCATTTTTAAACCTAACTTTCCTGCTTAGATGAGATTTTTCTTTCACACCATTCTTACTTGTCTCTCATCAAAATCCACTACTTTCAATGAAATTCCATTGAACATACAATATCGGGGTATGCAATTTTAACTGAAACAGATTTTAACTACTCCCAGATATTGTTTCAATGATCTTGTAAATAATTTTAAAAATATTGAAAAAAGAAAAGCTTTTTTGATGCATCCACGTTTCTTGAGTGTTTACTTACAGGATCAAATTAAAGGTCCTGCAATAAAATTAGCGCTAGTGATTAACCCAGGCAGCCTTAATCATGAAACTTTCACCAGAATAATAAACCAAGATAAAATTGAAAAAACACAAGTAGAGGAGGCTGAGCAAGTTTTACCAGAACAAAATGTTCAATCTCAACCTCTTGTTACTGAGCCCACTGCTCTTGGTGATCAGGGCAACACAACCGCTGCCCTGAAACCCACACCAAAAATTTCCAAAAAGAAAACCAAAACAATCTCCAAAAAGCCCACCAAACCCAAAAAGGGTCCTCTGGAAGATGAGATCCCAGAGGTTAACTCTGTGACAACACCAAAGTCACAAATCATTGCTGCTACTTCTTCAAGTAGATGGTTCAAAGATCTCCCACCGGCTTTGAAACTCCTCCTTCTTCCTCACAAAAGGAAAAGGTTGTAGACATAGGGACACCACTTTATGAAGCTCTATATCCACTTGGGTCTATCTTCCACAACCCCTCTCCCAGGGCAAAGTCGCTTTCTACTCAACCACCTTCACCGATACCTTCACTTCCACCCACAATTGTACCATTGCTGAATGCAATTGAATTAGTTCAGACATAAACCAGCACTTCTCAACAACCTATTACTGAGAATATACTTCATCCAATGGCTGGGTCTGATTCTTTATTCATTGTTAGCCCATCAGCAAATGAAGAGGCTACATCCCTTGGGTTACATGTAACCCTTGGTGATATTTCAACACAAGCAGCCACTACAATTGCTGAACTCCCTAGTTCTTAGTTGGACAGTGGTTTCATTAATAAGACTTGGTTGAACGGCAACCACTGCTGAGGCAACAACTGTTACCTCTATTGTGGGAAGTCCCTAGTACCAAGACAAAGGGGCATCTATGTTTGAAGCTGGTCCTAAAACCACTGCTCATGATAACATAGATATAACTACCATCACTGGTAGGAGTTCAGATGATCTTATTAAATTAGGTGATGATCTAAAATACCAGGATTTGACGGAGAGAGTGACCAGAATAGAAAACTCTGTTGGTGAAATCAAAGATTTACTAAAGCAGATGATAGCTACAAAAAGTCAACCCTCTGTTCTATCCACTACTGATCTCAAAGAAGCTCTTAACCCTCTGTTTCAACATCAACAATATTATTTGGATTTATAACACAAGCATCATGTGAATAATGTTCGAAACATGTTTGAATCAATGGTATCAAGACACTGCAGCAGACATTAAAGCCATCAAAGCACATCTACTCACAACCACTGCCATGCACCTCCAACGGTTATATTTGTTACAACAGATGAAGCCAAAAAGGGGGAGAAACCTTTGGGTCCAAAGAAGCTAACAATAGATGATGATAAGGCCAGACCTACATTGAACATTCCAAGGCCTGATGGTTCAAAGAAGATAGATTCAACTGAAGAATTAGTGGCCAAGGCAAGGGCTAGTCACAAGAAGAATGTGATTGAGGAGAGCAGAGTGTTGGTTGAGAAATAGATTGATCAGCAAAAAGAAAAAGGAGAGGTTGGTACTTCATCAAAAAGAGCTCATGCTAGAAAAGCCAGGCAACCAACATCCACACCTCCTAAATTAAGCCTGAAACCCGTCCAACCATTAAAACCTCTGCCTCTCAAAAACCTATCACATCTTCAAAACCACAACCCACATCCACACAAGCAGATGTTACAGCAAATGTTGTGTCAACATCTGTTGATACAACAGAGGTTGCAACAGATGCATCTCTATCCACTGCCATAATCACATTTCCCACATCATCTCAACCATTATCTACACCACCAAAAATCCCACAACCACCATCACCCACCTTAAGGTATAAAAGGAGAAAAATCACAAAAGTGATAAATGATGATGAGATCTCTGCACCTCTTCCACTATCATCAACACCAATGATCCCCACATCAGAGCTTACAACTTCTTCAACTCTTAAAGTCATTCCTGCAGCAAAGGTGTACCCTCTTGATTTACCAGCAGTCAGGGAAGAGATTCTAAGTTTCTTTTCAGAGGAGGACCCTCACAAAAGAACAATTCTATCCCTTGATGGCTATCCAAGACCAGCAAATGTTGATGCTTATCTAGAATCGAAAAAGAAGCAAGCAGAGGATATTGCCAAAAGAGAATCAGCTGGTAAAAATGATAGAGAAATACAGATTATCATGTCCTTTCAACTGAGCAAGGTCACATTCTAAAAACTTTGTCAAGGATCTGAGCAACCAGTTGTCAGTAAGGGATGATAGGTTGCTCAAGAGTGAACTCATTGAGTATATCATGGAAAAGAAGATGTATAAGGCAACAAGGCCTCACTTCAGGGATTGGAGCATAGATGAGCTGAGAGAAGAAATCAATAGAATGCAAGAAATGTTGAAAGACCCTATCAAAAAGCCAACTCCTCCCAACTGGGATTTATACAAGAAAGATATATTTGAAAATGTCTTGAAGTTGAAGAGAATGAAGCAAGAACTGATCCAAAATCATTATAGTTCCAAAAACCAAGTGATGAGATGGGGTGAGGTGAGGGTGATAGACACCTACAAAAGTTTGGAAGAGAGAAGGAAAAAGGATCCATCCATGCCTCCCAAGCCTGACTACTCAAAGGAAGATGCTATCCTCAGAGCTGAACTCTCTAAAAGGTCCAGCTCAACATTTGCCCACTCCACACTTGCCCTGCAACACCGGAAAAAGCAAGGGGAGATGAATGAAAAAACTGACAAAGAGTTTGAGGATACATTTATCAAAGAAGGGATTCAGAATATGATTAATTATCACATAGATGATACAAGTGCCAAGCTGGCTAAAGTCTCATTCACAAACCTCAGCAATAAAGGCTCCTTCAAGAAAACCATCAGACCCAAAAATTCTAAAATGGAAGGTCGACAAATACACCCATGAATTGACATTGCTCAAGTCTGATAGTGCAGGCACTAAACTATCCATGGAAGATGCTTATGAGCTTACAGTAGAAGACTTCCAAGAACTACTATGTCTAGAGCTGGTGAAGGATGCTGATGACATGGAATCTCTTAACTTTGAACTTCAATTCAAAGGTCAAATAAGAGAATTCCTTCTAAGGAATAAAAACCAAGAATAAGTGTTTTTGGCATCATCTGTTCCAGGGGGAGATTGTTGGGATTGAACCATATGAAAGGAACAGATGATATAAAGCCAAACAACACTATCAGAGGTTACATCCTCTGATGTACTTACACTGCTTTCCATAAAGACTGCTCATCCTATCATCTGCCTTCACAAAGCTTCAAGGTCTGCTAGAGTTAACAAGGACAGAGGATAGGAATCAGAGTTTACTCATTAGCTTAATTAATAAATGTAATAGTGCCAAGCACTGATAGTTAGTATAAGCAATGTTTAGAGTTAGTTACATATTGTTTCCTGTCACTATCAACCCTCATCAAAGATGCTCAGAGGTTAGATAGTCAGTATAAATAGGCAATCTTGTAACCTTTAAATTGGTCCCTTAAAAGATCAACTTTCACAAATCATCTTCTCTGCATTTTCTGATTACCAAACTGTAATTGCAAAGGCTGAGGGGGAGTTTGTGAATCACATGCAAGTTAATTAACTTGAAAGCATGATGATGATGAAAACAAACGACCATTGCTTGTAGTAAAAGTTTTCCATCTTATTCCGCTGCAAATCTCTTTTAATTCAATCATTTTCCATTTTTGAAACAAAAACTACAAGTAATTCAAACTCAGATCCTAACAAGGTGGAATAATACAAAAACTAAACGAAATTCCATTGGAAGTCCATACATATTTATCGATTAGCATGTCAGGTTGGAAGGTAGGGTATTAGTTGATAGCGCTATTAGTTTTGACAAACCTCACACCGTGATGGGAGCGGGCGCTAACTATTGACCTTCTCATTTCATCAATGTGGATAGACAATGATGAGGGCACAAACATTAACATCAACATTCGGTACACACAGTTTAGTTACCTTGATGAGGATTAGCTACCCAAGTCATACTTGTAACACCCGACCGCGTAAAAAACAACAAACCACGGCGGAAACGTCGGGGAGTCACATTAACAAATTGTTCCACAACCATGGCATTTAAAGTTTTAGTATTATTGCATTAACATTGTTTACATTGTCTTGAGAATTTAACAGAAACAAAACATAAATAAATTGTCATTCTTGTTTATAGTCACTAAGGCCCGTCCAGTCCGATGTGATCCTTGCATTGTAATTCGTCACACCTAAGCTCCTGAAACATATGTGAAAATGAGTCAGCAAAAATATGCCGGCGAGTACATAAATTTTGTGAGTATGTCAAATTCATGGCCTTGTATATGTATTGCAATACCTCGTCGAACCACTAAAGTAGTTAACTGAAAACCTTGTATCAAAAAGTGTATGGTATTGCAATAATAATTAATCATCTTAAAACAAGCTAGTTATAGTTTATAAAAGACTTATAGCCATGAATCTTGACCAAAACATTTCTTTTGTAAAATCGAGTAATAAATCGATTTAAAAGAAAATTTCGTATGGTTTATATCTTTAATTGAAAATCGTTGCGTGTCATCATTCAAAACATTGTCCAAGTGATTTAAAATAAGGCCACGGTATGCAATACAATAAAAGCACTTATATATAGAAGTACCAACGGCGTATCCACCATGCTTTTAATATGTTACACACGTCGCGTTATCTAAATCACCTATCATTAACAATCGTTCATCGTCTTGTTATAAACCAATCGTTAAACGTCTTGTTAAACAATCGTTCAATCGTCCTGTTTTATTGTTAAAAGTTTTGGTCTTTCGGTGAATACATTCAAACCTGTGTTGACTCGTCATACACAAGGGTATCTTAAAATCAACAACAAACCACCAAGGGTTGTTAAATAACAGTTTCGGTCGTTCCTAAATACCCCAAATTTAGTGAATAGCTAGTACGGGATTGTCAGTCCTATGGTACCATAATATAAACCAATCGTTCAATCGTCCTTGTTTTAATTGTTAAAAGTTTTGGTCATTTCGGTGAATACATTCAAACCTGTGTTGACTCGTCTATACCACCAAAGGGTATCTTAAAATCAACAAACAAACCACCAAAGGGTTTGTTAAAATAAACAGTTTCGGTCGTTCCCTAAACTACCCACCAAATTCTAGTGAATAGCCTAGTAACGGGATTGTCAGTCCTATGGTACCATAACTTACTACTGGTCGGCTTGGCCAAAGCTAATGAATGTCATTGTGTCATGGATACAATGCACCAACAAGTTCGTTCACATTATTAAATCGTCGTGTTTTATATAAACCATATACTTTGTGTTTAGAAATCTTGAAAACAATTTAGCACATATGAATCACCCCAAAACATTTGCAAAACGTAAAAAGAGGGGAGCTATGTACACACTTGGGATTGCAAAGTAAATCTTGGATCAAATGATATAGTAAAGCTTCAAACGATCAAAGATTCAAGCGTGTCCTAGAATCGGATAACTATGTAAATGTCGGGACTTTAATCAGAGGATTCAGATAGAATGAGGTCTTGTAAACCAAATGAGTGTTGGAACTCATATGAAATGGTTTGACAAAGTATATATTCTGATTAGAATTGGAACCTAAGTGCTTTAGACCCGTTATGACTCGTTAAGGTAGTTTACACTACTTTAAAGGTTCATTTGCGTAAATACGTTTTCGGAGGGTTAGATATGTGTTATGTTAAGTTTTATTTGACAAAACATGTTTAATATAGTTGCAACATCAGTTTATATGTCAAAATGTTGGTTACATATGCTTAAACTTGATTTATGTGCAAAAGGGCATTTTGGTCATTTATAAAGGCATAACTAGCGACTTAACATAACACTAACCAAACGACGTGACCATAAGGTATAACCTCAGAGGGTTATTCCCTATACAACTATGGTCAGAAATATGTGTTTGGTCGGATCCTAAGATCGACCAAACGGGTCAGATTCGAAAGTCAAAGTGGTGGTCAAGACCGCTCGACTGACGACCCTAAATAAGCACTAAACTAAAGGTGATGAGTTAGACATGCCAAAACATCCGCATTTTGACCAAAACTTTGACTCGTCATTTCGACTAGTAAACGTGGTAATCAGTAGGCATGATTGCTAAGGATCATAACTATCGTGCTTACGATCACGTTGCAATGTCCAATTGTACTTTGCTTTGACCAATTCATGGTCAGAACTGAAAGTCAAACAGAAAGTCAAATTGTTTGACTTTTAGCTCAAAATAGCTAAAAGAAATGAACAAGACTAGGAGAGAGCACCTACTTGTGTTGAAGAACACTTGAAGAGCTCAAGGATGAAGAATGCTCAGACGGGAGGCCTCCCCAAAGGTGGTAGCACTCCAACTTAGAGCAAATGAGAAAGAATGAAAAAGATGGTGAAAGAAAATGGCCAAAATGATCACCTATTTATACTAATCTTGAAGCCACAAGATCATTCCAAGCGTTAAGGGTTGTTTCCAGATCATTACAAGTGTATAATGATGTGTGGCAATTTTTAATGCTTAGTATCCAAAGCCTTAAACAAGAAGCTGCCAAGTTTTTGCTGAGCTGGGGGGTCCTTACGGACCGTATGGGCCATGGGCTTACGGTCCGTAAGCCCTTTAGCTGGCAACAAGTTTTGAAAAATGGCAGAACAGGCCCCTGAACTCGTTTTGTCGCGTTTTGACATTTCTAACACCCGTTAACCTGATTTTTAAGCTTTGTAAGGATGATAAAGCTTAGGGAACTTGAAATATACCCAGAAATGTCTCAGATGTTGGTTCGTTCTGTTGTACGGTTGCGTTTTTCGCTTAATTACGATGAACGCTTTATTTAACGCCTAAACGACCGTAATTGCGTAACGAATGATATTTTTGCATTCCAATCATTATACAAGATTTAGTGATTACAAAAATTTTTGGATGTACGTACGTGTTCCGTATTAAGAAATACACGAATCATCGTACTTTCGAAGAATTTGTAAAATAGTCCCTGGAGTTGCATAAGCATGTTTTTGCATTACCAAACCCTTCAAAACTTATTTCTAAGTTATATAAAGAATATTTAAGGTATATTTAGCTTGTGTCATTTTTCCAGAGTGTACGTCATGTTAAACTGATTACGTTTGCGTAACAGTTTGTGGTTTCACTTCCAGAAGTCGTTCGAGAGTTTGTTATCGTCTAATAATTGAATTTGTGCAATTGTTATGATAAATAAACTAATCTCGGAAATAAAACACAAAAATTCATTGATTGATAACTTGTTTTGGAATTGTTACATGATCGAATCACCATAAATGTTACAATACTTATAACAATTTGCTTGTGAACTTACGCTTACACTTTTCGCTTAACTAAAATTTGTGAATTCACCAACTATATGTTGACACCCTATTGCATGCTTTGCAGGTCGTTAGGTACAGCATGGACAAAGGCTTGTAATGGTTGGAGTGTCGTAGGTTAATGAACTTTACATTTCACTTATACTTGAACTGCGGTTTTTAATTGTGTCGGGATTTTAAACTTCGCTTCCGCTGTTAATTTAAACTATGTTTTGGACTTTCAAAACTTGGTCACTAATAGTGTTGTTAGTGATGATTTTATAACTTTAATAATTGGTTCAACATGATTAGTGGTTAAATCTTGGTCAGTCGCGAACCTCGTGGTAGAAGCCCGCACGTGGAAATTGAGGGTGTGACACCTTGATGATTGATGATGAGTTTGCGCATTCTCAATGATTACAAGTAAACCCTAATAAATTTTGATTTGATTAATTAGGGTTTTGAAATTGTTACGACGATGTTTGTAGATCATATTGGTTACAAGAACCCTCGGTTAGTGGTAAGTAGTTTAGTTTTTAAAAAGTATAAATGTTAACAACTTTCTTTGTTGTTTTTGTTTTACGTTTTAATAATAGTATACGGCGACGAAAATATGCAAAATTTCCAGTCTACTAAACGAGAATGTGTTTTACTATTTTCATTTAAATGTTTTTCTGTTTGGAATCTAGAAATTGGTCAAACCTGTGGATCTTTAAAGAGCGTTTAGTTTTGCGCTTCAGTTTGTTTAAATGGTTGGGGTTCCAATGGAAGTATTTTTAAGCGCATTATATATGATTAAAACCGTATTTCTATGTATTTAGTCATGAAGTGAGAGTTTACTTGATTTAGTTAAGGTTTTGACCAAGCTATAGTCGTCCAGATTCAACATTGAGGTTTTATTCAAAGTGTAGTGTAAGGTGCTCAATTTCATCAAGGCGGCTTTAAATCCATTATGCCCCACCACCACTCAAGCCTCGGGGAATGTCGACTCCATGTCCTGCTACCTATTGGTAATCTTGATAGAAAAGGAAACGAACAAGGACCTACACCAACTCGGGAAAAACGCAACATAGGTAGATGGTCGATGTTTGAAGAAGTTTTCACGCGTACCATTATTTACACCCCGAAGGAATCGTTCATTAGAAACAACCAAATAGGGATGGATTTATGGGCTCATTTCCGTAAGTATTTTGTTGACACGTTACTCGATACCTACCGAGCTGTTGGCCATTCAAAGTTTCACTGGCACATGATACAAACTACTACCGCCATCTTTGACCGAATTTGGAAAAAAAAATATAATCACCCAGTTGTGGTCAGATGATCTTGATCTGATACCGTGCCGAAGAAAATGCAAATAAAAAACCGAAGGTGATTTCCAGTATAAACATGTGTTTAACATTGTCAAAAACTAGCCAAAGTGGGGCTCACCGCCACCCTGGCAATCAAAGAGGACAAAGACGTCTAGTTCCGACCAGTATACCAGCTAGCTACCACTTCGGACACGGTCGATGAAACTTATGTTGTTGACCTCGATGCTAATGGAAATCCAAAGTCGATAGCGGATCCCGGATTAATCTGTGGACTTACCAGTATGAAGAACTACCTCGTCTATGGAGCCTGAAGAAGGAAAAGGTAGTGGTGGCCTGGGCATTGAGGGTAAAGGAAAGATGATGATCAAAGTCGACAACTAACCGGAACTGGATGACCTCATGGAACTACGAAAACCTTTATGTTAAAATGAGAGGAAACTATAGACTTGTTCAAAACTCAAATGGTCTAATTCTTATACATGAGATGTATAAACATAAAAATAAATTAATGTAAAAGTAACAGATATATAATAACTAATGATTGTAAAATTAGGTGATGATGTGGAGGGTGGTTGGAGTTTGTAGAGGTTTGTACATCGTGAGCAAAGTGAGGGTTTTTTAGGAGGTTTGTAAATTTGATGTGACGTTAAGCTGGCGGTTTGTTTGGATTTTTGAGGTTTGTACTGCATGGATGCTCTTAGTTAATTGAAAAGTTAATTGCATACGTGACCATGTGTTAAGCATCACTAAAGATCATGTGGCGAGCTCTTGTTACATATTCTACGCGTAAAGCAGAATTATTATATTTTACTTGCATTCGTTTTGCATTTCAAGCCCAAAAGCGGTACAATACATAAAGCAAGATAATGACTAGAAAGCATACTTATTTAATATGTAAATACTTTCATATCGCATGAAATCATTATTTAGCAGTTATCACCATCGGAAATCACTAGAAACGAGCAGTTGGAACAAGCAGTAAAGGATCCCTTTTACGGACAAGTAGTCCAACCACCTCAGTCATGTCTAGTTCTTCAGCTCTTACACCATTCGGCAATGCGAACTCATACTTGTACACTAAGTTGCCTAGCACAAGTTCGGTAATCGAAATAGCAAACTGCATGCCAGGACACCCTCTTCTTCCCGAACCAAATGGTAAAAGTTCATAGTGAAACCCTTTAAAATCAACACAACTGTTCAAGAACCTCTCTGGCTTAAACATGTCAGCATCATCCCATATCGAAGGATCTCTTGCAATCGCCCAACCATTTATCATCACCTGCGTACCTTTTTTGATATCATACCCCATTACTTTAACATCATCCATTGATTCATGTGGAAGCATAAGGGGTAGTATAGTGTGTAATCGCAAAGTCTCTTTTAGGACAGCTTTTAAGTAAGGCATGTTGTCGATATCATCCTCCGTGATCATAGGTCTTCCTTTGGATACTTGTGTCACCTCTTGCTGCAACCTTTTCATGGCTTGTGGGTGTCTTATTAGCTCGCTCAGTGCCCATTCGATACTTGCAAATGTTGTATCAGTTCCACCAGAAAACATATCCTAGAAGATTAATCTTTATTCATAAAATATATAAATATGCATATATGAATGAACTAGAAACCACTGTATCTGCTTATAAAAGCATTGTTCTCTAGTTATTAATATCCAGAGAAAAGGTGCTAGAAAAAATAGGTAATTGCACCCCAGAAATTCGCAAAACTAAAAACGGATATGTGACTAAAATCATAATGGTCACAATATTAGCGAGCTCCCAAAGTTTGATACAAAACAATCGCAAATTTAGATTATGAACACCGATTGCAAAAGTTGTCCGCTTGAGGGTGGTTGCAAATGGCCAAAAATATACAAAGAAATAAATAATAAATATTTAAGACTTAAATGCATTATAAAACAGTCGTAACAAATAAAAATAATAATTTAAACACTGATCACATGTCAGTTGAAAATTAAAAAAAGAAAAATGTAATTAAATTAAAATTTTTTGTATAGTCCTTTCACAAATCGGAGGAAGAAAATGAAAAGTTTATAGTAAAATTAATATAAAACGTCCCCAGTCACACATCCGTCACAAACATATAGAGAAATTAATTTAAAACTAAAAATTGATGTTTCAGTTAAAAAAATAGAAAGCAAAATTGTGAAAAACAAATTTTAAGTTAAAACTAGAGACTTACAGATATGATAGCTTTAATGGTATCCCTCCCAAATGTAAAATTAGATGCATTATCTTTTTGAACATCGAGTAAGATATCAACAAGATCATGCTCATGATCATCTGCATCACCCACCATTTCCCTCTTAACTAAATGCTCTTCAATAATCCCATCATAAAAATCATTAAATTCTTTAGCAAGTTCCTTGGTTTGCCTGTCCAAACCACGCAACCAGTCAACCCATGATAGCCATGGGATATAATTCCCTACACATAAAACACCAAGCAGAATCTGAAACCTCACAAGCAAGTCCTTGAACTTCAGACTATCATTATAAGTCCTTCCTAAGGCCACCTGACAAATCACATTGTTAGTAACCTTAACAAGCATATTGCTTATATTAACCACGGAACCACCACTTTGTCCAATCAACTCGATGAGACGAGTTGTTTCTCGTTCTCGTACTTGTCGAAATGATTGGACTCGTGTTTTACTTAGAAGGTGGACGATGGAAATGCTCTTGATCTGCCTCCAATATTCTCCATATGGTGCAAACCCTATGTCCTTCGAGCCATAGGTAAGTTGGTTGGGGATTATCAACTTCGGCCGGTTTGAGAAAACTAAATCATGGGTTTTCAAGATTTCTTGAGCCGCTTTAGCGGAAGTGACTACAAGCACGGGTACACTCCCTAGGTGAAGCATCATAACTGGTCCGTATTTTTCGGCTAAGGATCGCAAAGAGAGATGGGGGAAGGAGCCAAGTTGGTGAAGGTTACCGATGATTGGAAGCTTTGGTGGTGATGGTGGAAAGGGACTTTTTGGGTTTTGAAAGCGGATGATATTAGCCATTTAAACGGGATCAAGAGCAGCAACAGAAAGGGAAATGAGATGAGAGGGGACATTAGAAATTGAATGGAGAGTAACCTTGATGTTGTTATGCTAAGAAGGTAAGATCACTTGTTATCAATTGTGGTCAAGGGTGCACACATATATATAGAATTCAGTAATATATTTTTTTACGTCTAAACTTCGAAATATATAGAGCAGCATTTATTAAAATTTAACGTAATAAGATACAACAAAATGTAATACAATACAATACATCATAGTAGAATGTAATACAATACAACACATGTAACACCATAAAATATAGTGTCATATAATACCATGTGATGTGATACAATGCAATATATTTGTGTGTGAAATGGTATGTTTTAGAAATATGAAATTCACATAGGCAGATATTAATTTTTTTAAAAAGATTAATACCAAAACACTATACATATGTAGACAAATGTGAAATGGTAACAACCAAGTATGGTCCTCAGGACACAAATCTGACACCATAAATACACATAAATTTTAAGCATATTCACCCCATATTTGACGACTTTGAAATGCATTTCTGTATGTTTTGGTCCTTAGTATCACTCTTTGTGAAATTGTAGACGCATTGGCTAATTTGCTTGTAGACAGTAGAAGAACTGAACAAATATGAAGTTCGATCTGGTTAAATATCGATCTTCATGTTTCAAGGATCAATGGGAGTTTAGTAATTGATTATGTCAGTTAGAGGAAAGTAAAGTAAGAAGGAAATGCTGGAAGCTTTGGTGGATAATATAGAGATTAAGAAATGACTAGGTGTTCATGCCTTAAAGTATATCTAATTAGTTGATTTTTAAATCTATTGTTAATTAGTCACATTCTTGGTTTACAAGTAGGAATAAAAAGTTCAATGTTGTTGATGCATTTTTATGGATGCAGCTAGTGTTTGTTCGGTTGCGACCGATGAACGAAATTCCTATATCGTGTGACGCGAAGAACAAATTCAAGTGACAACAACACCAAATGATAAAGTTATATTAAATGATATGGACGTAATGCAATTACATGGCACTTTCATTTAGCATGTATCCAAACGATTGTTTGAAAGCTCAAACAACAAGTACCATGGTTTGGGTTATAGAAACTTGTGCCATCATTTGGACTTGAGACACCATCATTTGGATATGTAGTGAGGTATAGCCATCTGTTGGAATCAATCCCTTGTGCCATCGTTTGAGTGAAAACCAACCAACATTGAGGTATTGTTTGATACAAGGCACCGTCGCTTAGCAATAGTCCAAACGACAGCACTGTTGTTTCACATGGTGTATGTCGTTTGAGTCTACATCGCTGTCGTGCATAAATAGTATCCGTCACTTAGAATTGTTAAGATTGCAAAAGCAGAAACAAGAGAGTGTGTGAGGATAGTGTATTGGAGAGCATTTCTTGTATAACTTGTACCTAAACTCTGTCCGAATCAATATATGAGCGTTAATGTTGAATATTTGTGTTTATTGATCATACTCTTGCTCGGTTTGTGGTGTAACTTGGATTCTACACTTGTTACACCATTCGAAACAAGAAATCCTTGTATCCCAAAATTCAAATCTGGACCTATAAGTGATATTGGAGCTTTTGGCTCGATTTCATGTTGAAAAGCGAGTGATCCGTGAGGTTTTTGACTGGTTTTGCTGAGTTTTATGACCTTTTCTTGAATAAATACCCAAAACTGCAGTTTATTTGCTGAAAAAACATCGATTAAACTACACAAAATGGTGTTAATTGATGATTATTGTGATTAAAACTTGTTAAAACCAATGGGATAATTGAAAAATATTATTTTTGATAAGTTTTGAGGTTGAAAATCACATCACCATTTTTTCTGGTGACTAAGCTCGTCGAAATAGTACCTTTCGTTTTGGAATTTCATTGGTTGACCTGCAAGTTGAAGTGGAGCAGAAATTGTATGTTTGGTCTCTCTGTCATTTGTAGATATATGTTGCCCGGTTTCCTTCCCAAACAACCGACCATAATCTCTAACGACAATGATCATCAAGCCCACTTTCAAACCACATATAATACCTCTCAAACGACACTAAGACAACTTTATCAAACGACAGTGTGTGTTAATGTTCAAACGACAATCCTTTATAATATATCAAACGACATACATGTAACATCTTTAAACAATAGCCAATTTTCATTTAAACGAAAGCCCATGTATCATTTCAAATGACACACAACCCTAGAACGTTTGATTACACACTCTCATATAATATCGATTGGACTTTGATGAGGATCAATATCGTTTAATTCACTTGGGCCTTGATCCTAGTTTGGGTTGTAACTTTTGTTTGGGGCCTAGATTGTATATCGTTTGATGAAAGGAAGATATCGACTTAGGAAACCTCCTCCTAGATCTTCTGAAGCACTCAATAAAAAGAGTAAGATATGGTCCTGATAATTAATGATGTCAAGATTGTGATATTAGATTTCTTGATGACTAACGGTGCTTGAAAGGATTTAAGATCAGAGGCAACAACTTAGGGGGAGTCGGTAAATGCAGTAAACCAGAAGCAATCTGAAGATATAAAGTCATTGAAGAAAGGGGAGATTGATACTTTTGTTAAGGGGAGTCTGTAAGTGTATCAAATGTGTAACAATAGATCAGTTGGTCATACTGTCATTCGGAGTATAATTGTCATATTCTAGTATTAGTGACTTTATGACATGTGGCTATAAATAGTGAATTAGCTTGTATTAGAAAGAAGACTTTTGAGATACTTTCTAGGGTTTACACATACACATACACATTCTAGAGAGAGAAAGTGGGGGTTTTACATGTAAACAACACCATTCTTCTACTACAAGCTTGATTATTTAGATTTTTTGTTACACCACATCGTGTTCGTTGGATGACGTACTCCAAACATGTTTATCAGACCAAGCGGTGTTGTTATTACGAGGACCTAACATTTTCTAGCATGATTCAGTATATCATATTCTTTTTTTTTGTATGGCTACATTCACAGTTCCAAATCTGGTCCGTTTGCGGTCACGCAGTTTTGCGCCATAATAAATACATCCCAGTCGAACATTCTAGTAGTTGGATTTGGTGAGTAGATGAATAAGTTCATTTCAAATCAAGTAGAGGCAAGCCAAGAATCTTGTCCCAAAGCTGATAATCTAAGTTAAAATGGCCAGAAAAATATTGAATTTGGGTTAAAATAGGTAATTAGCTTGTATTAGAAAAACACATCATGCAAGTAGAGTTGATAAGACAAATGGTGGATGCCAAGTATAAGGCTACTTAGGCAGATGTTAAAGCTATCAAAGACTTTATCTTTGAAAACACGGAAAAACTCTCACTCTCCCCTAATATGAAGATGATTCCAAAAAGGGGTAGGAAGATTGCTTGAGAAAGCTCCCACTTTTAGTCAAAAAGGCTTGAAAAATGTCTGATATTGCTTCACTAAAAAAGGAAATGCAAGGAAATGCCCATTCCATGGTCTAGAATGTTGGCAACAAGTTTCCATTTTTTTACAATGGACTCTTACCACACACAAGGCAAATCCTTGATTCTATCTCCGAGGGACTCCTTGGAATTCTGCGACTTGACAAAATTTACACCCAATTTGAGGAAATTGCTCAAAATAGTTTTCAATGGCATACCCTTAGGGGTTCAAAATCAATAGACTCGGGTGCCCGTAAAGTGGAAGAAGCCAACTCTTTACAAGCTCAAATAGAAGCTTTAACCACAAAAATAAGGTAACTTGAACTAACTAAAACAACTTCGGTTATGGCTTGTGAAGGGTGTGGCAGGACACATGAAAACTGGAGTTGTATGAAGATATGGAAAATCATCCGGAAATGGTAAACTACCTCAATAACCGTCCACGACCCTGAGTGGCAACTAACAACCCTGTGTGGGGAAATGATCCCACTTTAGCCGGAGAGAGTCGGGAGGTAGCAACCAACAAAATCAAAATCAAAGAACCAAACTTTCACAATAACCCTGAAACGAGCATCAAAGTTACTCACAACAACAAGGAGGAAGAGAAAGTATTCAGAGAGGTTCCTACAAATTGAAGCTCAAATTAGGAACCAACGGACTAGTATACAAAACATTGAAAAACAAGTAAGCCAATTGCCCAAAATTTCTCCAAAAGACCACAAGGTGCCTTGCCTATAACACTGAACCAAACCTAAAAGCACAAGTAAACACCATCAATTTAAGAAACCGAAAGTAGGGCCCGATAATGAAACAACTTCACCTCAAAACACTCACAACCTAACCAACCCACAAACACACCCTTAACCAATAATCAAGAAAATAATCAACCCCAAAACATTGAACAAACCAAACCACCATCGGTACCTTACACCGGCCATTTACTTCATCAAAAGACCGATGAGCAATTCACCAAGTTCGTAAACCTCCTAAAACAATTCACATTAATCTCCCTTTTGTTGGGGTACTCATAGAAATGCCAAAATACTCCACATACATGAGAGACTTCCTCACTCACAAATGGAAGAATAAATCAATTCAATAAGTTAACCTAAGTGAAGAATGCTAGGCGACACTCCTAAACAACTTTCCCAAAAGAAGATTATCTGGAAGCTTCACCATTCCTTGCTTCATTCGAGGATCGCCAATAAGCAATGTGTTTGCCTACCTAGGGGCTATCATTAACCTAATACCCGCCTCCATGTTCAAACGACTCGGACTAGGGAAGACACATCCTAAAAGGATGAGCATCCAACTTGCGGATAGGTCAGTAAAATACCCTCAAGGTGTCATAGAAAATCATTTAGTTAAGGTTGCGGTATTTTTTTTCCCGGACAACTTCTTAATCCTTGATATGGAAGATGACATCGAGATTCCGCTCATATTAGGAAGACTATTTCTTGCCACCGGACGGGCCATGGTGAATATGAGTGACGGAAGGCTAACATTAAGGGTTGGTGACAAGGAAATAAAGTTTGAAATGGGACAACATGTGGAGGATGCTCCGATCAACTATATCACAGCAATAGACTCGAGCTTGGATTACGCCCTCAGCCGGTGCAACTTGTGGTGCGAGTCATCTCGCTCGGGTAACATTTGACCAACTTTGGGTCTAGCCTAGGACCCTCATTAGTGTTGCCCACCATGGAGGCATTCCATAGACTATCCAATAATAAAGTAGTTTACTTAAACATAAGTTTTTCCATTTCAAAAAATTTTCTTATGAAAAAGAAAAATTATGTTTATAAATTTGGTTTAAGCTCTTAGTTAATGCTTTTATTTTTAAGTTTTCGGAATGAGATACACTCAAACAGAGATTGGAGCTAGCCAAAGGACGTTGAAACAGAACCCCATACACGTAAACATAAGTCCCCCGACTTAAAATACTCATTATAGTAAATGAAGCACGGGTCGTGTAAGGTAAGCACACCCTCGTGCCTCTGTTCTACATAAAACAATTTTCTTTCAGGACCTGTCACATGGGGTCGTGTCACTTAGGCATGCCCTTGGGCCCGTCTTCTGTACAAATTTCAATATTTGTACTTTTCACACGGGGTCGTGTCTAGAAGTCACGCCCCCGTGTATGCCTTATGATTTTTTTCACAGAAACCATGATAATGGCATTTTTTACATGGGGTCGTGCCTACCTAGCACGACCCCGTGTCAAGTATCTGATGTTTGATAAAATTGTTTTTTAACCCACATTTACACATTTAATCAAATGTAACCCATTTTGGACACACTGCGGACAATATGAAATTTAAGTGTGGGGGAACTTGAATCGTTTGTCCTAAAATAAGCCTTACACAAAACTTTATTTGGAATCGCTAAAACACCCCAAATCTTTTTCAAAATATTTTTTTTAATTTATTTTGTATCTTTTTTGGTTTAAGTTAGAAAACCAATTTTTGTTTTTATAAATTTACAACCGATAGCACCATGATAAAAAGAAGCATATAAGAAAAATTTATAAAAAGGCTTGACAATCTTTTTAAAATTTGATTGTACATATATTTTCACACTTTTTACCATTTCCCACAAATTGTGAGTTTTGAGCCTTTACCGAGCATTCAATATCATATCTTTACTAAATGCTCACCTTTCATTTCTTGTGTGATAGCCCGTAATGTTCTTACAAATTTAGAAATTGACAAGACAATACATTCTTGGTCCTTACCGACTAATCCAAGTAAGTTAATGATTGACACATTAGGACTATAAACCCTTTTTAATCAACCTTATTTTCCCTTTTCATCTCCACACAAAAAAAAACAAAAAATTCTCTTAGTTAACCACTTTGAGCCTAAAACCTTTCGTTTCAAAACCCGCAAAATACAAATTTTGCATAAATCACCCATCACCTAATGCCTTTATTTCTACACCCTTTATTTTAGTAAAATTCGGTTCTTTTGAAATATATAAAATATGTGACTTAGCTATCTTGTGAATACTCTATAAAAAATCTCTCTTGTTGCTTGAAATAAAATAAGCAAATATATTGCTTATAAGTCCTTAGTTTATATCTAAGTCACAAATAGACGATTTTTCAAAAAGAAAACCGACATTTTACGTCTTTAGCAACTTTTCAAATAGATTTCCCTACCCTTAGCCAAGACCTACCCTTTTTAAAGTCCTCTTGATATTTTCAAAGATTGTGTCAAAAAGGAAGATGTTTGATTACTTGTAAAGCATATATTATGAGTAAGTTCCATACTGGGACCGAGCATTTCACTTATACATCTTCGGCTGAGTGCTGAGTGATCACTTGTGAGATGTGTGAATTTGTATATTGCGTAATGAAATTTTAAAGGGTATGTTATGCCTAAAGATATTTATTTTTCTTAAAAAGAGTTCTAAATAAATCATGTCGAATAAGATCGTAAATAAAATAAAAACAAGAATAAAAAGAGCTTGGATTCCCTATACTCTAAAACAAAACCCAAAAACTTCTTTCTACCTATTCCATAGGGCGTGTAAGCAATATTAAAGAGTTTTGCTTAAGGAAAGCAAAGATTCAAGTGTAAGGGTACTTGATATGCACCAAATGCAACATGTAAATTATATCAAATAAGGTATAAAATCAACCCTTTTATGTACTAATGTGGGAAAAAGTGTGTTTAATTGTATACTTTTTATTTTCAGGATTAAAATAGCTTCAATATACAAAAAGAACAAATTAACGACAAAAACCAACAAAAATAAAAAAGAAGAGAAGTTGAGACATCATACCGACCCTCCGAATTTCACCCCAAGACAAAAAACAACAAATCAGAAGATAAGCATGGGGTCGTGCCACCAAGGCATGGGGCCGTGCTCCTTCCAAATTCCAGAGAAGAAAAGACAAATAAAAGCAGACAAGAGACACGGGGCCGTGTCCCATTGACACGGGCCATGGTCGACTTTCAGATATGCAAAATATGGATAGTACAACAAATACAAGGCCACGGGCCGTGCTTTTAACACACGGGTCGTGCAAGCATACATACTGACACAACTTAGTAAATGAAGAGAGAGAAGAAGGAGACACGGGGTCGTGCCCTCCGGTCACGGGGCCGTAACAGTTTCTTTCAAGCTATAAATAGGGGTGTTTGGTTGAATTGCAATCCATCCCTTAGAAAACCACTTTTCTCACACCTGCCACTACTCTACCACTACAACACCACCATCATCCACCACATTCCCATCATCTATCTTTAGAGTGTGTAGTAGTCTCGAGATCTAAGTGTGACACCCTGCTATTTTGAGTCTGTATCGTACTAGTGTGACACGTGTTATGAATAAATGGAGGCAATATTTTATTGAATTTGGTGTTAATTGATGGTAACTGTTAAAAATTATGTTGGCAATAATAAGATAAATGCTTATCTCGTAAAGTACAAATGCGAAACGAATGTCGGTGACCGTCCGATTAATGTTAAAATCCTAAAAATATTCCTTTATGATTAAAATGTTATTTTTAATCACATCCATGAAGAAAAATTAATTAAAACACTTAAAAACTCTATGTTGCGAGTTTAAGCGCATGCTACGCAATATCGCGCGTATATTGTAGTATACTGTTCAACAATATTATGGTGGGTTTATTTTTGTAGACTGATAAAATATTTTAAACAAAATTCAATATCTTTTCAATCATTCAAACTCGTTGCCAGTTGGTGTGAGCTAGGTGTTGAAGTATCCCATGTTCTTCATGAATTCTTCACTCCGGTGAGTTTCTTGAATTATGCACCTCATGCTTTTATTAGCAACTTATCGGTACACTATCACAAACAATTTCTCGAAAGTCACGTTACACTCTCGTTCACATTATATGAGAGACCAGTGTTTAACTTTGAAATATCACAGTGCATTTGTAATATCAATTTGGTAATCTTATAACAAACTAGCTAGTGGTTCCCATTCACACTACACACTCCCGTCTCAAGGTATGCGCAAGGATTACATCTTACAAGTGAGTATATTACCTGCATTTGTAATTGGGTTAGTGCGAAGCTTCAAGAGCTCAGGTTAGTACTACCATACATAAAAAGAGATTGAAGCTTGTCTAGGAAGATTTGTACATTTAGGTTTTTTTCTATATAAACTTTATATCTTTCGATTTTGATCTAGACTGAATGAACATATATAACATTGGGTAATAAAGTTTCGTAGAAATGAAATTTGCCCAAGGTTTACGTGACCATGCATTTTAATAGTGTAGGTCCACTTGGAGGATCAAGATAACCTACTTCCTTGTTTGTTAACACAAATACGAGTGCGGAATCCACGTAGTTATGCAAACCGAAGCAAAGATAAGCAAACACAAGTAACCAAAGATTCACTACTTTGATTAAACTGAAAAGAACAAATACAAACACATACACACAATGCTTGTAGAGACTCTGGGTGGTCTCTCACTGAAATGTGAAACAAGTGTCTGTTTATATAGGCCACCCACCTCTGCATGTCACGAAGAACATGCAGAGGCCCACGAACAATCAGAAAGTCCATGAAGATTAGATCTTCGTGGTGCAGACATGCGAACAACCCAAATCACGAAGAACAGTTCTTTCTTGAATATTCTTACATGGTGAACAACCATTGTTCGTGAATCTTTAATCCCAAGAGAAGTAGGGTTCTTCGTGGGGACCCTGCAAACAGACAGTGACTTGCAGACAAACTCATATCAACAAGACTAACACACAAAACAACTAACAGTATGCAAACATGCAACTGTTTTACAACGGTAACAACATAAACGTCGTACCAAGTCAAGATAGGAGGATATCTTGACTTGGTCTACTCGACCAAAACTATACAGACGCACAAAATAAAGACCGTACAACTACATCATAATAAGAACAAGATATAGACACAAAAATGCACCAACAAACACCCCCTTGGCTGTTGCTTGGTCTTCGTCTTCACTTCTACTGGCCTGCTTCGGACCACGAGCTTCCAGCATGAATTCCTCGGTAGTAGCAAAAACAAGCGACGCGTTGAAAGAGTAACGCTTGCGCGTCCTTATCTTCGAGAAGATGTCGTATTGAATTAGCTTCTTGATGTCGCCCTCTAACATGTTCACGATCCACAATGGATCCAACATCTGAAAATTGTCTTCGTCATTCTTGAAGACGATGACTGCTTCATGAGTATCGGAATCATAGCACCACAGCTTCATATTTCCCAGAAAGTCTTGTTTCATCGGTATGAGTGGAATTTTATCCAAAGTCTTCACTGGCTTGTACACGAGCTTTTATCGAGCATGTTGGTGGCCGGGTCTAGCGTATATTTGATCTGCTCATACATAGGAAAGTGAAGCTTGTATAATTCATCCTTCCAACCTTTGCGTCTTTCAATCCTTAGCTTTCGAGAAAAGAGCGTTGCACCTTCATAATTGGATCGGTTGATCAAGTTCAACCTGGCTAACACTGCAACATCATAAAAGGCAACGTTGAAATGCTAAGGAGTAATTTGAAGTATTAGATTCCGTGTTCATGCTTAACAACCATGCAGTGAATATCCTTCACGAACATCCAACATAGAATTCGGCCTTGCGGTACGATCCTTTTCGTACTTCATGTAATCGACTTGAGCTGGAGGTGGAGCTTGCTTTGTGTCTTAGCCAAGAACTGTTTCCTCCACTCTTCAAAGGTGTTAGTGGGAATGTCAGATGTGTCACGACTCTTGATTTTTTCGTCGATCTCATCCACATTCTCACGAAGCCAATCACCATCAAACAGATCAAACTCTTTTCCATCTTCGGAACATACTTGGACTTTTCAGTATCACCTTCAAACACAATCTCTTCTAGACCATCCAAATTCACTACCTCTGGTTCACTTGGAATCTCGTGGATAGTAGCATCATCTACTATATCCATTTCCTTCAATGCTAAAATCTGTTCTTTCGAGAGTTCATACACAAACTCTCCTTCTTCCAATTCTTCACCAGTTACAGGGTGACACACCTGTAATGGCTGCACATCAATACCCTCAGACATTATTACATCAACGCCTGACGCCATTCCTTTCTCATAACTTGCAACATAATTTTCACCAACATCTAAAACAACACTTTAAACGATTGCCAACTGAAGATCAAGTTCTTCAACGTCTTTCATACCTTCCAACCTTTCCTGTTCCTTTTGAGTACCACCAGAGGTAATGGATCGGCTGCCATCTGCTTAGAACTAGAACCGACAACTGGAGTTGAAGTAGAACCCTCGGTTGTGCAGATGATGTAGGAGCATCGAGATTGCTAGAATCTTCACTATCATGATCACGCTTTCGTAGAACTTCCTGAGCTTTGCACATATCATTCCATAAGGTATTCACTCGCTTTGGGTCACTTCATAGCTGAACTCATTTGCTTCACATTCTCGACTATTGTAGTGTTCCGTGAGTTATACCATTCCTTCATATCATCGTGCTTTTCGCTAGCTTCTCCTAGATCGTAAAACAACAGTATGTTCCTAGCTGTTCATTTCAATACCACGGGCATTGTCAGCCACTCGCATCTGCAACAACTGAGCTCTCGTTCAGCATCTGCAGCCTTTAGTTGTTCATTTTGAGCCCTTAGTTGTATCATTTCTGCCCCTTGACGCTCAACAGTAGCTTTCAAGTTGTTCCTCTCCATCTGTTGCTTGGATAATTGTGTTTCAGATTAGGCAACATAAATTCAGAGTGTCGGTTAATCTCTTTAGCTGCAGCCTGGAGTTGAACTAAACAGGAAATCTACTTTATCACTTTCGGACATTTGCGAGAACATTGTACTTCGCTTTCTGAACTTTGCTGATGGGTTGTAGCTCTTGAAGATTGAGAAGAAGATGTAGTGTATTGTGGTTTTTCTTGAGTTGTTGCAATTGAAGGTGTTTCGACTACAGTTGTAGTTGCAGGAGGTGGTTCAGAGGTTGGTGTGGGATTTGTCATCAATGCTTCCGTTTCCTCTTTAGTGAAGGCAAATGGAGGTTCGTGGGAATGAATTGGTTGACTAAACATCATGCTGAGGTGGTCTGTTTTGATACGATTTTCGTATACCCCTTTCATCTAAGTGAAATTTTGGAGGTTTGTGGAGAAAAACGGTTAGTAGCCTCAAACTCATGACTTGTACTTAAGCCCAAAAATACCTACGAAAGAATTATGTGGCTTTCTTGGCATATATCATAGAGGTGAAAGGCTAAGGCAAAACAATTCAGGACATCCCCGTTGTACGGGATTATCCTGAGGTGTTTCGTGAGGAACTACCTGGCTTACCCCCAGCACGATAAGTTGAGTTTCATATAGATCTTGTACCTGGTGCCAATCCCATTGTGAAGTCTCCACATCCGGCTTGCACCATCTGAAATGCAAGAATTGTCAAAACAGCTTCAGGAGTTATCTGACAAAGGATTTACTCGTCCAAGTTTTTCACCTTGGGTGCTCCTGTGTTATTTGTGAAAAAGAAGGATGGGTCTTTCCGTATGTGTATCGATTACCGTGAGCTCAACAAACTCACAATCAAGAATCGATATCCCTTACCTCGCATTGATGATCTCTTTGATCAGTTACAGGGTGCTACTTACTTCTCAAAGATTGATCTACGTTCTGGGTATCATCAGCTTCGTGTATTAGAGGAATATATTCCCAAGACAGCCTTTCGATCTCGTTACGGTTATTATGAGTTCACGGTTATGCCTTTTGGTTTAACAAATGCTCCTGCTGTTTTCATGGACTTGATGAATAGGGTTTGTAAGCCTTATTTAGACTAGTTCATCATTGTTTTCATTGATGACATTTTGATTTACTCAAAGTCTCAAGCCGATCATGAGCAACATCGTCGTTTAACTTTGGAACTCCTGAAGAAAGAACAACTATATGCCAAGTTCTCCAGTCTGAATCTTAGCTAAAGGAAGTTCAATTTTTGGGACATATCGTCAACGAACAAGGTATACATGTTGATCCGCCAAAATCAACGCGATTAAGGATTGGGATACACCTACTACTCCTACCGAAGTTCGTTCATTTTTGGGTCTTGTGGGTTATTACCGCCGTTTCATTGCCAACTTCTCCAAGATTGCGGTTCCTCTTACTGCTCTAACTCAAAAGAATAAATCTTTTGAGTGGGGACCCAAACAACAAGAAGCTTTTCAGACTTTGAAACATAAACTTTGTAATGCTCCTATTCTATCTCTACCTGAAGGCAACGACGACTTTGTTGTATATTGTGATGCATCAAACTTAGGCATTGGCTGTATTCTCATGCAAAGAGACAAAGTCATAGCATATGCATGGAGACAGTTGAAAATTCACGAAAAGAACTACACCACTCATGATCTTGAGATGGGTGCTGTTGTTTTCGCTCTCAAAATTTGGAGACATTATCTATATGGTACAAAATGCGTGGTTTTCACAGACCACAAAAGTCTCCAGCATATCTTCTAATCAGAAAGAACTAAACATGAGACAACGACGATGGGTTGAACTTCTGAACGACTATGACTGCGAAATTTGCTACCATCCTGGTAAGGCGAATGTCGTGGCCGATGCATTAAGTCGTAAGAAACGTGTCAAGCTGCATTGTGTTCAAGTTCGATATGATATCCAGACATGTATTCTCGAAGCACAATGTACTTGTGTTGCACAAGACAAAATGGGTATTGAATTACCACATTATCTCGAGCTTCAACTCGAAACAAAAGACAATGGGTTATCTTATTTCTGAACCGTTTGTGGGTTCCAAGTCTAGACATCTCTGCACCTTGATAATGGATGAAGCTCATAAGTCTTGTTATTCGATTCATCCAGGTGCAGACAAAATGTACAAAGATCTTCGTACTCGGTATTGGTGGCCGAGTATGAAGAAAGACATAGCTTTGTACGTCTCCAAATGCCTTACTTGTCTCGGAGTTAAGGAGGAACATCAATGTCCTTCTGGTTTGCTTGAACAACCAGAAATTCCGGTTTGGAAATGGGAAAACATTGCTATGGATCTCATTACCAAATTACCACGCACTTCTAAAGCTCACGATGCCATTTGGGTAGTCGTTGATCGTCTAACAAAGTAGCACATTTTATAGCCGATTCGTGAGGATTTTTCTGCTGACAAACTTGCTAAGATCTATGCGGATGAAATAGTATCTCATCATGGTGTCCTTTTGGATATCATATCTGATTGTGATGCTCGATTCGCATCTCATTTTTGGAGAACCATGCAGTCTGCCATGGGATCCAAGCCTAACTTGAGCACTGCTTATCATCCTCAACGGATGGACAATCTGAAAGGACAATCCAAACACTGGAGGATATGCTTAGAGCCTGTGTGATCGACTTTGGTGGTAGTTGGGATTCACATCTACCATTGATCGAATTCTCCTACAACAACAGTTATCATTCCAGCATTGACATGGCACCTTTTGAAGCTCTTTATGGTCGAAAATGTCGTTCACCTGTCTGTTGGAATGAGATTGGTGAATCTCAATTCACTGGACCTGAACTCATTCATGATACAATGGACAAAGTCAAGAACATTCACGAAAACCTTTTAACAGCTAGAAGCCGTCAAAAGAGTTACGCGGACAAACGATGCAAGCCCTTGGAATTCCAAGTCGGTGATCACGTACTCCTTAAGCTATCCCCTTGGAAAGGTGTGATTAGATTCGGGAAGAAAGGAAAACTTGCGCCACGATACATTGGACCATTTAAGATCATTGAGAGAATTGGTAAAGTGGTCTACAAACTTGAGCTACCTCCTGAACTTGGTAATGTTCATCCAACTTTCCATGTGTCCAATCTGAAAAAGTGTTTGGCTGATGAAAACCTCCACATCCCTCTTGATGAAATTCGTGTTGACGACACGATGCATTTTGTTGAGAAACATGTGGAAATTATGGACGTGAAGTCAAGAAGCTCAAACGACAGACGGATACCGATTGTAAAAGTTCGCTGGGAATCCAAACGTGGCCCAGAATTTACTTGGAAAGAGAGGATCAAATGAAGACGAAGTATCCACATCTTTTCTCACAAGTTTCCTCTAATTAAATTTCGGGACGAAATTTCCTAAAGTAGGGGAGACTGTGACATTGTGTAATTCAATCATGTAACAACTTCCGAACAATTTGATGATTAATGAAACTTTGTGTTGTTTACAATTTGTGTATTTGCTTATGACTTTTGTGCATTTTCAATATATGTTCGATTTTGACCTTTCAAACCTTTTCTGGAAGTGTAATCGCAAAAAGAAATCAGTTAAACGAACGTATAGTCCGGAATAGTGACATAAGGTAAACTTTACCCTAAATATCCTTTACATAACTTAGAAATAAGTTTTGAAGAGTTTGGTATGTAAAAAACAAGCTTATTCGATCATAGGGACTATTTACGACAAACTATGAAAGTCTGCCAATTCTCGTAGGAACACACACTCGGAACAAGGTCACAAGCTTAACATACCTTAAATAACCTTTACATAACTTAGAATTAAGTTTTGAAAGCTTCGGTATGGCAAAAACACGCTTTTGCAACTTCAGGGGCTATTTTGCAAATTCCGCGAAACTATACCATTACGCGTATCTCTTAATCCAGAACACGTACGCACATCCAAATTTTTGTAATCATTAAAATCTTGTATTTTAATGATTGGAATGCAAAAATATCATTCGTTACGCATTTACGGTCACACACGCGTTTGTTACGATTTTCGTCGTAATTAACCGAAAACTGCAACCGTACAACCAAACGAACCGACACCCAGAACATTTTTGAGCATATTCAAGTTCCTATGCTTTATCCTCCTCATGAAGCTTGAAAATGAGGTTAACGGGTGTTAGAAGTGCCAAAACGCAATGAAACGGTGTGAAGGGGCCTGTTCTGCCAATTTTCAAGAGTGTCTTGCCAGCTAAAGGGCTTACGCACCGTAATCCCAAAGCCCTTACGGTCCATAAGGACCTCCAGCACAACAAAACTTGGCAGCTCCTTGTTTAAACCTTGGACACTAAGCATTCGAATATGCCACCCTTTCTTCTGCATTTAACAAGTGTTATGACACTAATCAAACCCCTTGATGACTCATGGACACTTGTAATGATTTGGTAGCTTCAATTCTACTATAAATACCATGATCATCCTCATTTCAACTTGCTCATTCCTTTCTACTTATCTCAAACACTCTAAATGGAGGCTACCACATTGTTGGATGCCTCCTACCTGAGTTTTCTGGTCTTCTTGGAGCTCTTGGGTGTTCTTCAAACACAAGTAAGTGCTCTATCCTTGTCTTGTTTCATTTGTTTAGCTATTTCAAGCTAAAAGTCAAACAGTTTTTGACTTTCGGCTTTTACCATTAATTGGTCAAGACAAAGTTCAATTGAACTTTGCAATGTGATCGTAATCACGATGGTTATGATCCATAGTGATCATGCCTACTGATTACCACATTTACTAGTTGTAGTGACGAGTCAAAGTTTCGGTCAATAATGCGCAAAGTGCGTTAGACATGTTTAACATGTCTAACTCGTCACTTTTAGTTTAGTGCTTGTTTAGGGTCGTAAGTCGAGCGGTCTTGACCACCGCCTTTAACTTTCGAACCGACCCGTTTGGTCGATCATAGGATCCGACCAAACTCATATTAGGGACCATAGTTTCCTTATGGTCACATCGTTTGGTTAGTGTATGTTAAGTCGCCTATTATGCCTTTATAAATGACCAAAATGTTTTTTTTGCGCATAAATTGATTTTAAGCTTATGTAACCAATGTGTTGCTATATAGATTGATGTTACAACTATATTAAACTTGTTTTGGCGTATAAACTTATCATAGGGCATATCTAACTGTTGATAGATAATGTATATTATCTAGGTCTTGGATCGAGTCTGTATGTTTAGAGCTTGGATTGTTAGATTTTTTGATGTATTTATCTGATAACAAGCAAGTTCGGCCGAAGTTAGTGTCGGCTGATCAAGTTCGGCCGAACTTGATCTAGCTGGACACACTTCGAGCAAACTTCATTGTCTATATATAGGATGTCATGGGTCTAGCATTGTAAGAACTTTGCGACATTGACGGCGAACCTCTGTCTGTTTGGAACTCAATTGTAACACTTTTGGACTTAATAAACAGACGATTAAACAGTAATTCTTGTGTATTTGGTTAACGCATCATATAATTTCCGCTTGTATGGACATTAGATACAAATTTAGGTTCCCGAGCTGAGGAGGACGGTCCTAACAAGTGGTATCAGAGCCTGGATACCTAAATTTGCTGGAATTCAACACAAGAATCATTCTATTTCTACTAAATTCTACCATTTTTCTTAACTTTTTCAATAATTGAAGAATTCGTGGACAAAAATGGCTAAAAATTGAACATGTCATAGATAATCACATATTATAAACCTCTGAAAGTTTGAGAATAAAAACAATCGAATTCATGTCGAAATTATCAAAAAACCATGTTTTACAACCAAACTTCGCTCGAACTTGATTAAAAATCATCAATTTTGTTGATTTTCATCACTTCGCCCGAACTTACTTAATTTTTAAGGAAAATTGAACTAAGTTCGACCGAACTTGTTCATTTTTGATTGAAATTTTTAATAAGTTCGCCCGAACTTTGTGATAAACTGGAAATTTTTCAAAACTAAACTCAAGTTCGCCCGAACTTGAGTAATTGTGAAGATTCTTGAAAATTTCAAACAAGTTTGCCCGAACTTGTTGAAATTGAATTTAGAATATGTTTTTTGTACAAGTTCGACCGAACTTTTCAGTTTGCTAATCAGTTTTCGAGTATTTTTGAACGTGCTTTCCGTTAAAGCTTTAGATTGTCAAGATGGATGATTTTCATACTTTTGCTTCTACGGTAGCTTCAACATCCAACGCTAATGCAAACGCTAACGCGGTTAACCAGATGAATCTCGATAACAGATGGGAACTACTACAAAACTGCCGAAGCTAATGAGCACGAACGAGTTTGAGGGTTGGAAGGAGAAGTTTGTAAACTGGGTTCAAGCGAACCAATTCCACAGCTGGGTTGCCGTAGAAACTGGATATAAGTGGCCAAAAGACGAACGTTGTAACATCCGTGGAAAAACAGGTTTTCAAAAACCCGCTTCGTTTATTAATCGAATAGTCAGTTTCAAATTTTCGTTGCTTATTTAATGCTCATTTTAATTTTAAACAATACATAATTAATAAACATTTTAGAATATGGAAACTAAAATTGTTAAAAAGTAAAAATAAAGTAAATAAAAAAGAAAATAGGCTGCCGGGTTTCGAACCCGGGTCAGCCGGAAAAAACAACCAACACACATCTTAACCACTCCGCCACTTGATTCTTTTTGTGTAATCAATGAATCATATAAAACTTAAGTTCCCCGTGAATTCATCTGTTTGCGCCAAAACTGAAAACCGATCATCGGCTTTCAACCATCCAGAGACGTTTGAGTGATCGTGAGTTACTGAAAATAACCGATAAATCCATTACAACCCACGTTCTTAATCAATTCCGTCTTCAATGAACTCGATTCATATGATTTTTCGAGTTTGATAACCGAAATCATTTACTTCCAATTTACACTGGTAATATCATCGCCTCATAACTCAGAAACCTCGCAGAACCTTCAATTTCATTTTCACTCTCACTTATGTTCGTCGGAAACGTTATCTGCTATCGCCGGACTTTCGCCGGAAAACCGAAACTTACACAAAATCGGTAAATTCTTGATTCTTTCATTTTCAATCCATTGTTAGACGTTCACTAACTTAAATCCTTCAACCAGAATCGGTCTCAGACGACGTTCCCCGGATATTCTACGCTCGCCGGAAAATCTCTGGACATTTTCGAAAACACGTTGTGAATCGGTACAAACATCTAAAACCCTCTGATAATCTTTGTTTAGTAACTCAATTTCACAATTAGTTGATCAAAACTGTTAATTGTTCGCGCAAACGGAATTCATAAAACAGAGCCGACGACCTTTGCCGGAGTTTCTGAGAAAAACATCTTTTCCGGTACATTCATTTCCAAAACCTTCTTATCCATTACATTTCAATCATTTATATGTCCGACGAATGATTTAAACAAGAACTATCGAATATCGATTGGCTGTGTCTTTGAACGAAGAAGATGAAGTCGAACATTAGGTATAAGTTTAATTAAAACAAGATATTAAACCGGGTTAGACACACAGTCCAGCGGTGGACTATGTGCAAACACATAGCGCACGTCACGAATCTCGAATCTTACAACATACGACTTTCAAAATTTAAAAAAACCAACCTTTTTAAAACCGGATCAGAACGAGTCACAGCATGCTTAATAAGAATAATATAAACCGTAATCTAAACAGATTAGACCCAACAGCCCAACTGGTTGGGCTGTGCGCATACGAACCGAAGGACCCGAGTTCGACTCCGGGTCCCTGCAAGCGGTTCGTCCATATTAAATCATTTTAATATTAACTCAAATAAAAAAAACAATTAATTAGTAATATATATAATTAAAACAGAGAATATTTCGGGTTAGACACGTAGCTCGTTGGTAGAGCTGCGTGCACGCGTACGAGAGGTCCCGGGTTCGAGCCTCACTCAGCGCACACATTACTCCAAGTCCGACCGGTCAACGGTCAACGGACCGGTCAAACGGTCAAAAGTCAATTTTTTTATTTCTTTTTATTTATTTATTTAATTTAAAAATCATTTAAAAATACTTAAAAATAATACTTTTAAAGTTAGAAAAAGTCCTTAAACTCACAAAAATAAATTTAAAAATCCATTTATTTACCGAACTATTTCGTTATTATTTTAGGTGTAGTTCTTTCCTCGTAGATCAAATCCCAAAACTCGTGCGCATCCAACATCATCAAAAGAACACACCCAATGTGAGTGAATCTCTACAAATTCCCCGTTTTAATCACATTTTGGGGTGTATCATGTGTCACTTATTATTTATTACATTTAAACACTTGTGCATCCTCATATCCATGATCAAATGTGTAATCCAATATATATCAATTGTTTGTGTGGTTAATGTTTAGATTAAATTTATCATTTTCGGTACATACATCATCATAGGCTCGTCTGTTCCCCATTACTATGAGCGGAACGTGGCGTTTGCCAACATATGATCGGCTCCGTTTGATTGAGCCTTGATCACACATACATCATCATAGGCCGTCCGTTCCCCATTACCTATGAGCGGAACGTGACGTTGCCAACATTACATTATCATTCATGTCATATACTATGCAAGGTGGTTTGTTATTGTTTGTTTGATTATATACGTTTGCTCACATATGATTATTGCACAATTTTTCCATATTAAATACAATAAGAAATCAATATTAAATGTTTTTAACAAGGTTCACTCGCCAACTTTGTTGAACCAAAATTTCCCCATTTTTACACATGATACAGGTGATCCAGTTGTAGCAAGAAACATATAGGAGGCCTAGAAGAATAAATCAGTTTAGGCTTTGGATTGTTTACTTATTAAACTTTTTCCTTGTAATTGTATGAATTTTGTTTGGAATATTAAAGTTGTAATTTGAATTTAATAAATATGAAACATTTTAGTAAACATCATGAGCTTTGGTGATAACCCAATTATGCCCCGACTCTTTTCCGCTGCGGGTCGGGGTGTGACAGATTGGTATCAGAACCATGACTATAGGGATATAGGATAGGTTATTAGACCCTTAGAGCCTATACTATAGTTGAATAGAATTATTTAAATTGTTTATGTGTTACATACAAAATTCATGATGTTTATATGCTTTATGTTTATTGTTACATTCAATGTTATGCAAGCATGTTCATAAGTACATATTACTATACAATGCTCATCATGAATTATATCCTCATAACATATCATATCCATGAGAGAACACACCACACAATTTCCATGATTTTTGCAACGATTTTTTGTATTTTTTTTTTCAAATCACATCAAAGTGAGTTCTCATGACGGGCATGTAGTAACTGGAAGGGTACAAGTACCGGTAGTCGGAACGTCCTGTCTGGGCCCTTGGCATTCGTTATAAATCCAAAATAAAGGACCAAGTTTGCCTACCTGGGGACTAACGATGAGAGTACGAAGGACCTATTAGGCCAAAGCATGCTATACCAAACGTCGTTGTGAGCTAACCCCACTTTGAGTTGTCATTGTGTCTACACCTGGACACCCTTCGACCATACATCTCGCAAACATATTTCATGGTTTTCATTGGGTGATGCGATGTTAAAACCGCCAACACCAATGTGAATCCTACTAAGCCAATAGCCATAGGGGCCCACATGACTATAAGGCGATGGATGGGGGACATTGGAGGCCCAAAAATGAGCAAACCCAAGACATCCTAAGGATGTAGTTGCATTATTGATGTTTTTGTTATTTTTTTTAAACGACACATGACACCTAAAAAGACTCCTTAAACTCACAATCTTCTTATGTAATGTTCCTGTAGATGTCGGCTAGGCAGCAACGTGGGGGTTAGAAGGTCAGGAAGGTCAAACGAACGCTTGGCCACCCAAATCACAAAACAAATGGCTGCAGTGCTTCCTGACATCGTTAATTCAAGTCCAACAAGCTCTCGCCGCAAATCCCATCAACCTCCCAATCAAGAAGACCAGAAGTCGACAACCCTCCCTCCAAAAAGTGCTCTTACAAACATTTCAAGTCTTTGCGATCCCCCAAAATATGAAGGGACCGAAGGTGTCATGCTCTCCTCCACTGGTTTGAGGAAATGGAAAACACCTTCCTCAACTGCGTTTTGTCCCGAGGATCGCAAGGTACGTTACGCAACCGGGAGACTATTTGGAGTAGCTCTTACCTGGTGGAATACAGAAAAAGGTAAGAGAGGAATCGAAGATGCAATGGCCTTAACATGGGAGGAGTTAAGGGAAATCATGACGAGACTTTTTCTGTCCAAGAAGCGAGATCAAAATGTTAGTGGATGAATTCCACTCGTTAAAGCAAAAAGAAGGAGATCATACTTCCTACAACAAAAGGTTTCTAGAGTTGAACCAAATGATCCCTAACTTGTTCACCCCAGTATACCGCTTAGTCGAACACTAATTCGAGGCCTCCCCTCGAAAATTCAAGACTCAGTTCTAAGCACTTCGCCTACAACACTTGAAGCCGCTATGGAACTAGCTACCGAGCTTACGAGAATCGCATCCGAAACGGCAAATTTAAGGATGAGAAAAAGAAAGGCCCCCCATTGAGGGCCAAACTTCAAACCATTCCACCTCCTCCTCAAAGTTTGCTAGTAAGAGGAAACGAAACACCAGAAACTTTGCTGCATCAAACAAATTTCCCTATCCCTGCTGCACCCATCACTCAAGTTGCCCCTCTCATCTGCACCATATAAAAGGCCATACTCCAGCCCATACCCAAAATTGCAACCGTTGCCAATACCATCACTTTCCTGATCATCCCTGCCAACATTTGCACCGGCTGTGGCCGTGCAGGTCACACCATCCAAACCTGTCGCGCACTTCAGTGAACAAACCGCAATCAGCCCTCAACCCAAAACCCACCATCAGATAGTGGGTCAAGCCCAACAACCTTTACTCCTACCACCTGCTCAAACATGTAGCCCAATCCTACTACCAACCCAACTATCCCATGATGCAACCTAATGCGGGCTTGTTACAACTGTGGAACCCGAACCACTTCAGGAACACCTGTCCACGCTTGGTGAACATCATCCATGCCCAAGCTCAAGCAAATCCAGTAAACCAGCTAACCAAGCTCCTCCACCTGCTAGGGGAAGAGCTTTCCAACATCAACGCCAATCAAGCTAGGGCTGACAACAACGTGGTTAACGGTACGTTTCCTCATCAATGGTAGTTTATGCATCCATGTTATTTGATACTGGCACGGATAAGAGTTTTGTGTCCTTAGAAATTTGAACCCATCCTCACCAAACTCGTGATAATCTATGGAATCCATAACGGTGAAAGTTGCTGACGGAAAACCGTCCTCATTAAACTCTATTATACGCAATTGTACTCTCACCCTAAATGATCACGATTTTCCAGTTGACCTCATTCCTATGAAGTTGGGAAGTTTCGACATTATAATTGGTATGGACTGGCTCAGCCAACATCATGCTGAAGTTGTATGCCGCGAAAAGTTATTCGCATTCCTCTACAAACGGTCAGACTCTACGAATCTTTGGAGAAACCCCTTCGAAAGGACTCAAATTAATGTCCTGTCTTCAAGCCCGAAAATATCTCCGCAAGAATTATGTCGCATTCCTAACTCATGTCATCAAAAAGGGAGAACCAAGGAGAAGAAACTCGAAGACATCCCAGTAGTAAAAGATTTTCCGCAAGTTTTTCCTGACGACATTTCAGGACTTCCTCCCGTGAGAGAAGTCGAATTCCGCATTGAATCTTATACCTGGAGCTACACCAGTTGCAAAATCTCCATATAGGTTAGCCCCATCCGAAATGCAAGAGCTGGCCAGTCAACTGCAAGAGCTGACTGACCAAAGGATTCATACGTCCTAGCTCATCGCCTTGGGGTGCACCTGTCCTTTTTGTGAAGAAGAAAGATGGAACGTTTCGCATGTGTATCGACTACAGAGAACTCAACAAGTTAACGGTCAAGAACCGCTACCCATTACCTCGCATCGATGACTTCTAGACCACTTCAAGGCCCACTGTTTTTGAAAAATCGACCTTCGTTCGGGATATCATCAACTCAGAGTACATGAAGAAGACGTTCCAAAGACTGCCTTCCCGAAACTCGGTATGGTCATTACGAATTCATGGTCATGCCATTTGGTTTAAACCAACGCTCCAGCAGTATTTATGGATTTTAATGAATTAGGGTATGCAAACCCTACCTCGACCGCTTTGTTATAGTCTTCATCGACGACATCCTCATCTACTCAAAGTCTAAGTCTGATCATGAACGACACCTTCGACTCATTCCTTCCACTCTTAAAGACAGAAAAGTTGTACGCTAAATTCTCGAAATGTGAATTCTGGTTAAAGGAAGTACAATTCCTTGGACACGTCGTCAATGACAAAGGAATTCATGTTGATCCCTCAAAAATCAAGGCAGTGCAGGAATGGCAAGCGCCACGAACCCCTACCGAAGTAAGATCATTTCTTGGTTTGGCTGGTTACTATCGCGTTTCATTGCAAATTTCTCCCGTATTGCTGTACCACTCACGACTTTAACACCATAAAGGAAAACCCTTCATTTGGGGACCTAAACAGAAGAAGCCTTCCAAACCCTTAAACAAAAACTCTGTGACGCACCTATCCTCACACTTCCTGAAGGTTGTGAGACTTCGTGGTTTATTGAGACGCGTTAGGGCAAGGACTAGGCTGTGTACTGATGCAAAGAGAAAAGTGATAAGCTTATGCATCTAGGCAACTCAAAATTCATGAGAAGAATTACAACCACCCCCCGACCTGGAACTTGGAGCCGTTGTGTCGCTCTTAAAGATATGGAGCATTACCCTAACGGTAACTAAGTGTGAAATATACACTGATCACAAGAGCCCCAACATATCTTTAAACCAAAAGGAGTTGAATATGAGGCAACGAATATGGTCAAACTTCTTAATGACTACGACTGTGAAATTCAGTATCATCCTGGCAAGGCAAACGTGGTGGCCGATGCGCTCAGTCGAAAAGGGTTATGCGAATCCCCATTCGTCTTCTATGTTCGCAAATCAAAACCGACATCAAAGATCAAATCCGAGAAGCCCAACATGTTTCTGTAACAGAAAACAGACGTACGCAATGAGCTGTCTTGTGGAGCAGAACAAAATCAAACCAAATCCGATGGTATTCTGTACTATCTATGATCGCTATGGATTCCCCATCACAATAACCTTCGTGATTTCCTTATGAATGAGGCGCACAAAACACGATATTCTGTACACCCAGGGCCGACAAGATGTATCAAGACCTTCGATACACCTACTGGTGGCCTTGCAAGAAGAAGGATATCGCTGTTTTTGTTTCCAAGTGCCTTACATGTTCCAAAGTGAAAGCTGAACATCAAAGACCCTCAGGACTTCTAGTCCAGCCTGAAAACCTGTATGGAAGTGGGAAAACATAACCATGACTTCATTACCGGGTTACCACACACCTCCAGTGGGTATGACACAATATGGGTAATCATTGATCGTCTTACAAATCAGCTCACATCATTCCGATTCGCGAGGACTTCAAAAAACGAGAAAATTAACTCGAACTACATCAGCGAGATCGTAAGCCGTCGGTGTACCCTTTAAGCATTATTTCAGACCCCGGAAAGGTGGTTTCACTTCACGAACAAAGGCAAGCCGTTCAAGCCCCCTTGGGTACAAAGATTTAACCCTCAAACACCCTTTTTAACCTCAAACTGATGGACAATCAACGCACCATCCAAACTCTTGAAACATCTTCGAGGGATGTTTTCAAAAACTTCAAGGGAAATTGGGGGCGCTCATCACCATTAGTTGAATTTTCGTACAACAAAGCTATCATTCCCAGTATCGGCATGGCTCCTTTCGAACTTTATATGGTCGTAAGTGCCGACACCAGTATGTTGGCACGAAATTGGGAAGCTCAAAATCCCGGTCCCCGAATTGATTCAAGAAACGACAACAAGATCCATCAAATTCGAACAATCTTTAGGGGGAAAAAAATCTCAAAAAAGTTATGCAGAAAAAACGACAAAGCCTTTGGGGTTTAACATGGGGATCATTTATTTTTAAAAAATACACCGTAAAGGGGAAAAAAATTCGTTTTGGCCAGAAGGGCAAGCAACACCACGCTACTGGGGCCTTTCCCCGGGTACTCAAAAGTAAAAAATGTACATACAAGCTTGACCTCCCCCAAAACTAAACCCAAAATTCACCCCCCATTCCCCGAAAACAAACTTAAAGAAGTCCCCCCCCCCATGAAAACCCCCCCTATTCCCCTAGAAAAAAATTCAGATCTTTTAATCTATGCATTTTTATTGAAAGACCATAGAGATCAGGGGCTTGGGAAAAAAGTTTAAGACAGAGTCTTTTCCCAAAATTTTGGGGGGACGCGGGATTTTAAAAAGAGGCCTGAGTTTATTTTTGGGAATGAAAAACTCAATGGCGAAAAAAACCCGCATTTTTCCCCCGTTACCACAAAATACAAAAAATTTGGGAAAAAATTTTTTCCAAAATAGGGAAACTGTAAAAATCCTTTAAAAAAAAGGGTTTTTCAAAAAACCCGCTTTTAAAAAAATAGTCATTTTTAATTTTTTTGTTGCTCATTTAATGCTCTTTTTAAATTTTAAAAAATAAAAAAAATTAATAAACATTTTAAAAAGGGAAACAAAAATTTTTAAAAAAAATAAAAAAAAAGTAAATAAAAAAAAAAAAAAGGTTCCGGGGGGTTTTAAACCCGGGGCACCCGGGGAAAAAAAAACCAACCCCCCATTTTTAATATTTCCCGCCTTTTTAAATTTTTTTGTGTAATCAAAAAAACAATAAAATTTTAATTTTTCCCCGGGGAATTTTCGTTTGCCCCCCAAAATTAAACCGATCATCGGCTTAAAACCTCCAAGACGTTTGAAAATCGTGATTTTTCCCAAAAAAACCGATAAATCCATTAAAAACCCAAAAGTTTTTTAAAAAAATTTCCCCCTCTTTGATCCAATTCCCCAAAAGATTTTCGAGTTTGATAACCAAAATTTTATTTACTTCCAATTTAAAACTGGTAATATCATCGCCTCATAAATCAGAAACACTCCCCAAAAACCTTTTAAATTTTTTTTTTACTCTAACTTAGTTTCCAAAAAATTTAAACTGCTATCCCCCCGGCTTTCGCCAAAAACCCAAAAAATTACACAAAATGGGGAAATTCCCCGATTTTTTCTTTTTTTAATCCATTGTTAGTTTTTTACTAACAAAAAAACCTTTTAACCAGAATCGGTCTCAGACGCCCCTTCCCCCATATTCCCCCCTTTTGCCGGAAAATCCTGGATTTTTTTGAAAAAACGCTGTGAATCGGTACCAAAAATCAAAAAAAATAAAATTTAAAATTTAAAATTTTTAAAAATGTTAATTGTTCCGCTCAGAGGGGAATTAAAAAAAAACCGACAAAACCTTTCCCCCATTTTGAAAAAAACATTTTTTTTCCCCCAACATTCTTTTCCCCAAAACCCCTTTTTACCATTATTTTTTTAATCTTTTTTAAAAGTCCGACAAAAGTTTTTTAAAAAAAACTGTCGAAAATCGTTTTCTGTGTTTTTTAACGAAAAATAAAAATCGAACTTTTGGTTTAATTTTTTAATTAAAAAAAGAAAATTAAAACCCGGGGTTGAAAACACAGTCCAGGGGACTGTGGGCAAACACATAGCGCACGGGGACGGGTTCGAATCTTAAACATACCCCCTTTCAAATTAAAACCAACCTTTTAAAAAACCAATCGAACCCCGTCCCCCATGCTTATAAGAAAAAAAATTAAAAAACCTAATCTAAACAGATTAGACACACACCCAACCGGTTTTTGGGTGTGCGCATACGAACCCCAAAACCCGAGTTCGCTCCGGTCCCTGCAAGCGGTTCGTCCCCTTTTTAAAAAAATTTTAATATTAAAAACAAAATTTAAAAAACAAAATTTAAAAATATAAAAATAAAATTAAAAAAAAGAATATTTCGGGGGTTGACACTAGCCATTTGGGGGAGCTGGTGCCCCCCAAAAGAAAAGGCCCGGGGGTTGAGCCTCACCAGCGCACACATTACTCACAATCCGACCGGTTTTAAAGGTCAACGGTCCCCGGGCCAAAAAGGGCCCCAAAAATCAAAATTTTTTTTTTTTTTTTATTTTTTTTTTAATTAAAAATCAAAATTTAAAAAACTTAAAATAAAAATTTTAAAGTCGAAAAACCCTTAAAAACACAAAAATAAATCTAAAAAAAAAAATTTAAAATACCCCCAAAATTTCGTTATTATTTTTGGGGTTGTTTTTTCCTCTTTTATCAAATCCCAAAAAACGTGCGCAACCAACATCATCAAAAGAACGCATTTTCCAAAATTTAGTGAAACTCTACAAATTCACCCTTTTAATCACAATTTTGGGGTGTATCATGGTTTTCTTATTATTTATTACATTAAAAAATTTTTTCAAAACCCTCAATCCATGATCAAAAAATGGGGTCCAAAAAGTATCAATTGGGGTTTTGTGGTTAATGTTTAAAATTTTAAAATTTTTATTTTCGGGGCATACAACATCATAGGGGCGTCCCCCTTCCCATTTTCCTAGAGCGGGGAAACCTTCCCCATTTTCCCAAAAGCGGGGAAGTGGCATTTTCCCAAAATAAGATCGGGGCCGTTTTTTTTTGACTTTTTCAACAAACATCATCATAGGGGCCTCCGTTCCCCATTACCTATGAGCGAACGTGACTTGCCAACCCCAAAAAATTATCAATTTTTGTCCAAAAACTCATGCAAGGTGGGGTTTTTAAAATTTTTGTTTGATTATATACGTTTGCTCACATATTAAAAATTTTTCACAATTTTTTTTCCATATTAAATACAATAAGAAATCAAAAACAAATGTTTTTTTTAAAAAAGGGGGACTCGCCCCAATTTTTTGACCCAAAATTTTCCCCTTTTTACACATGAACAGGGATCCAGTTGCAACAAGAAAAAAAAAGAAGACCTAGAAGAATAAATCAGTTTTTGGGTTTTGGTTTTTACTTAAAATTTCTTTTTTTCCTTTTTAAAGTATGAACTTGTTTGGAAAATTTTAAAGTTTTAAAATTTAAATTTTTAAAATATAAACATTTTAGTAAACCTCATGGCTTTGGTGAAACCCCAAAAATTAAAACCCCGACTCCCCTTTTCCGCTGCGGGTCGGGGTGTGACCAAAAAAGCAAGATCTTTTTTTTGGCAAGTTTTACAAAACCGCGGATTCGTATGTGGGGGAAAAGAAAAAAATCATTTTTTTATAAAAAACTAGGAAAGAAGACACTTTATCCTACTACCCCAATGTGAACTTCACAAAAATTGTTGGGGAAACCCCCTTTGTGCAAAAAAAAAAGGGGAAACGTTTTAAAAGATTAAAAAACAAGAAGGCCTAATCAAGAAAAAATTCGAACCTTTCACAATGATCAAAAAGGGAAACTAAGAAAAAAAATGATCGACAGATATTTTTCATCTAAAGGCCAATGCAAGGCATGGTATTCAGAAAACTACCGAAAACAGTTTTTAAAAAATTAAAACCCATGCACTCCGGGGGAAAAGGGGTTTTAACTTTTTTGAGGGGTTTTAAAACACCCGGGGTTGGATGCTTTTTTAATTTTTTCCCCTCTTTCATTGACAAATTAGAAGGCCCCGAAAGGGAAAATTTTTTTAAAAAAGGCCCAAAAACTAAAATCCCAAAAATTTTCAAGTGTAGGGGTTTTATTAAAAAAGGGGGTTTCAAGAAAAAATGTCCAAAGGGTTCAAACTGCATTCAGTGAGAATATAAAATTTCGAATCATTCGCCTCAAATCAACCCCAACCCCTCAGTCATTCAAAAACGGGATATTCAACCGCTTTTTAAATTTTTCCCTTTTTCCCAAAACAGAACAATCAATCCAATCAGTCAAATCAAAACAAATCCTAATCCATATCTTTCAATGCAACATTTTATTAATCTGAAAATGCTTTTTCTGACAAACCCCTAAACAAAAATATAGCGTCCTTGCAATGTTCTTGGATCTTTTTAAAACCCCCAAATTGCAGGGGAAGATCGAAAAACCAAAAAAGGGCTGCTGGGGAAAAATTCGATTAATTTGATGCAAAGAATTAGATTTTTGGGGGTATAAAAATGGAGAAAAACTTAAATTTTAAAAGAAAGTCAAAAAATTTGAAAACTCTTACGGGGAAAGACTTTTGGAAAATTAATTTTAAAAATTTGGGAAAATTTAAAAAGCAAAAGTTACATGCTTAAAAAGCCGATAAAAAGGGCTTTTAAAAAGCGAGTGCCCCCAAAAACCAAAAACAAGGGGAACCAAACCTTTGGGGAACAACAATGATTTTTTCAAAATTTTTCTGCAATAAAAAGCATTTTTTAAAAAAACCCAAAGGGTTTAAATTCAAGATAATTCCTAAAAAACCAAAAGAACAAGCTTTTAGTTGTGTCTCCCCAAGATGAATTTTTAGGGGGAAAAGTAAAAGGAAAAAACCCCAAAATTCATTTTATGGCAGAGATTTTTGGGGTATTCAAAAAAAATGGCAAATTTATCCCCGCTTTGAGAATCCCCTTTCCCCGAAGAATAAATGCAAAAAAAGAGGAAAGGAAAAAAACCATCACCACATAACTCCCTAACTAAATGCTACTTTTGAATTTTTTTAGAATACAACGCAATGCTGAAGAAAAGAAACCAGAGGGGGAAGAGATTAAGACGTAACGAAGGAAAGAAAAAAAGAGAACCTTTTAAAGATTGCCCCACAAAAAAATGATGGCAAAAAAAGAAAAAAGGGGGGTTTTTTAGGGGAAAGGATTGAAAAGGGGAATTTTTAAAGTTTGTGGGAGGTTTTGGGAAAAACCCTTCACAAAGTGCACAAATTCCTCCTTGGGCAATGGTGGTTTTCCCCAACTAAAATTTTTAAAAGAATTTTTCCCGGGGTAATTTTAAAATTTTTTAAAAAAAAATTTCGCACAATGAAAGAAGCCTTTTATAAAATGAAAGGCATTTAAAATTCAATTTTTGAAAAAGCAAAAATTGAAAAAGGTGCCAATATAACATGTTAAATGCAAAAGGGGAAATTTGGGAAAAAAAAAAACAATCAAAAAAGTAATTTTAAAAACCATTGGGGGAAAAAGACCAAAAATTTTTGGGTATGAAATCGAAACTAAACTAGGAGACAACTCGCTCATTATACAACAAACGCTTTTTTATCGATCCATTCTTCCTAAAATTAATCGGGAAAAAATTTTTTTAAAAATCAAAAGGGAAGGAAAACGAAGAGTAAAACAATGTTTTCCCCTCCACTATTTTTCCCCTATTGCCATAAGAAAGTGGAAGGTTAAAATTAAAAGGCAAAAACATAACATTTTTAAAAAAAAACAAATTTAAAGTTTCCTGAGGGGAAAAAACGTAGTTTTTTACGAAATCAAAAAAAAAAAAATGAACGGTTTTAAAAAAAATGGTTTTAAAAAGTTTTGGGGGAAAGATACGTTGACCCCGGAGCTTGGAAGCGCCAACTTTTAAATTTTTTTAATAGTTCGGAATCACCAAAACCCAAAAAAAGATACAACATCAGAAAAAGATCTAAGTAATGGGGCCAACGTTTTGGGGTACCCCAAATTTAAAAGGGAAGATAGATTTATTTGATGATTGCTTTTTCCGATTCGAAACTGAAAGAAGACAAAAAATAAAAATTTTTAAAAATTGTGGGGAATATCACATATGATCTTTTAAAAAAAAAGAGAAAAATTTTTTCAAAACCCAAAAAAGGGGTTTTAATAACTACCGAAGGAATGGTGGTGACTTTTTTTGACAACAGGAGAGGGGGGTTTGGGTTTGGGGTTTAAAATAAAAACCAAAAAGAAACAAAAGTCCCCCTTTCACGAATACAAATAAAATTAAAAAAAAATTTTTTATGGGGTGCCCCCGGGGTTGGAAGAAAAATTGATTGGAAAGAAAACAAACATGAGTTTAAAAAGGAAAAGGGAAAAATTGGGGGAAAGGGCCCCAAACCCCAAAATGGGGTAAAACCCCCCTGGGGGGGCATTCTCATGATCCCGGGGGTTGGTTTAAATCAAAAAATTGGCAGTTGGGCGCAAGTGTCGAAGTCAAACCCTGTGTTCACCGAAGAAAATAGTTTAAAAAAAAGGTGAAAAAACTTTAAAGCCAAAATTGTAAAACCAATCACAATTTTTTAAAAGAAACAAGGGGAATTTTAAACCCCCAAGAAAAACCCCAAAACTGAAAAAATTTTTTAAAAATCAACTTTTGAAAAAGGGGAAATTTCCCCCCAAACGAACAAAACAAAAATTCAAAATTCTATATTAATAAAGCACGAATTAAATCATAATTTTTGGGGGTTAAAAAAAAAAGAAAACAACTTTTATCTAAAAAATGCAAAATCTGAACCCTTTTAAGAATAAATTTGGGGCAAAAACACAAAAACGATCAAAAGTTCCCAAAATTTTCTTTTTTTGAAACCCAACTTATGATTTTCCCCCATTCCACTCAAGCCCCGGAAAGGGGTTTTTTCCTTTTTAAAAAATTTTCCCTTAAAATGTGAAAGGGGCCCCCAAAATTGGGGCCCTTTTGGGGAAGGGTTTTGGGGTAGGGGGAGCTTCCGCCACTTACGGGAAAAATTTTTCCCCTTCTCTTCGCATCAAATCTATTAATGGGGGGGGAAATAGGATTTGCGGGAAATCAAGGGGAGAATTTTCACTGAAGGAAAATTTTCGAACGGTGTGGTGTCATTTGATAAGGTCAATTATTTTTCCGAGCTAGAGAAAAAACTTCTCAGAAAACCCCTTCAATTTGTGACAAAAAATTCACCCCCACATTTCAATGATAAGAGATGCATGTAATAAAACACGCTTAAAAAAATTCCGAAAAAAGGATTCTTTTTGCTTTTCCTCGCAAAAATGATCTAAAATTTCAAAACATGAAAATTGCAACTACTACTTAAAAAAGGCCCCAGTGTTTTTTTTTAAAAAGGCCATAGGGGGAAGGGGGTTTAATTTTTTGGCCCCAAAAGAGGGGGTTTTTTTTTACCGAGAAAAAGGGGAAAACCCTTTTACTTTTATCTGGTTGAAGGTTTAAAACTAAAATTTTTACACATGGATATTTTCCCCTTAATGTAAGAAAAGAAAAAAAAACAAAATCACATCCAAGAAAGATTCTAAAAACCATCCAAAAAGCCGCTTTTAAAACCTTTTCCCTGGATCTTTTTTTGGCCAGTGAACATTCGAAGTAAACTGGAGATCTTTCGTAACAGAAATGAATTTTTCAACGTTTTTAAAGGGGGTTCTGTGACATCTAAGCCTCGCAAGCATTTTAAAAAATACAAAAAATTTTCCGGGGAACAAATGAAATCTGGGTTTTTTTTTCCGAGAATTGTCTAATTTTATGTGACATTTATACTTTTAGTCCATTACAATTTTTTAAATCCTCTAGGCTTTTTTTTGGGGTTTTTTCAAAGCAATTTTGCAAAACGAAACCCCCAATTTAATTCCCCAAGTATGTTCCAGAATAGGTTTTTGTAACTAAACTTACCTTAAATAACCTTTGCAAAACTTAGAAATAAGTTTTGAAAGGGGGTTTGGAAAATTAAAAAAAAAATTTTTTTCGTCAAAAGGGGGTATTGACGACCCCAAATGGAAAGGGGTGCCGTTCTCGCAACAACGTACGCTCCGGAACAGGTTTTCAAGCTTAATATACCCCCTTAAAAAAACCCCTTTAAAAAAACCCAAAAAAAAGGTTTTTTGGGGTTTTTTATGGCAAAATACACTTTTAAACTTAAGGGCCCCTTTTGCAAAATTTTTAAACTATTCTTTTCAAAATATTTCCCCCAACCGGAACATATTCGGACATCCAAAAAAAATTTTTTTTTTCATTAAAATATCCCCAAAATTTTGTGATTGGGGGGCAAAAATGCCCTTCCCTTTTGCAAAAAACCGGGGATACCGGGTTCGTTACCTTTTTTCGTAATTAACCGAAAACCGCAAAAACCTACGACCAAACGAACCGACCTCAAAACTTTATTGCACATAAAATTTAAGTTCCCCCCACTTTTTTTTTCCCCTTTAAAGCTTAAAAAAAAGGGTTTTCGGGGTTTTAAAAAAAGCCAAAACGCGTCGAAAAACAATTTAGGAGGCTGCAGGACCATTTCCCCCAATTCCCCAAAGTTTTGGGCTTCTGGCAGGGCGCGAGCCCCCAACCCCCAAAAGACTGGGGAAAACCCGGGAAGAAGCCTTTAAAAAAAAAAAAATAAGCCGGCAACCTCCCAGGGGCCCCTTCCCCCTTGGGGACCAAGACCCGAATTTTGCCCTAGCTTCAATTTGCCACCCTTTTTCTTTTTTTTTTTAAAAAGTGGTATGACACAAAAACAAGTGTAGTAAAGAATCAGGGGGCACTTGTTAAGCTCTCATGATATAAAAATTGTTTTAAAAACCCCGGGGATTTCCCCCCTTTTAAAATTTTTTTTTAACCTCCTTTTTTCTCTAAAACTGCTACAAATCCCAAATTTTTCAACCCCCTTGGGGGGTTTTTTCTTTTTTCTTGATCATTCCTTTTTTTTAAAATTTTTACATGCCCCAATTAAAATTTAGCTTTTTTTTTACAAAAAAAACAAAAAAATTTGACTCTTTTTCCTTTTTTTTTTTTTCTTTAATTGATAAATAAAACCCCAATTAAAAATTTTTTTTTTTTTTTTTTTGTAATAAAAAAGGGAAAACAAGGGGGTTTAAAAGACCCTAAAAACCCCGCCTACTGATTCCCCCCCCAACTAGTTTTTTTTTACAATCCCCATTTTTGGGAAAAAAGGGGTTTTTTTTCGCATTTTGCCTTTGGGGTCTATTTCAGGTATCAAAAATTTTTTTTTAATGCAAAATTTTTTTAAAAAATTCCTAAAACATGTCAAACTTTTCAAATTCATCACCTTTGTTAAATTTTTCCCCCTTTTGGGTTAAAAAATCTAGGTTTTTTCCCCACTTTGACTTTTGAATCTAAAACCTTTTTGGGTTTTAATTTTTTGCCCCCACCAAAACAAATTTTGACCAAAAATATATGGGGAAAAACCCCCCCGAGGTTTTTCCCCTTTGGCCCTGTTTTTGGATAGTGTTTTTTTAAAAAAAGTAATTTTCCCAAAAAAAATGACCAAAAGGGGCCCTTTTGGGGAAAAAACCAATTAAACACATATTAAAAAATTTTTTTTAAAAAAATTTTGATCAAATAACATTTTCAAACATTTTAAAGGGGAATTAAAAAAAAACAAAAACCAAAATATCTAACCATCCGAATGCGTATTTTTCCCAAATGACCGTTAAAGGGGGCTTAAACTATTTTAAGGGTCATAAGGGGCAAAACCCTTTAAAAAAATTTTTAACCAGAATGTTAACTTATTAAACCATTCATTGTTTTTAATTTTTTTTTTTGGGGGTTTAAAAGGTTCCCCTTTTATCCAATCCTCCGTTTTTAAGTCTCGATATTTAAAAATTTCCCCTTTTTTGGGGGCACAAAAATTGTTTTTTTATCATTGACGTTGATCATAAAACTTTTAAAAAGGTTTTCCCCAAACCCCCGGACCCCCTCCCCTCCCCTCCTTTATTTTACAAATGTTTTGGGGGTGATTCATATGTGCTTTTTTTAAAATTTTTCAAAGTACCAAAAACTGTGGTTTTTTAAATAAACAAAAAGGTTTCAAAGTGTGATAAAACCCGTTGGTGGGGTTATCCAAAATACGAATGACTTCATTAACAATTTATGCCGCCCGTAGAATTATGGTACCATAGCATTGATAATCCCGTTACTAGGCATTCACTAGATTTGGTGGGTAGTTTGGGAACGACGGAAACGTTTATGACTAACAAATCATTCGTTGATTGCTAGTCTTGTTAAAGAGATCTTTAGGATCAATTAAAAAACCCGGGGTAAAATCGAGTCAAAAAAGGTTTGAATGTACTCATTAAAGAACGACCAAAATTTTCAAAAATTAAACAAGGAACGATTGGTTTTAACAAGAAACAAAGAACATGAACAATGACAATTAACGATGAACGATGAAAAAAATGGTTTTTTACGAGGAAGGGTTAACGACAAAAATGATTTCAACAATGTCACAAACAATTTTTGATTTAAAGAAATTTAAAAACCCCACAAGTTATTTACAACGATTTACAAAAAATTGGGGGTTTAACCAAAAAAAAAATTTTTTGAGTCAAGGTTTATGGCTACAAAATTTTTATAACTTTTAACAATTTTTTTTAGGGAATAACCCATTCAATATCCAAGGCTTTCAAAACAAGGTTTTCACTTTCACTCTAAAGTCTGGTTTTTTTATATTGCAATATAATACAAAGCCCGGACTTACATGTTCACAAAACCTAAGTACTCGCCGGCATAAATTTTTTGCTACCCCCCTCGTTTTCCCATATGTTTCATGGAAGGATGCTAGATGAAACTATGCGTGCCCAGTAGGAATAAAGCGAACTTTCGTACCTTAAAACAAGAAAGACAATTGAAAATATTTTTCTTTTAGTTTTTTATAATTCCAAGAATATTTTAATTTGTAAATCATTCAAAAAAATAACATAATTACCATGTGTTTGTTGAGACAATCTGTTAACGAGACTCCCCAATGTTTTCGCCGTGTTGTTTAACGCGATTTGGGGTTTACAAGGGGGTAATTTAGAGCACTTTTGTTATTGGGAATTAGCTTAAATTTAATGCTTTGAGCTAGACTATAACCTTCCTAGGACCCCAACCCCAAGTTTAAATTTGTTTAGATTCTTAGTACATTACCTCACCTATCCTTGTTGATTATCAAAAACAAAAACATACCCCATCCTTTGAAATCAAAATTTTTCTAAAATCTCAAAAAAAATCACTATCCTTAGAAGAATTAACCTTGGGCTTATTGCCTTCAAAGTTTTCAAACTCTCCCTCAAAGTTTGGGTTTTAATAATGTAACAAAATTGAATCAAAAAGGGTGGGTTCCTTTTACCCTGATTTTTTTGTTTTAAAGGCTAGGTGTTTGTACAAATCCACTTAATCGGACCAGTCCCCCTTACCTGGGAACTCCTTGGGGATTTTTCCACTTATAGGCAAAAGCATGTCTTCGCGAAAAACCTTATAAGACCCTTTACTTTGATCAATCACCGTGTGTCATTTGTGTTTTTTGAGAAACAAACCAAAATTTACCACCAATCCTATGTTTCTTCAATAAATTGATGCCTCTAAAATTTTTCCTTCCGAATGTCAATCCATATAATTCTTTCATTTTCTTTTCTAGAATTTCCTCCTCACTGATACAACCCCAAAATGGCGAAATGGCGGGCCCCTTATCCCACAAATGGTTCAATCCTCCCCCGAACCTAGTGACTCAATAAAATCAAGCAAACGACCAAAAACAACAAGGCACCAGCTCCGTGCACTACAAACAATTATGTTCGGCTAAACCACATAAATTTCACTGGGTCTGAGGGGACTACGGGACTTCTTCAATGGGTTTGAGAGTCTCAAAGCACGTTCCGTTTTTGTTCAATGTCCAGATGGGGCGAAAGTTGAGTTCGCCGAGTGTATTCAAGAAAAGACTCTTCGTTGTGGAATGGAAATAATGAGAGATAGGAGTGCTGATGTGGCATTGGCACAAAACTTGGGGAGAGTTCGAGCTTTGATGATGAAGGAATTTTGTCCTTGTCAGAACAAAGGGCACTTGAGAAAGAGTTCCACATCTTAAGCAAGATAGTGGAGAACACCGAGCTTACACCGACCCGGTTGAGGAGTAAGTTTGTTTTCCTATATGGTTACGTCCTTGGATAAGGCAATTAAAAAGTACATTGATGGCCTGCCTACCCCGTCAGGATATTGTTACTGGTACAACCCTACCACATTTGCCCAACTATTGAACTTCTCTACCCTGACGGAGCCCAAATCAAAATGGGTAAATTTTCCGCAAAGGCGACAAGAAACCTCTGACAAAACTACCTATGAAAAACCAAAAAAAACAAGATTGAATCCTCTAAGAAGTCAAAGAGCGCAAGGTTTCACAAAATTTCGTTGTAGCTGCTTAGAACAATCAAAGCTGCCCCCAATCAACCAGCACAAGGAACTTATGCTGGTACAGCCCCCCCAATGCAACAGGTGCAATGCTCATCATCAGGCTCACCTACAATGTGTCAATGCACTTCGTGTGGGCGACTTTGTCATTTGCAAACGTCTGTCGATCAGCTCGAGCTAACTTCCACCAGGTTCGCAACAACTGTGGCGAGATGGGTCATTTTAGAAACAACTGCCCGAGATATTTTAAAAAAATGCAAGTCCCTCGTGATGAATATATTAACAAGACTCAAGCCATCATAATGTAACTATGAACAATTTAAGTTTTTATCTATTTCTCTTTTGTTTTCCAAGAATTTTGAAACACTTTGATTGTATATAAATAAATTTGGTTGTTTCCATTTATATTTAAAAATGGATCATGTATGAGTGGTACACCCTACAATACCAATACCAAGGACATGGTTCCTTGCAAATCAAAATACTCTCGTAGTTTCTTTCAGTTTTTGTGATCACTTGCGATCTCCACAAAAATGCTAAGTACTCGTTTCTTTCAAGAAACAAAGTACAAGGTACAAGTTTTAAACCCTTAACAGATACTCAAAGTACCATTTTTAAAACCTTGAATGGAGACCTAAGGGTACTTCCATGCCTCTTTAATTAGTCTTATGCAATATGCTTATGAGCATATCACAACCCATGGTTTCTTAATACTTTGCCTAGTACATGATTTTCAAAGACATCCTGCTTGTTATGCTGTCTAAGCATATCAAGTACAACGGTTTTCAAAGACACTTTGATTCATATGTTGACCTAACATACTAAGTGTGTAATTTTCGAAATATTTCCGCCACTCAAAAACTCAAAATCCTTATAAGATCTTCCTATATTCATAGTTTGAATTTCTTGGTGGATGTTTAAAAGTACTAAGTTGGAGTCCTTGGTTGGGATTCCTTGTGTACTTTAATACGTAAGGTACAAAAAATTGATGAAAACCCCCAAATTGACAATTATGTGATTATGTGATTAGTAGTGATTTTGGTAACGAAACGAGCGTAATAACCATAAGAACATGGTGGATATGCCGATGGCACTTCCTAATATATAAGTGTTCTTATTGTATCACCCTTGTAGAGTTATCCAAATCACTATAGGATCTTTGGCGTTCAAGTCGATTCAAATATTCGCTATCCAAATCCTTGTAGAATCTTCCATATCCTCATATGATAGATTCTTAGAAGGATATCCAAAAGTACTATCTTAATCCCTAATGGGCTATTCTAATGCAAATACTTAGACCCTTGGATTTTATGGTGCTATTCCAAAGTTAAAGAAACTTTCTTGGGTTTAGTTATAGAGGCCTTTCAGTGTCTAGTTAAAGAGATCATTCATTGATCTAGGTTAAAGAAGTCTTTCAGGGCTTAGTTAAAGAGGCTTTCAGGCCAGTTAAAGAGATGTCCCCCTCAATCTAGTTTAAAGAGATTGTCTGTCAATCTAGTTAAAGAGATCATGTGTTTGACTAGTTAAAGAGATTGTCCCTCAATCTAGTTAAAGAAGATCATGTGAAATGATCTTGTTAAAGAGACTCTTTTGTGGTCATTTAAAGAGATCACGCGTTGATCTAATTAAAGAGAATCCCGATGTGGTCTAGACAAATCATTCCATGTTTACTCATATGATTTTTCCCCTACACATCACAAAATAAACTATGCGGACTGTGCAACGAATTAATGTAATTATGGATGCATACTAATTATAAAATCCCTTGCATAGAAACCATAGCAAGTTTTGTCATGTGTGAGAACCTATATAATAAGAATACGAAATGGGAACAATGTAATAAAGGGTATGGTGATTACGCCACTGGACTTCCTATATATAAGTGTTTCCTTATTACATTGCAAGCGTGGCGTTAATTTAAGTTACTAGAAGCTCCTGGACCGTGACCAATGTTGTTTTATCATACACTCTCATACTCCAATTTCGAGCACAGACAAGTTTCCTATCCTAGTCTTCATGGGAAACCTTTATAAACAATCTTCCGTTCATTATTCGAAATCCGACTCCTTTCTTTCAAGTCCACGCTCTTTTTATGGTATGCTGCGACAAAAAGATACCACTATGACATTTACAAGAATCTTTTCTGAGGCTCAGTACAATCAAAGGTGTCATGCACCTACCTATTGGAATGAGTGATTTTCGAATCTCAACTCATCACCATGGATAACAATGAGTACAATAAACAAATTTCGCTGCAGTCCATCTGTTTTCTAGAGATTTTTCTCTAGGAACAAAGGATCACTAGAAGCGATACCCTCACATATGTTTTCACAAGTTTCCTCTAAATTAAATTTCGGGACGAAATTTCCTAAAGTAGGGGAGACTGTGACATCTGAGCCTCGTCAAGCATCAAACAATACCGAACAATTCTGAATCTTATGAAATCTTGTGTTTCATTCCTGAGAATTGTATAATTACATGTGACATTTATACATTTTAATCCATGTACAAATTCAACTCCTCTAGGCTTTTCTGGAGGTTATACATAAGCTATTACGCAAAACAAAACCAATTTAATGCAAAGTATGTTCTAGAATAGTTACGTAAGCTAAACATACCTTAAATAACCTTTGCATAACTTAGAAATAATTTTGAAGGGTTTGGTATGTCAAAACAAGTTTATTCGATCATAGGGACTATTTACGACAAACTGCAAAAGTCTGCCGATTCTCGCAACAACGTACGCTCCGGAACAAGGTCACAAGCTTAACATACCTTAAATACCCTTTACAAACTTAGAAATAGGTTTTGAGGGCTTCGGTATGGTAAAATCACACTTTTGTAACTTCAGGGACTATTTTGCAAATTTCACGAAACTATGTCTTTTCACGTATTTCACCATCTGGAACATATTCGGACATCCAAAAAAATTTTTAATCATTAAAATATCATATTTTAGTGATTGGGATGCAAAAATGTCATTCGTTACGCATATACGGTCATACACGCGTTCGTTACGCTTTTCTCGTAATTAACCGAAAACCGCAACCGTACGACCAAACAAACCAAACTCTGAAACATTTTTGGACATATTACAAGTTCCCTATACTTTATTGTCCCTATAAAGCTTAAAAATGGGGTTCACGGGTGTTAAAAGTGCCAAAACGCGTCGAAAAACAAGTTAAGAGGCTGCAGGGACCATTTCTGCCAATTCTGAAAGTTTGGGCTTCTAGCAGGGCGCGAGCCCCTAAGCCTAAACTACTGGCATCCCGCGAGAATACATCAGATACAGAAAAATAAGCTGGCAACCTCCCAGCTCATTCCTTGGACACCAAGACGCGAATTTTGACCCTAGCTTGCAATTTGCCACCTTTTTCCTGCTTTTAACATGTGTATGACACGAATCAAGTGTAGTGATGAATCATGGACACTTGTTAAGCTCTCATGACATCAAATTGCTACAAATAGCAAGGGTATTTCACCATTTGAAGCTTTTTAACCTCCTTCTTGCTCTCATCTGCTACAAATCCGAATTTGCAACTTCCTTGGTGCTTTTCTTTGTGTTCTTGATCATTCCTTGTGTTTGTAACTGGTCTACTCTTGACATGTTCAATTATTATAGCTTATTTTGACTAAAAATCAAACAATTTCGCTTCTGTTTGACTTTTATGTTTGATCATTAATTGATCAAGATAAAGCTCAATTGAATCTTGCATATGATGGTAACCAAGGTGGTTATGATCCCTAAAAATCATGCCTACTGATTCCCACCATTTCTAGTTACTTTGACAAGTCAAAGTTTCGGTCAAAATGCGATTTTTGCGCATTTTGCAATGGATCTATTTTCAGGTATCAGAACAGGTTGTTTTGATGCTAAATTGTTTTTATAAACTTCCTAAAACATGTCAAGACTTGTCAAATTCATCACCTTTGTTAAATGTGCTCATTTGGGTTCAAAAGTCTAGCGGTTTTGACCACCACTTTGACTTTTGAATGTGACCCGTTTGGTCAACTTTTAGACCCGACCAAAAACATAATTATGACCATAAATATATAGGTAATAACCCTCTAAGGTTATACCTTATGGTCATGTCTTTCGGATAGTGTTATGTTAATCATGGTAATATCCCTTAAAAATAACCAAAATGCCCTTTTTCCAAGAAAACCAATCAAACACATATGTGAAATAAATTTTGACATGTATTCTGATTAAATAACATTTTCAAACATGTTTAAGCATTTAAGACTTATCATAACACATATCTAACTACCTTAACGGGTCAAAAGCACTTAAAAATCTTTCCAACTCAGAATGTTAACTTATTAAACCATTTCATATGATTCAATACTCATTTGGTTATAAGGTCTCATTCTATCCAATCCTCCGATTTCAAGTCTCGATATTTTCATTATTATCCATATTTAGGACACACACTTGATTCCTTGATCTTCGGACGTTGATCATACACTTGTACAAGGCTTATCTGCAAATCCCAGGCGAGTACATCACTCCCCTCCTTTATGTTTATAAATGTTTTGGGGTGATTCATATGTGCTAATTGTTTTCAATTTTTCAAAGTACAAATACTATGGTTTATATAACAATATGGTTTCAATAATGTGATACAACTTGTTGGTGCGTTTTCCAAAATACGAATGACATTCATTAACAATGTTATGCCGCCCAGTAGTAAGTTATGGTACCATAGGATTGATAATCCCGTTACTAGGCTATTCACTGGATTTGGTGGGTAGTTTGGGGAACGATGGAAACCGTTTATGACTAACAAATCATTTGTTGATTTGCTAGTCTTGTTAAAGAGATCTTTTAGGATCTATTAAAGATACCCTTGGGGTATAGTCGAGTCAACAAAGGTTTGAATGTACTCATTAAAGAACGACCAAAAGTTTTCATAATTATATCAAGGAACAATTGGTTTATAACAAGAAACAAAGAACGATGAACAATGAACGATGAAAAAATGGTTTATTACGAGGAATGATGAATGACGAACAAATGATTTCAAACAATGTCACACCATGATTTTCGATTAAAGATATAAATCATACAAGTTATTTCAAGACGATTTACAAGTTGGATTTCCAAAACAAATGTTTTCGAGTCAAGGTTCATGGCTACTAGATTTATAACTTTTAACAATTTTTTAGTTGAATAACTATTGCAATATCAAAAGCTTTCAAAACAAGGTTTCACTTACGACTCTAGTAGTCGGGTTGTTTATATTGCAATATATACAAAGCCATGGAATTGACATGTTCACAAAACCTATGTACTCGTCGGCATATTTTTGCTGACTCGTTTTCACATATGTTTAAGGGAAAGATGCTAGATGATACTGATGCGTGCTCATGTAGGAATGGATGTGAACTTTAGTACCTTAAAACAAGAAAGACAATTGAAATATTTGCTTAGTTTGTTATAATTCCAAGAATAATGTAATTTGTAAATCTTTCAATAAAATAACGATAATTACCATGTGTTGTTGAGACAAAATGTTAACGTGACTCCCCAAGTGTTTTCGCCGCGTGTTGTTTTACGCGATTTGGGGTGTTACATCTTCTTCCAAGAAAGTAAAGATGAGACGTTCGATAATCTAATGATTCTCTTTAGGAAGATTGAAAACTTGTACCATCTTCCATTAGATGAATCTGCAGTGATAATGGTACAGAGTTCAAAAATGCCCGAATGAAAGAGTTCTGTAATGACAAAGGCATTCTACATGAATTTAGTGCTCTGTATAATCCACAACAAAATAGAGTAGCTGAAAGGAAGAACAGAACATTGATAGAGACTGCAAGAACAAAGCTTGCTGATTCAAAGCTTCCTGTCAGCTTCTGGAGTGAAGCAGTCGCAGCAGCATGCTATACATTGAACAGGGTCTTAACTGTGAAACCAATCAAGAAGACTTGCTTCGAAATGCTAAACCGAAGAAAACGAAATCTGAAATACTTAGAACCATTTGGCACACCTTGCACAGTTATTGATCAAGATGGAAAGTTTGGAGCTAAATCAATTGATGGTTTCATCATCGGTTATGCAACTCCACTCAAAAGAGTCTATCTTTCAAGTTTGAGGAGAGTGGTAGAAGCACTACATGTTGATTGCTTTCGGTATACAACTCCTATTCAAAGAGCAGGAGACGCTTGGTTGTTCAATTATGGTGAATTGTGGAAGTCATTCGACTTGCCAGAAGAGCCTTCTGAAGAAGACATTGCAGCATTATATTATCTACATCAGTCGGCAAATCAAGAGCAGATTATCAGACCAATAGTGGTTAATCAACCAACTGTTGGGTCATCATCTTCTTCTGGTGCAGGTCCGAGTACTAGTGGTGATCAAGAGTCTAATGCAAATCAAGAGACACCTGCTACAGAACCAGTGAATTCTACAGTGGAACCCAATCTTTCTCAAGCACATGATTCCGACTCTGACGAGGCTCCAACTTTTGATAATGATGGAGAATCTTCTTCTGATGAAGAATCTGAGCAGATAACAAGCATGTTAAATCAATCTGTTGGCCCGAGTACTCAAAATGAAACGTCTTCTAGTGCTCCTAAAGTTGAAGTGGTGGTTGATCAGAATATCACTAATCAGGAGAATACCGTTGATGTTCATAGTGAGGTGATGCCAAGAACCTATTCTTACCACCCATCAAATTCAATAATTGGCGAATTGCAAACTTGTGTGAGAACAAGGAGGCAGATTAACAAAGCTTTGAGTTGTTTCTATACTCGAGTAGCTCCAATTCAAGAGTATTGCTATTATTCATGTTTCATATCCTAGATTGAGCCGAAGAATGTTTCTGAAGCATTAGGAGATGAAAACTGGGTACAGGCGATGCAAGAAGAATTGCTACAGTCGAAAAGTTGGGAGTATGGAAGCTTGTTGACCTACCGGAGAATCAAAAGGTGATAGATACTAAATAGGTCTTCGTGCAAGCGCGATGATCGTGGAGTTATAGTGTGCAACAAAGCTCGACTCGTTGTCAAAGGATTCCATCAACAGGAAGGAATTGATTATACAAAAGTATATGCACCAGTTGCTAGATTGGAGTCCATTCGCATTTTTCTTGCATTTGCTTCTTGGAAAGGATTTAAAGTGTACCAGTTAGATGTGAAATCTGCTTTTCTATATGGTAATTTACGAGAGCAAGTGTACGTCGGCCAACCACCGAGATTTGTTGATCCACTAAACAAGAAGAACGCTTATCTCCTGGATAAAGCATTATACGGTTTACATCAGGCCCCGAGAGCCTGGTACGAGACGTTATCTCAACATCTCGTCGGAAACGGCTATAATAGAGGAACAGTGGATAGTACGCTCTTTACAAGAGAAGTTGGAAATAATCTGATTATCGTACAAATATATGTTGATGACATCATATTTGGTTCGACAAATGACGATCTTTGCAAAGAGTTTGAAATAATCAGGAAGAAGAAATTCGAGATGTCTTCTATGGGCGAAATGAAATTCTTCCTCGGATTGCAAGTTGATCAACTGCCAGACGGTATTTTCATTCACTAAACCAAGTATGTTTATGATATCTTGAACAAGTTTGAAATGGAAAGCACGAAGCTGTTATCTACTCCTCTGGCACTTAATCACGGAATTTGCATTGATGAAACCGGAACCAAAGTTGATGATACTCTTTACAGGTCGATGATAGGATCACTTACGTATCTGACGGCATCTCGTTTGGATATTATGTATCCTACCTGCCTTTGCGCCAGATATCAGTCCAGCCCAAGAATCTCTCACATGCAGATCGTGAAGCGAATTTTTAGATAGTTGAAGGGATGTCAAAGCACCAGCTTGTGGTACCCGAAGAACGATAACTTCAATCTGATGGGATACGCTGATTCTGGTTTTGGTGTAGATAAATTGAATTCAAAATCAACTACAGCAGGCTGCCAGTTCTTTGAAATACGCTTGGTAACCTGGCAGTGTAAGAAACCGACTACGGTCACTCTCTCTACTTGTGAAGCTGTCTATATCTCGGCCTCCAGCTGTTGTTCACAAAATTTGTGGATCCAACAGCAGATGAGAGACTATGGTCTGCAATTTCTTGACACGCCGTTGTATGTTGATAATAAGGCAGCAATCGACATAACAAAAACATATAGAGATTCGATATCACTTCATTCGTGATTGCGACGAAAAAAGTTGGTACGAATTGAGAAAATCCACACCGATGAAGAAAAAAGCTGTATTTTATACCAAACATTTTACTCTTTCACAGTTTAAATACTTAATGAGGATTAATGGTATGAAAAATCTTTTGACAGGTGCGGATGCAGAGGTGAATATGGATCGGATGACGAGTTCTCGTGATTCTCATTGGTTTGTTACCTTTTTTAGGATTAGATTTTCTTAAAACTAAAATACAAAAATATATTTTTATTTTAGAGGGAGAAATGTTACGAGAAAATACAAAAACATATGAAAAATAAAAAAGTACAAAAACATGAAAAATACAAAAAGAATTTTGTGTCAAAAAGGAAATGATAGTACATCAGTGGACTATCACAGTACGGTAAGGATTTGTAAAGTTTAAAAAGTACAAAAACATATGAAAAATCAAAAAGTACAAAAACATGAAAAAGACAAAAAGAATTTTGTATAAAAAAGGAAATGATAGTACATCAGTGGACTATCACAGTACGCTAAGGATTTGTAAAGTTTAAAAAGTATAAACAAGTCTTATTGTGGATGTGTTGACAAGCTTTACACGTTTAGTAAATTGTTTCTGGGATATAAACTAAATTTTATAACTGCTTAAACTTATGTATTAACATCTCTAGGATATATGGACTTAGTATTCCGAAATTGCGTTTGAGAGATTGCCTGATTCTGAGATACGAGTTCTTTATAGATGATTGATATATGGGGTATTATATAAGTTCTTCTAATTTTGTGGAAGCAATAGCCTAGAACTTCTATAATGATTTTGCTAAAAACCCTAAAATTGCATGCAAAATTGAAAGAATCGAAAGATCTAATCAAATTGCAGTGCTTAATAGATTCCTTAATTGGAACACACCTTAAAGTCGAGCCTTCATCTCTTTGTTGATACGGTGGTATTAACCTGAGCTCTCAAGGCTTCGCATAACCCAGATACAGATATCAATTACGCTATACTCACCTTGAAGGACCGTCTCCACGTTAGCACGGGAACCTAGATTGTATCTAATGTCCATAATTGGCGTAAACAATATGACATGATTACCAAATAGACAAGATTTACTATTTAAACGTTGTTTGATCAAAAAAGTCAAATATATTCATATCCCTGATCCGACAGAACTTCGCCGTCTACGTGCCAAAATCTCTGAAGTTACACATGAAATCACTAAGGCACCTATTTATACTTACTCAAGTTCGCTGGTGAGAGACTGAGTTCGGGCGAACTTGACATAGTCAAGTTCGGCCGAACTTGACATCACAAACACCATGACCTGCGAACTTGGCCTATAACAAACTTAAATATGCCTCGTTTCTAACAGATTAAGCTCTAATCACTCAGACTCGATATATAATGACGTAGGCAACAAACATATGCACTAACAGACTTCCCCTTGGATGTTGCCGTGATCATTTTCTCTCGTAGTCATTTATTTTCGAATAAGCTCCCGAGTCTTTATCATTCTCTTGATCTTTAGTCTTGAAGAACTTTAACATCTTTGAACTTCAATTCTTCTCTTATTTCTTGAGCTTGTCTTGATAAACTTTAAACTCCATGCTCCCCCTAGCTTTTAGCTTTTGTCATCAGACTCCCCCTTGCTTTGATCTTCCTGGGATCTTTAGTTAACATTTTATCCAGCTCCCCTAAAACTTTACTTTCTGTTTTCAAAGTTCTAAGTCATTTTAAATAAACATTTCAGATTCAAACTTTGAAATTTTGTAACATCAACATTTCAAATTTCAATCTTCACTTTTAATCTTTTCAAAACTTAGTTATCCAAGATCAACTTAATGACCTTGAAGCCTTTTACGTTTAAGACTATGTTCACCTGATAAAATTTTCAATTATGAAATCCACTTGGTTGACCAAGTCAAAGTTAATGACCTTGGTTAACCAATTTCATTTACCAAGTCCAAGTTAATGACCTTGGTTTGAAACCGTTGTAATTGAACCAATGTTTTTCTTCAATTTTAAAGTTTCAATTTAATGAACTTTTTAACACTATTGATCATTTTTTGTTTTTACAGATGTCATCAAAATTTTCACCATTATAGCACCTTACCAAACTTCGAAGAACCGTTCTCCATCATTGGCTTGTAGAAACTAATAAGGAAACAAAATCTTTTTGAATTTTAGAAAGTGTATGCTAAAACACACTGAAAATCTTTTTGATTTTTATTTGTAAAGCATGTGAATAAAGTAAACTATGTACAAACATATTTTTGTGAATTCGTGTCTAAGGATCATATCAGTTGTTTGAGACATATCACAAGTACGTTGACCTTTTGATGACTTTAAGTTTTAAACTTGTTTACCTAGATTGTTGATATGTTTGTCCACTTAAACTTTGACACATTTCTCAATTGTTCCAAGATATGTTAGGTATGAATTATGAAACTTGACTTAACTATGGTTCCCATCTCAGAATTTACTCCCGTATCAAGATTCCCTAGAGTTCATCTTACAGGTGAGTATAGCGCAACTGATATCTGTAGTTGGGTTGTGTGAGACCTTTAGAGCTCAGGTTAGTACTATCGTACAAACAAAGAGATGAAGGCTCATATTTAAGGTGAGTTCCACTTAAGGAATCTTTTTTAAGTATTGCAAATGATTAGATCTTTCGATTCTTTTCAGGTTTGCATGCTATTTTGGGGTTTTAGCAAAAGCATTATAGAAGTTCTAGGCTATTGCTTTCGCAAAATCAGAAGAACTTGTATAGTACCCCAGATATCAATTATCTATAAAGACCTCATATTTCAGAATAAGGCAATCTCTCAAACGAAATTTCGGAGTACTAAGTCCATATATCCGAGAGATATTAAACCACAAGATTAAGCAGTTGTAAAATTTAGTTTATATCCCGGAAACAATTTACTGAATGTGTAAAGCCTATCGACACATCCACAATAAGACTTATTTATCACTTTTAAACTTTACAATTCTTTAGCGTACCGTGATAGTCCACTGATGTACTATCATTTCCTTTTGACAACAAAATTCTTTTTGTCTTTTTTAAATGTTTTTGTACTTTTTGAATTTTTCAATGTTTTTGAATTTTCAACTTTTTCATATGTTTTTGATTTTTCTAAAATTTTCCTTACTCCCCCTAAAATCAAAAACATATTTTTGGATTTTAGATTTTAAGAAATACTATTCTAAAAAGATAACAAACCAATGTGGATCACGAGAACTCATCGTCCGATCCTTTTTCCAACATCAGCATCTGCATATGTTTAACAAATAAACCATTAAACTCATTTACGTGAAAGAACAAATGGTTATAAAATCAGTGTTTCGTTCAACGGTGTGGATTTGCACAATTTGTTCTTGACAAATTTTCTCCTTTTCAACTTCTTCTTTTCTCAAAATGATTAAGATTTTGACATTTCTGAATAAGTTAAGTAACATGAAGCTCCGCTCCAGATTTAACTTTAAGAAATTGGATCCTTGGAACTCCTGCACACAAAGTAACTATTTGAATAAGGACACCCAAACCTTTTTGGTTTTGGGTTTGACATGATAAGCATCATAATCACTTTCAAAATCATCATCGTAATCAAAATCATCATCAAACATTTAGTCCGATGTCGACTTTGAAAACGTTTTAACGTTTTTCTTTCTTTGTCTGTTTCATTACTGACTCTGTTGATTTGACATTTTAAGTTTTATCAGTAACAGACTTTGGTTTTTCAGATGATGAAAGCTTCACAACCCAGGATTGTAACTTGCTTCTCACTTTCTTGATATTGCATCTAGAATCTTTGTTTTCATTCGTTTTTGAAGTTTCACCTTTTTCAAATCTTGAGTTTTCAAACTCTGAACCATTTTTAGGCTTTATTTCGAATTTAGATTCATAGTTTCTATTTGACACTGTGACATGTTTAACAATCTCTGGTTGCTTTTGCTTTTCATCTTTTGACACTGTTTTTCTTCGTGGAAACACAGGCTTTAGATTCAGACACTTACGAGCAATATGACCAACAGTATTGCATTTAAAGCAAGTTCGATTATCAGGAGCATGTCCACTAGTCGATTTCACTCCACTTGTGGACTTGGTCTTAGCCTTGTCTCGAAGTTCTTTCTCTTTCTTGAATTCATCATTTGATTTCTTACCAACCATATCTTCTTCTTGAATCGTATTTGTCCCATACACAAACTTCATGTGTTTACCTTTGTATTCATGAAATGGCGAATTTTGGTTCCTTCTCGGCTCATCTTCATTTTCTTCCAAACCTAACCCTGCTCTCATGTTCTCAGGAAAATCACCACCAAACTTTCGGTAGTCGTTAGCATTCCTTTTAGGTTTCGAGTAAAATCTTTTCTCGTTTTTATCAAGATCATATGATGAAACTTCTACAAGTTTGAAAAATTTATCAAGTTGATCCTCTTTCACGTTCCAAATCGGAAAACTATCATCGAAGTATAATCTATCAGATTCCTTAATCTTGTACATGACAACATTAGGGTCATCACTTATATTATATTCTGATGATGTATCGTCATCTTCAGATTGTGATTCCGAGTTATTCGAACTTGATTTGGCGCTTTCAGAGCTGCCTTCATCAGAATCATTTCCCAAAACATTTTTTGCCACATTTTTAACAATTCCATCACTGTCATTGTTTGTTTTTGTATAGACTACGTCAATGTTTTCAGGAATTTGGTCTTTCATTTCAGATAAAAGCGTTATGTTCTTTACCTTTTCAACACCGTCCTCTTTCTTGCGGCAGTAACTCGCAAATAGTGGAGGTGGAACATTTCTGTACTCTTTACGTTTTTGACCGTTTGATTTATCATTATTTTCCTCCGATTTAATCGTAGGAAGAATGTGATCAATGACATATGCATTTGTGGTGTAACTTTTCAACAATTGTCTTACCCTCTCAGTTTCTATCTTCATGTCTTGAAGCTCTCCTCTTGTTTCAGTGTCAATATACATATTAATTGCTTTTTGTTTTTCGATGACAGTTGCACTTAACATTGTAACATTAGCACTTAATTCTAGATTAGCTTTTTCGACATTACAGTAAGTTCCTTTCATTTTCTCATAAGCCTCTCTCATTGTTCTGTAATAATAACGAAAATTTTCATTATGTACAGTCATTTCGCTTATGATTTTTGACTTTTCAGCACATTGTTCACAAGGATTTGCGCACTTTGTGCAAGGTTTTTCAACCTCCACAACTTTCACAATTTCCTTCTTAGATTATGTTACCTCAGAACTTACCTTTTCAGCCTCTGATTTCTTTGCATTTTCTCTTTGAGTTTCAAGATAAATCATCTCCTCTTCCTCTCTTTGTGGAATGTATTGCTCTAGAATTGCGTTCTCCAGTGCTGCATTCTCGGCGGACATATCTTGCTCTTCATCAATCTCAGCCATCAGCGCAACTCCAGTCTTTCTGGTGATATATTTGTTCCAGTCAAAACCTTCATTTTCACTAGAGGCAACCATTTCTTTCTCTGTAATATTTGATGATTGATCTTAAACTTCTACTTTCCTTGGAAGTGGCTTGTATTGCAGCCCCTTTTTGCAATAGTCATTGCCTCCACAAGGACTTAGATTATGATATCTGTTACGATCCGAACAAGTAACAATGATGAAAAAGATTATCAATGAATGGAGTTTCATGTTTTATTTGAGAATTTTGTTTATTTATTATGTTATTTGCACACAATCAATTCTTGCACGATTTCGAACTCTTGAATCGCTTCTATAAGCAAAACCGTAAGCCGTTATGCAACGAAACCAATTTAATACAACGTATGTTCCGGAATAATGATGTAAACTAAACATGCCTTAAATAACCTTTACATAACTTAGAAACAAGTTTTGAAAGGTTTGGTAGTCAAAAACAAATTTATTCGATCACATGGACTATTTACGACAAACTGTGAAAGTCTGCCGATTCTCGCAGCGACGTACGCTCTGGAACAAGGTAACAAGCTTAACATACCTTAAATACCCTTTACATAGCTTAGCAATAATTTTTGAGGGCTTCAGCATGGCACAATCACACTTTGGCAACTTCAGGGACTAATTTGCAAATTTTGCAAAACTATGTCTCTTCGCGTATTTCACCGTCCGGAACATGTACGTACATCCAAAAATTTTTGTAATCATTAAAATATTATATTTTAGTAATTGGATTGCAAAATATCATTTGTTACGCTTTTACGGTGGCGCACGCGTTCGTTACGCTTTTCGTCGTAATTAACCAAAAACCGCAACCGTACAACCAAACGAACCGACCTCTGGAACGTTTTTTCGACATATTTCAAGTTCCCTATACTTTAACATCCTTATAGTGCTTAAAAATGGGGTTAACGGGTGTTAGAAATGCCGAAACACGACGAAAACAAGTGCATGGACCTGTTTGCAATTTTTCAAAACTTCAGTCAGGGGGATGGCGTACGGCGATGCTCCAAGGGGGTACCGTCGCGTACGGAGATGCCCCTCTTTTGACAGAAGGTTGCTGGCAGCTTCCCAGCTCATTTTCCTTGCCACCAATTCGCATATTTTGACACCTGGCTCAAATTTTGCCACACTTAACCTGCTTCTAACACCTCCACAACACTTGTTAACATCCTAGAGCATCTCCAAACACTTGTAATGATCAAATTAATCCAAGTCAAGTATAATTTCCATGATTTTTTCTCATTTTTGAACTTTTGCAACCTTCATTCAAGCTCACATCTACTATAATCTGAATTTGCAACCACTTGGGAGACTCCTCTGTGATTCCTTGATCATCCCTAGTGTTTGTAAGTAATTCATTCATGTTTTGATTCAAGTTTCTCAGTTTAATTGAGCTAAAACTCAACAGTTTGACTCTCTGTTGACTTCCAGATTTGATCATGAATTGATCAACATAAAGTCCAATTTAATCTTGCAATATGATGGTAATCAAGGTGGTTATAATCCTTAGTGATCATGCTTACTGATTTCCACCATTTCTAGTCATTTTGACAAGTCAAAGTTCGGTCAAAAATGCGATAAATGCGCATTTTATGCCGAAACTAATTTCGGGTGTCAAAACAGTTTGTTTTGGTACCAAACTCTTTTATAAACATATTTAGACATGTCAAAACATGTCTAAATCATCACTCTTATTTTAGTGTTTGTTTAGAGTCGAAAGTAGAACGGTTTGACTTTCGAGTACTTCTCCCGTCTGTTGAAATTCTAGAAGTTCGTGGAGAGAAACCCGTTAGTAGCTTTAAACTTATGACGTGTACCCAAGCTCAGAAATACTTGTGCAAGAATTATGTCGCCTTCTTGGCACATATTGTGGAGCAGATAGGTAAGAGCAAGAATATTCGAGACATTCCTGTTGTCAGAGATTATCCTGAGGTATTTCCCGAAGATCTACATGGTCTACCTCCAGCACGACAAGTTGAGTTTCGAATTGATCTTGTACCAGGTGCTAACCTGATAGCCAAATCTCCTTACCGTCTTGCACCTTCTGAGATGCAGGAGTTATCGAAGCAACTTCAAGAGTTATCTGAAAAAGGTTTCATTCATCTAAGTTATTCTCCGTGGGG